>JAODKN010000104.1:22913839-22926383 GCA_026774425.1 Petrocephalus zakoni | reverse complement strand
CCTCACCCCCCCCCCCCCCCCCCCCCCCCCCCCCCCCCCGCCCCCCCCCCCCCCCCCCGCCCCCCCCCCCCCCCACAGTGGACAACATTGTACAACACACTATAAACACTGTATGAAATCTTTATGCCCGTGATCGCTACAGAGATTGAAAGTGTGGTTGGGTGGATATATCATAAGTTGGATGATCATAAAGCGAGGTATATCCATGCCGAGTAAGAGGTTTTGTTATTTTTACTACACAAGGGCTATCATTAGACATTTTCGCTCTCTGTGCTAGTTTTTGCTACACACTGGGTTGCTGTTAGTGCTGTTGCTGGCAATTTCATCGTTTCTCTTATTTTTTTTTATGTTTAACTACATTACTGGTGTTAGTAGAACACACTTTGCACTGCTTTCGTTTTCACGATTAACTTTGCAGTACTTCCACACCACAAACATTCTGTTCCATTTATTTTGCTTGACAATGATACCGCTGATACATCATTATGTGGTATTGGTTATAGGCATTAGTGCATTGTCACAGGAATGAGTATGAGTACATGAGCACGGTTTCCGTCCTGACTAGCATCAGTATCGGTGAATCCGTAAGTAGATTACTTCATTTTGTATTGTAAATGTGTCATAATTTAGTTATAAAAGTATTTTTAGTTTAAAGAGATTTGACTTAAACATCAAGTTCAATAACATTTCATATCGCTATTACTGGGATGCCCAAGAATATTATATTTTAACTTTAAAATCAAATCTCTAAATACAGAAATTTTTAGACTTGAACCTCCAAAACCATGCACAAGCTGCAAAAAAACAGTTAAAACGCTGTTTATGAAGGTTATAAAAGTAAAATTACAAATACTCTGTGCTATTCCCAAACTAGTTATTGCAAAACAGTCATACATTTTTAAATGTGGGATACTTAATGTCATAAACTACATCACAAACTAATCGTTTTACACTGGAAAACCTAAAGTAATATCATTACCCACACAGAGGCACGTGCACAATCAACAAAATAAACCTCTAAAACCCACCCGATTCCTGTTGCATAAGTTTGTAAATAATTACATCATTATTACTGATATTTAAAGCTGAGGCAAATTAAAGTTTCATAGAGGATTCATCCACTGATATAAAACAAAATAATACATAAAATTAATCATCAAACACATACGATTCATATGAGATACTAAACCCTGACATCGACAGTTCTAATTATAATTTAATTAAGTTTGCATACCATTCTTGGCGATGGAGACGACCCATCTAAAGACTCAACCCACTAGCAATAAACTCAGAAATATGCTTTAATATCACACCAAGAGGTAGGTTTTCTATATTAGAAAACTCCTGCAGGGACTGCACTAGTGAGGAGAATTACCGGAAACTGATATATAAACACCCTGCAAAGCTGACATTAAAAGTATAGCACAGTTTTCACGGTTATTAGCATATTTGTGTTAGCATACCGATTTACAGATAATCCTAGCTAATTAACAACACATCTAAAGATAATGGATGAAAGAGGGGGCGATGCTACTATTGGCACGCACACTGTCAGAAGGATAAATCAGGAAGACTATTAATACAACGGGAAACGTTAAAAAAATGACAGGAACACCGTACAACATTTCTATGGGATGGCGCTGTCCTGCTAGCAGACAAGCCAACTTCTCTGACAGGCACTGTAGCTGTGAATAACAGATAGCGGTACCGAGCTTGTTTTACAAACTACAGAATACTTACACGTGCATTTATTCCGCTATTGGTGACGCGTGTCCGCGGTGTCTGTCGCTTTAGCTTCGTCTGACAGCGAGACAAATGGAAAAAACGGGGCGATTTTCGCCGAACTCCCCCCCCCTCTTAGCGGACTGCTCGCTATCGCGACACACAGGGAAGAGCGACCTGGCTCCGTTTAGCTAGCCGAACACAACAAAGCATATAAACAATCTTTTAAAACTGCAAGCATTAAAAACGAAGCACATTTAAAACGTCACATACGACAAGGGTGTAAAATGTGTAGCCCAGGAAGAAAACCAATTAAATGTATCTGTTTATTTTACAGTAAATCAATCACTTAGCAGCTGCTGCTAATACTAACAATCTAGGCATTAACGTCAGCCTAGGCGGACTTCTAGCGTTAGGGTTTCGGTTTGAAAAGAATTCGCTACCAGACGGCTCGTCCTCCCTGGCGCTTTTCTCCTTTAAACGACAACCATTTTCTAGTTTGAAAATATAACTTAGTGTTTTAAACCAAGTCCCCCCCAACGGCTGAACCTTAGGCTACCCTGCTATTTTTGTTCCTCCGCTAAAATGAAGGAACATCCGGGAAACGGTCATGGTGAGGGCAACATCCGGGAAATTTGGAAGGTGGGCGGGCCCTGCCGTTAAAACCTTCACGCATTTCCCACCCATTCAGTGTTTTCTGATTTCCCACCCATTCAGATTTAAATAGAAAATGATGTAACACTGAAGGTGATTTATTGTTGAGTGTCTCTAGACTTAAACTTCTTTCAGTTAGATAACTGGTAACTAAAAATTGGAATTTGCAAGATGTTTTTCCAGAAACATACATTTCTACGTCTAGCAATCTTGGGAAAAAAAGAGATCATTTTATTATAGAATCTGAACATTCAATCGTATTATACCATATCTGCATGTTTTTATGCTTGAGTAAAGTCCATTTTGCATTTCACCCTTAGAAAGTAAGGCCCTGTCACAGAGAAATTTATATATTACAATGGTTTTATTATGAATTTCTTTGATAGAAAAAGCATTTTCTTATCAGTCACATATCCCCAATTGCATCTAACACTGTTTTGTAATTCCTATAAGAAGTATAAGAAGTGTTCCAGTCAACTGTAGTGGATGGTAAGCACAGAATAATGGCCAGGCACTTGTATAGTTGTAAAAAAAATACATATATATTTTACAAAGACACTTTCTTTTCTTGCTTCCTGCAAAAACAAGCTTAAAATCATACAGTTAAATGACATAACCGCAATCAGTATCAGCAGACAATTTCACTCCCTTAACAGCGTTTTGCATACTTTTTATACAGTGTTTTATATACATGTGACAGGATTCACAAAAAAAATGCCAAAAAGTAGCCAAAAAAGTAAAATACTATTTATTTGTAGAATTTTGTATAATTTTCATGTTTCATGTAATAAACTGGTGTGAATGATTAAATTTGTTATTAATGTTTTTTCTTTTGGATAAAAGTTTTTTACTATAAGAAAACTATGACAGGTTTAGCCCCAGTTTGGCTGTGGACATTTTACAGGATTTTTAATAAAAAGAATTTTAATAAAGAAAAAAGAATGACATATTCCTTTACAGAAACCCTCACTGACTTTTAGATGAGAGCGACACTTACCAGTGTAGAGGGGTGTTGATTTACTTTTGGTCCTGTCTCACTTTGCCTCTTTTTTTGGTAAAAAAACGATCCATTGCCAAGTTAGCTAGCAAAGCATGACTGTGCTGAATGTTACCCTTCCTACTTCTGTTCTGCCACCCTAACTGACTGTTCATTAAATATGATACTGCACATTATTGGTGACGTTGTATTGTGTCTATATTTTTTTTTTATTTAAATAATAATACTACTAATAATAATAATACTAATAATAATAATAATAACAAAAACAATAAACCTGACGGTCAGGATAATTTTCTTTTTTTTTTTATTCAGTTACAGGCCGCTACACTGGCCCCCGGGGGCCACCAGAGGCCTGCTGGCCATGCAGTGAAGACCACCGATTGGAAATTATTGAGCATAAAGGGAGTTAACCAAAATATTGCATAATTATGTAAAACAGCCACTAAATAGGCGAGAATATAATTTTTTAAAATTGGTTTTGTGGTATGAGTTTTACCCATTTGTATTTTGTTGTGACCCTAGAATTATAACGGTATTTAATTTCTTATATTTTTTCTGACATGATGTTTTCATCCAGAATGAGAAAGAACAGTTACAAAGAGTTACAAAGAACAATTCAGTGCAGATACAGAATATATGAGTAAGAGCATCAAGTATACACTGGAACCAAGACAAATAAAACACTTTTCAAAAATTATAGATCCAAAAATCATACACCCAGAACTTGATCTTGTGAACACAATAACTCTAATAGCATTTTATGGATCTTTTTCAAACTTCCCAGGAACATTGTATCGGTCATGATCTGGGACCCATTTCATTTTGAGACAAATCATACTAAAACTGAAGCAGTGTCACTTAGTGGTGCTACATGAAAGCACGGCCACGGACACAGATGTGGTAAACCTGATTACACTGAGAGAAATAACAAAGCAGGCTTTATATACATATTTGTATATAGGTATTATGTGTAATATTACATTTTTAACAGATTTATCTTTAAGTAACATTCTGCGTCAGTGTTATAAATAAAGATCCCTGAGAAAGTCTGGAGATGCTGCATAAGTAAAAAACATCTATCTATCTAATGTCTGAGTTGAAATTATATAATATGTATAAAAGGAACTGTCCAGTGTTGATTCCTCGTATAATATGCATTACTGTCATGGATAGCACTGGGGAATCCACGTCGTCGTCACAGCCACGCTCCTCTGGGGGTTCCGATCGATAGGGCTTCCCCGAGGTTCCACGTCCTGTCAACCAGTTTTTCTGGCCTTACCGGTTGCTCCCGTTCGGAAGACTCCCCTCTCAGCTGTGCCTTGTTTTTCCCGGTTTAGGTCTTCCCTATATTAGGCAACTCTGCTCTCCGACCTGTGCGAGATCTTTATGGCGTGCCCTGACTTCGAGCGGTTTTCTAGGTGTTTGCTTATCTGTGTTCTGACCCCTGCTTCGTTTCCTAGACTCCGAGTTTCTGCCTGCCCCCATTCTGGACCGACGCCAATCGCCCGACCTCTGCCTGGATTTATGACTATACTCTTCGCCTCCCCCTCATCTGTACTGACGCCCACCTCTCCACCTTCCCACCTGAGTTTCGGCTACGGTTTTTGGATTAAGCCCCGGGTACCGCTGACTTCCCTGTGGAGTGTTCCAATAAAACAGCGATACTTACAGCAATGCCGCGTCAGCGTCCATCTTCTTACATCCACAACACATTACAGTCTGCTGTATGTTGAACTCTATGTTAAGCTGATCTCTATGTTATAGCTGTATGAGTACATTTGAATTGTATGTGTAAAATAAACCAAAAAACTAAAAAATAAAGTTAGAATTACCAGGAATCAAAGTTTTCAGTTATAGCCAAACTTCATGACTGAACAATGTCCTGGAAAACCTTAGTTGCATTTTCACATTCTGTGTTCTTTGGTCTTCCTGGAATCTGTATAATAGAAGACAAATAAAATAAGAAGCCATGTCAAAAGTCATGAGTTTAAAATAAGAAAGTTAAATATTGTCAGTCTCCCAGTAGCAGAAGCAGCAGATGTGTATTTATTTAATAGTATATTGGAAAATTTATATATTCAGTTGCTTTATTGTCATTGTTGTTTCCACAACAACGGAATTTAAATGTACATCTTCTTCAGTGTCACAACATCAAAACAATAGACAAGATGGTAAAAATAAAACAAAATAATCCAATAAATAAACAACAAACAGACCAGCATTGCACATTTCACCTATTTCACGTGAAAAAATAGCAGCTAAAAGTTAAGCAATGGTCCAACTGAATTGTGAACATGAGCGTGCACTAGATCAGGCTGTCAACCTTAGCAGCATTCAGCATGGTGATGGCTGAAGGATAGAAACTGTTTCTTAGTCTGTTAGTTTTTGTCTTTATGGATCTGAAACATCTGCCTGAAGGCAGGCGTTCAAACATGTCCAGGGTGTGATGGGTCCCGAAATGAACTGCTAAACGGTCCAATTAGTAAAACATTTTGCCTTAAACTGTTGGCTAATGATGAAGTGATTAACTACAACCAAATGTTGTATTGGTAATGCACTATCCTGTTAACATATCAAATTGTATTAAAATCCATTCTCATGAGACAACTTGCTTAATCGCTTCAGTTTTATTCTGAATTGACCACATCCACATGGTTTAGACTACTCATAATATTCACAAATGCTACAGACTGGAGCTCTCTCTCTCACCTGGTTGCACATAGACTGTCCATATCGTATGAAGGTAGCAAAGTGCTCGCAGTTCAATGTGAAAAGATTGTAGTTGAGCTCTTTGTGCAGCAAGGCGTTTCGCCTTTGATACATTTCTGCTTCGGTGGATGGGGTCCGTCCATGTCGGTTGTTGCTAATTATGACCTGTGCACCAGAGGGCACGTTGACCTCTGACAGGAGCTGTCTCCGTATCTGTGTCTCTCCGAGGAGGAGGTCACCGCACACAGGGAACATGGTCTGCAGTGACTGGCGGAACCTTCTCTTAAGCTCCCCCTCATCTATGAAACAGACATTTGTTATATCAGCGCGTGTGCATGTGTTTGGATGAGTCACTTGCCCAATGGATAATCCATATTTAAAAATAGATTACCATTATCTGAGCTTCGATCAATGCTAAGGCTTAAGACGGTATACCGCCCCAGTGCAACTGGGAAGCTACATTTATACTGGGCATTTATACTTTATGACTGAGGCAATCTGAAAGTAGTCATTAGTCACTGGTAAGTAATTAAAAAATGCTTGTTAGTGAAAAAAAATCTCACGCTTAAAGTACTGTAAGCATCATATTACATTTTTTAACAACTCAGTTTAACCAGATTGTGAGTAGCATTTTATAAGTGAGGGCCTGAAAAGGGTGACATTTAAAAAATTGTGCAGTATACAAATAATGTCTGTTTCATGAAAAGATTGTAACTTATTAGAATATATGTTTATTTTATATTATGCTTATGTTGTGTAATGTCTGTTGTCCAATATGGAAATATTTATTACCTGCTACAGCAAAATGTATAATATATCCATCATCATCATATACGCCCCAATGCGAGTATCCAATGGGGTAGGAAAATTCAATCAAATCTCCAAACTGGGCGGTGGACACAACCTCACTAACCTGTAACACAAAACAAATTGTGTAAAGGCAGGGTTCCAACTTGACAGTCTACATTTTCCGTCAGGTTCTAGATCCAGTCTGACAAGTTTGCGGCTTTTCGTCTGGCCGCGTCTCCGGGTCAAAATTAAACATTTGTTACTGCAGTATACAATTGTCATTGCAGAGCACAGACAGGGGTACAGGCTGAATGGCAGTATGTCAGAAGCCATGAGTTTAAAATTCATTTTTAATTTTTCTTAAATTGTATTCGTTTAATTGTTTTGTGTGTTTTCTGAAAGTAACGCGGTTAACTGATGTCTCAAACATTAATCAAATAAAAAAATAGCTATTACATAATTTGGGAATTGACTATTAATTTCTTTTTTTTTTTAAATAAATTATATAGTTTTCCTTTTAATCATACAGTTAGCCAGAGAAATATTTTAAGCAATACCGTATAGGATACTCAAAAATGTCCTAACATGACATTCCATAAGTCCTGTCATAAAAGCATTAAAGATTCCTTCTAAAATGTTAACTACCATCGATCGAACACCAGTTATTAAAATAATTTACAGCAAATGAATTAAGAAAGTGGAAAGCCTTAATACCTGTTGTTTGTAATCCATTTCCCCGGTTGCTGAGCGTCGAAAATACGCAGTATTTAAACTGTAGGGTGGCGCTAAAAGGTAACGCAGCGTAGAGCGCGTGCCTATAGGAGGAAACCTAACTGCGAGGACCCGCAGGAAGGCATTCGACAGGAGGCTGGGAACAAAATATTTGCGCTAGTTTTTCTACAGAATGGATAACAGTTCATGTTTAACACCAATTGCAGAATGGAAACTGCAATTAAATTATTAGCAAATTTTATTTTATCTTTACAATATATTTATTTTAAATGACTTCTGATTTGTGGTCAGGGTCACCACCACGTTAGATTGGAGTGACTGCATATCAGATTTATTATTATTTGTTAAATAAATATATATATATTAATAAATACATTCATTGTGTAATGTGACAATAAATATATGACAATTACATTAAATGTGAGCATGAATAAATCTGTTAAGAAACATGTTTATTTCTTTCTGATTTTATCAATTTGTTTGGTGGTCATTATCTATCCATCTATTTTGTTAATTTAAATAATGCAGCATATGACATGGAATAAGTACTGTAAGTACTTACGTGTACCCGTCTTCATCATACACGCCCCAGTGCGAGTACCCACGTACAGTGTTGGGGAAGCTACTCAGAAAAGTATTCTATTACAGACAAGTTCAGGTCCAGAAAGTACAAATCCAGACCAAGATTTTGTTTCAACCAACCAGATGAGTGTAAGAAGTCAGTCACGCAGTACTCAACTGGTTGTTGTCTTGTACATACGATCTTTAAATTACATTTCGTAAACGTTGTGGTTTTCATTAGACAGTCATTATTACGAAAACAGTATTTATCCTAATGCATGAGTATACTTAATTAATTCAAACTATGTTTCACAATAAAGTTCAACTTTTCACGTTGACGTACTTCCGAACCAACTTTTTTTTATTTCATAATGCTTCTATTCGAAATAAGAGTGCGCTCTGTCGATCATTTTGAGGGGGGCGGAACCGCGCTTGTGATTGGCTAATCCTTTGCGATCCATTATTCGGCCTAGCAAATACAGGAAGTCATTTGAAAAGTCCCGGGACGCAATGGATAATGTAAAGGTTGTCAGCAGTTGGACGCGTAGATTAGTGGAGCAAACGTTTGTATATTGTGGCTGCTTTATTTAATCTATGCAACATGTAAGGTATACATTTGTTTTTGTCTTTATTTTGAGACTTGTATACAGAATAAAGAAAATGTATATTCTGAATAGTTGGTGTATATTTCCAAACAAGGAAGGGAGTCCATACATTGTTTTAATAAAGCTGTTTGTTATGTCTCACGTGTTTTTTTTAATGAATATTTAGCACATTTCAGAGAAAATATTGCTACAATTATTCCTATTGCTATTCTGCTTCAGGGCTGCCAACTGTCACGCATTTGGCGCTTTCTGACTCACGCTCACGCAAGAAATCTTTTTATACATTTATATTATTCCATTATAAACCTAAAATTGGCTACATCGAAAGCGTTGGGTAGTTTACAAACACCGCATACCATTTACATGTAAAATAATTGTTACACACATGTAAATGAGTTTGCAGACCAAAGTTAGCAACTCTGCTGCCTAAATATATATACTGATATGGTTCTTGGTCCGTATCGCCCAGCCCTACGGACCATACAGAGATCATACAGAGATGGATGTACAGTTTCCCACGTCACGAAGTTAGGGAGGTTCGTTTGCGTGTTAGCTGACTATGACTACGTGTATTTAATAACACGATTACTGCGTTTACAGCAATCCACGAGGGCATTCCACGAAGCACGACTCCTCAGTTAGCTGTGTTAACTTAAACGAAGCTAGAAGTCATGGTTGTGCTCCTTGCCTAAACTCTTACTGGACAATCATGACGTATTAAGTTAACGCAACTAATTGAGAAACCCTGCTTAAGTTATCTGGCGAATGAAAAAAAAAATACCGCTTTGTGAAATATCCCAACAACACATTAAAACAATAGAACACATTTAGAAATTAAATTAGCTTAAAAATGTCTTGATACTTTTGCGTTGTGTTAATGATGTGTTCTGGGCTATCAGGGCCACCGTAAACAAGCACTGAAACGCGAAGGTGGGATGTGCAAGAAATAGCCGTCCAGGGATGCTTCCCCCAAACGCTCCCGTTAGCAACTTACATAGTTGGGCCCATTCAGTTGTATGGTCTCAACTATGCTTTTGTAAAACGTATCCTAGGGTGGGTAACACCGCAATCAGATTCTCTTTTGTAGCTTGACCCGTTACGAACACATTTTCATTAATGTTGTACCCGGAAAGAGCTCCCACCGCTGCAGTCTCTTCAGACAACCTTTTGTGCATTTCATCTGCAGCAGCAAGCATTTTTCGTGCCAATTGCAGTATGATACTGTACTGTTTATACAAAGCGTGGCCATGTTGGACTAGACAGGAGCAACCGATTGAAGATGATGAACCAATCAAACACCAGTATTCACTAGTGGACTCCTTCTAAACTTTCATGGATGAAAGTGACAGTTTAGGTTTCAAGGCTCACATTCACATGTCTAGCTTTTGGCAGATGCCCTTAGCCAGAGCGACGTACATAAGTGCATAAGTCCTGCTTATCTCATTTTCATGTGCCCTGTCATTGAATCAAATGATTCATTAATTAATTAATTGATTGACTATTTGCGTGATTATCAGTTTTAAGAAGTACACATTCTTTACAATTCTTTACTTCTTTACAAATTTTATTTATTTTTTAGTCATATCATGATTTACTTATTGGTACAGTACATCCCACCTAACCACCTCAGACTTACTTCAGAAGGCTTGGCTTGCAATCTCTGTTCTAGTTCATCCCAAAGGCATTCAGTGTGGTTAAGGTCAGGGCTCTGTGTGGGCCACTCAAGTTCTTCTGCACTAAACTAATCCAACCATGTCTTTAAGGACCTTGCTTTGTGTACTGGGGCACAGCCATGCTGGAACAGAAAAGGGCCTTCCCCAAATTGTTCCCACAAAGTTGGAAGCATAGAATTGTCCAAAATGTCTTGGTATGCTGAAGCACTGCAGTGAAGCGTTCTCTTCACTGGAACAAAGGAGCCCAGCCCAACCCCTGGAAACCATCCTATGGCATTATCCATCCTCCATCAAACTTTACAACTGGCACCATACATTCAGGTAGGTAACATTCTCCTGGCATCCACCAGACCCAGACTCACCCATCAGAATGCCAGACAGAGCAGCATGATTTGTTATTCCATAGAACACGCTTCCACTGCTCCAAAGTCCAGTGGTGGCGTGCTTTACACCACTCTATCCAACGATTAGCATTGTACTTGGTAATACAAGGCTTGCATGCAGCTGCTCAGCCACAGAAGCCCATTACATAAAGATCTTGGTGCACAGATTTTGTGCTGGGGTTAATGCCAGAAGAAATAAAATCAAGCACCTAGCCATTCAGTCAGGTAATTTGTGATAGAATGGGTACACTCAAAAATATTTAACTGGGTCTCTGTTACATTATCCTAAGTCAAACATGTAGTTTCTATTACATAAAATCATGTTTTGTCGTTGAACAGTTTTAAATCATATAGTTAGCATAACATGCAACAACTTAAAATGTACTAGAATAATTTATGTTAACACAACATAATTTTAATGGGTTTAGTTTGCAAATTACTTCCGCTTATATAACTCCAGAGCAGAGGGTGGCAGTAATGTGCAAATTAGGAGTGCCCCTCATTATTTGATACGTATCTGTCAGGCCATGGTCAACGGTTTGTCCCTGACAAAGAGCAACCATCACCTTTGGAAGAAGGTATGTTTATTCCTTTATCATCCATCAAACAGAAAACAATACAGATGCAAATATGTTATCAACAGTTAGTTATTGACCTCTTTGGCATTTCGGATCATAGTTACCGGGTGTTATTAGAGTGCATTAATATATCGCACTCTCACCACCATGTGCATCCACACACTCAGTGTTGCCAACTTAGCGACTTTGTCGGAACATTTAACGAGTTTTCAGACCCCTCTAACGACTCTTTTTCAAAAAAACGACTAGCGAGAAATCTAGCGACTCTTTCTGGTGTTATTGGAGACTCGTGAAGTGGTGGCTGGAGGGTAGGGGGAGGCGGCTACGTAACAAATTGGAAAAAAATTGCTGTGCCATGTTTCACAATCTTATGGAAACCTGTAGATGACATGCATCAACATTTTTTTTCTTTTTATCTCGAGATCACAACTTATTTTTATCGTTATACAAGTAACCCTGGATCCCGCGTGAGTGCAGAAGAGGAGAGGAAGAAGATTGCAGAGGTGACATTACAGTCTGCCTGGCCCTAAATACTTATCTTTTGCATCATAAAGCGTCATTAAGTGTGAGAAAGGTGGTATGCTAATAAAAAAAAATATTATTATTGTGGCATATGGATTCTTACAATAAATTAAAGCTGAACCACATAGTTTGCATAGATGCATTGATGGATTCTTGCGTCACATTATCTGGATGCAAGCTTACATCACCTACAATAATCCACATGTAATTGCCTGGTTTATTATTTTGAATTTCGCCAAATTCGTTCCGATTTTGGTACAGAAAACGTTCACGTGAACAGGTGACATAGACTAATAATGTGCCAGATAATGTGCCTCATGAATCCATAAATGCACCCATAAATGCATCGTAACAAACCTCTGTGGGCAGCTGCGCCACACCCCTTATATTAGCTTGTGAGCTGCCAGGATGCGGTGACAGATGGTTTGAAATTGTGGCAACTTGTGTAATGTCAGACAAACACACAAAACTTATGGATCCGTCTATGATGATAATTCATAATAAAGTTTGAGGGCCATGCAAATTATGGGAGTTTCCTAGGAGAAACAACAAAAAAGTGTCGATGCTGAGAGATGGCCTTGAAGTACAGGAGAAACCACAATAAAACAGTGTTGGG
>JAODKN010000104.1:22889340-22910605 GCA_026774425.1 Petrocephalus zakoni | reverse complement strand
AAGTGAGGCTTTAGCCAGTGTGAGTAATGACAAACCTGATAAACGTAGATGGATATTGTTTAATTATTGAAAAGTCAAAATGCCAGACATCCTAAGAAGGATTAATGGGTGATACTAAAACACTTGGCAGTATTCAATTAGACAATCAGACTGGTTACACTATTTACTGTCATCAGCAGACGTGTGGATCAATACTTATATGAAAAGAAAGAAATCATGGCAAGTGCAAGACACCGAAACCGGGAATATTCAGCTTAATGAAATTTTGTACTATATTTGCTTTTGTGCTATTAGGAAGTATATCTTTCCCAATAAGTCAGGTTATCAATAAAGGTTGGATGGAATAATTACAGGAACATATTACAGGCTCAGTTGTACTTTTTCGCTTTATTCAGTGCAATATACACAACTTACAAATTCTGTACAATCTTTCCACATTTTGCCCAAAGGACGCAATCATGTAATCTACCAACAAATGACCAGTCTTAATATCATGAATTTAATGTCGTAAAATTATTCTTTTGCATGGGAATCTAAATGAAAAGATTCGGAATAAATTTAAATTTGTGATACAAATTTAAACCCATTTTTAGAAAATTAAACTTAATTTTAATGCTTGTTTCACCATCATACACATTCTCTCCTAAAGTTATACTCTGTAAAAAGAACATCCTTATAGTACATAGATCACACAAATAGTCAAAAAGTGTTGATTGTTAAATGATTTGTCATTACTTCCAGTAAGACTTTAAAGTGTCTTGGTTTTACCATCCAGTGTGTATCTGCATCACCAACTATTCCTGCACCATTTTGCACAGTGAATAACTGATTATTGATCCATTCTACAAAACCTATCGCTTTTATATTAAGGCATACAAAGCAGCTTAACTTGTCCCAGCTTATCCCCACATCCACAAAGCAAACAGAACTTTTTGAAGTTCATAACAGTGATTGCCTATTACTCATTAAAATAACACAAATACCAATACAATAACAAAGGCTAACGACTCTTTGTTTATGCAATTTTCTTTTAGCTTAGAGCAGGCAATTTAACAGCTGTATTTTATTCTTCCAATAGTCTTATTTTTATTATTACCTGTCTAAGTATATGGAGATGCAAAATCCCAAAAATGTTAAACAGCCACTCCAGGCTTTCATGATTCTGAGATTACAGAAATTAATGCAAGCTCAAGCAAACGCAATATTTACAAGAGCTTGCACTTTTTCAAATTTAGGGAAGTTTTTCTGAAATAAATGGCCAAATTAACATATTGCTTGTATTTAGACCACGCCGTGCCCTTTGATGGCACTGCAGTGTGCTTTCATGTTTTTGCTAGACTCTGCTTCTGGGAGGATGAGCATAGCGAGCATCTTATGTACCAAACAGCTGAGGCGTTGTACATTAAGGTAAGCCATTATATAGAGCAGTGTTTCTCAAACCAGTCCTCGGGGACCTCCAGACAGTCCATGTTTTTGCTTTTTTCCCCAGGAAATCGGGAGACTGCAATAACGGAGTATCTGGGAGTCCCCAAGCACATGTTTGAGAAACAGTGATATAGAGCACAGATGAACATAGTCTATATAAAGTAAACAATGGGCACTTTGGAAATGAACGTATACATTTATATGTCAATATATTTGACAGAGCCAGAGATTGAACTAACTCACAGCCAAACTTCCCTGGATGGTAACCGGCTTTTAATAACACAGACGCAGAGCCATGGCTTGGGAGAAAATGCAGTATCTAGGAGTGTTGGACAAAACCACACATGCCGCGATGCACACAATATAACATGCCAGCTTAATAGTAGATCACTGCTACAGATTATATTTGCAGCTAATATTGAATTGAGTGTATTTTACGAAGACTTAACTAGAAACTTTTCTGTTTGAGGGTCAGATTTTGTTTGGCTAGCTGTTACAATTTGACATATATCAAAGATTGCTTCCGTAAATAGGTCTCCAAATAATACACCGAAAGTCAAACAATTTGAATGTCATTTTGCCAAACAGGAAACGAGGATTCTATGTATGAACACATACATCAATGAGACAAAACCTTATGGCCACCACCAAGTGAATAATATTGTCTACCTTGTAAAAACAGTAATTATCAAGGACGGTAACATTTTGTACTCTTACTTGAAATGTTAAAGAAGAAACAGGTAGAAATAAAGATATTAATTATTTTGTGATGAGCTAAATCATTATGGTCAGACGAGTGGCTCAGAGGATCTCTGAAGCAATAAGGCTTGGGCTTGGGGGTCCACATGGTCAGCCGTGGAGACTACCTACTGAGAGTGATCCAAGCAGGGAAAAAACAGGAAGCTGGGCAGCCAAGACTCATCCATGTGAGATGTAAATGAAGGCTATCCCATGAGGTACAAAGCAGCAGAAGGCCACTGTGGTACAAATTACATCATTTTGATGATGATTATGGGAATATTGTGTCATGACACACAGAGAATGAAGCTCTGCTGTGTAGGGGGGATACGTAGCTGTGGATCGGACTTGTCGGGCCGATGCATCCCACAGATGCTCGACATGTACCTGGCCATCCACATGATGCAACAAAGTGGGATTCACTGGACCATTCTTACATTGTTCCAAGACCCATTGTAGGGATTTTTGACAACGGAGAGGGGTCAGCATGAGTACTCTGACTGGTCTGCAGTTACAAAATAGTGAGTTAGCTAGCTCAAAGTAGTTCAGCAATTCATTGATCTTGATAATATCTGATTGCTAAGTCATCCTGTCTGCATTATTATGTTTGAGTAATATCCAACAATCTCATTTTCTTCCCTGAACAGAATCCTCATATGGTACAGCACTGAGACTGATCATCTAAATAAATACATAAATAAATAGCTAAAACTATGAAATGAACATTCCACTGATATGATTATTTAATTCAAAAGTTAATTCAAGATATACAACCATGAATCCCAGCTGTAAACGGTTCATTCAAAAATTGCACAATTTTACTGCCCTCACTGTACAAATAACTATATTTCTTCAGTCACATATAAAATCTACTAAAGTGATATGCTTATCAATTCATTTATATTAGATTTAGACACCTAATAATGTAATTGATTCCTTAGGAGTTTGATAGATATTTTATATACTGAAACTGGTATCCAGACATGATACACTTATCCAAGAAAGTACACTCCAAGTACTGAAATGTTTTACATGAAACATGAATTATATATATTCTCCTGCAAGAAATTTTCACACTTAAACCTTCCGTCAAATTTGGCAATAATATCTCAGGACTGATGTGTCTTTTCAAGTAAAGCATACCCGGCAGCATTTAGGTTTCAAAACACGGTATGGTTTGGATAAGTAAGCAAGGAAGTAAATAACCAGATTTATCTATATTTTTGCCTCTATTTGTGTTACAAAAAATATCATCGGCAGGGCCACTATCCTTTTGATTTGCAGATAAATGTTCAGTCCAACTCCGCTTAAATTTCCAGCTGCATCTGATGTTTTTCAGTGCAGTGCCATCCTGCCCTGGCATTTTAACACCAGCCAAATTAGCTAGCTAATTCATTCAGCACTGAGCTGGCCTGTGCAGAGCGCAGCTGCGAGGTTGGACATTATACCAATGAGTTGCCAGGATGCGGTGACAGATGGGTTGAAATTGTGGCAACTTGTGTAATGTCAGACAAACATGCAAAACTTATGGATCCGTCTATGATGATAATTCATAATAAAGTTTGAGGGCCATGCAAATTATGGGAGTTTCCTGGGAGAAACAACAAAAAAGTGTCGATGCTGAGAGATGGCCTTGAAGTACAGGAGAAACCACAATAAAACAGTGTTGGGAGGTATACTAATGGGTGAAATGGAATGGGTGGTTTTGCAGTGCTCCAGTCCAGCTAATTTATTGACAGGTATTATTTTATTGCCATATCAGAATTTTGTTGAAGTCTGTTTGTGGCAATCTTCGCCCATGAAAATACTTTTGTGAATCAGATACTCAGCAAAAGCACAACTTTTTGGTAAAGCCTAACAAAACTAAGTTATAAGCAGGATGGTTAAAACCAACTGAAAGGGGAAAAAAGCATAACGACAGGCAGTACTGGACGGATGGACAGAAACCACAGAAAGGTGGCAAAACATCCAGTGATGAAAGTCATGGCTGATATGCTACTTGTCCAGAGAAGGAAAAAGAAAAAAATCATTATACTGGTATTTAGTCAGACCTTGTCTTCACAAAAACTGAAAGGCACAAAGAGGATCAAGGTGAATAACTCAGAAGAATATTTTCAAATTCGATTGAGAATGAATATATAAGTAATGTAGACTATGTATCAGCAGCCTTTGACAAAAAGGTAAAGTTAAAAACAAGTTATGGAGGAGCTGCTGCTTACGTCATCCGAGCTGTTGTGAGACTAACCAGAGGCTCATCTTTAGCTCCATCCACACTGTACTTAAGTCTCCTCTTCCCCTCAATGGTCATATTAACTGCTGCCTGGTGACCTTGACCTCCATTTGCAGCACCATTTGTATCCTCCTCGACGTTCATTTCTTCAGCTTTGGCTAGAGGAGGTATGTTTTGTTTTGTGGGCTGGGTCTTCTGGGATGGTTTGTAGGGGTCATCACCAATGCTCACTGACAGGTTAGTGTACAGGGGCTCCAGCTTTTTGGAAAGCAGTTCGTAGGTGAGCGAGTTGAGGCCATCTGAGCGCCAGTTCCTCCTGGTCCGACTCAGCAGGTCAAACCTGTTAGGAATGAGTGGCGGTGGTCAATGTGTTAGGGAAAATGAAAGAATATGACATAAGAGCACGGCGGATATCCTGAACTAATTTTGCTGCTAGCAGTTTCTCCAGAACTTTTCCAGAATTTATATAAAGCAGAATATTCTGTCATAAAGCTATTCAGGTTAAATTCAAGTTGAATCAGGTACAGCAGTAGAACCTCTCTGGGGACTTGAACTTACAGATTTTTGGCCAACAGCAACTGCTACCCTGTACTGGATAAGCAGTCTTAAAACAGATGGATGGAGAAAGATAATCTTAAAATTCTCAAAAAAAGCCTATAACAGTGTCAGTATGATAGCTACTTGCCTGCTATAGCACCTTCAGATGTTTCCATGCAGAAACACTTATTTATGTGTAATTTCAACATTATTTAACTCAAGTCTGTACCTCACTTCCTGTTGACAAACAGTGGTGATTTCATACATGCAGAAAGCTGTCTGAATTTTGCCTTATTCAGAACATGTGACCCGTACCTGCGTGGGTTCTCCTCGTTGCCCTTGTCACCCTTGTGCTTAATCATTTTATAATGTCCAACCGTCACTGGGGGTCGAACTATCGTCATCCCTGACAGACGAACTCTGTAAACAGGTGTCAACAGAACAAGAGCAGAAAAAAAAAATAGGAGGGGGACGACGAAAACGACAAATTTAAAGAAATTATAAAAAAAAATGAAAAACGAAAACAAAGAAACAAAAAGGATTTCTTCAGTAAGTAAAAAACATACCAAAATCAGTTGGTTGGATTATGTAAATGAGAGAAGAAGGGAAAACACACTTGATTAGATACTGTGTACAAGAACACAGACTACATGCTCGTGGTGTGGGAAAAGTTACTGCACTGCAGATGGGTGTCTACTCCGCAACTGTGAGCACCAGACGCCGTTATCATCAGCCCTTGTTCCCCATTTCCTTGCATCATCTAGACTAAGCGTCCAAGTGAAAACTGTTTGTCCAGTTATTCCACTAGCAGGTTTCATCAGCGCAGAGAAACTTGGCAGGAATGAAAACTACATTATTCCAATTCATTAGTTTGACGAGAAGGAAGGAATTAGAACTGCTACATTAACTATAAATAACCACAAAATACAAATAGCTTACTGACTGTACTTGAGAAACAAGTAAGAAACACGTGGGCTAAAGCTACCCCTCTATTGGTCAAGCTATGCCAGAGCTGCCCAACCCTGCTCCTGGAAATTTACTACTGTGCAGAGCTTAGTTTCAGTCCTAATTTAACACCTTGTACAGACAATCGGGCCCTTTGAGAGAATCTAAGCACTAGAGCCAGCTATGTTGAAGCTAAGCTGGCTTCAGGAGCAGGGCTGGGCAGCCCTGATCTACTCAATCCTTAGGGCTTGAACTTGTACGTTACCAGTATGTTCCAGTATGACTTTCAGAAGTAAATTCTCAGCATTGAAAGTTCAGTAACTGAATATTATGTACATTAATTCATTCATACAGACTCATGATGACGCCTGGGGTGTCAAACTCCAGTCCTGGGGGGCCAGAGCCCTGGATATTTTTGCATTTACTCTCATTTAACACCCCCGATTCAACTCCTCACAGCTCCTTATACTAATTACCACACAGCTCTTCAGCGCAATCATTTGTGGTGGAACAGGGAAAGTTCACTAAAGTACACAGGGCACCGCCCCCCCAGGACTGGAGTTTGACACCCCTGGATTAGGCCATCTGATTCTGCTACACTTACACTTGCAGGAATTCTGAAAGCTGGAAGTATATTTCAGAGGAAAAGACAGGTTGGTGAGTATGAAGATGGAACACACTAGGAAATGGCATTTAAAGGAAATAATCATTTGCAAAAAAAAAAACCTAGTCCACCAAGCTACTTACATTCCCATGAGAAACCCCTTCTTCACTCACCCCCCCCCAAATTTATCATGTCTGTTGTCGTTCAATGGCACATGTTATGTTGCAATGTGCTTCTTACCTGGCTGCGATGTCGTCGTCCTCTCCACCCCATCCCCAGTACTGGTTTGGGAAGCCATTCATCCTGAGGTACTGGTCAGGTGTTACAGCAGACACCCCTCCAAAATACTGAGGATACGGCAACCTGCATTGGCGGGCGGGCGGGGGGGGTAAAGTATGAGCTTGTCGCAATGAATAACCACACAGTGTGCATCAACAACAGCTCAAGCAGGGCAACTGCAGCATGAGAGATTTAACAGAAACCTGTATCCAAACTTGTTCATGGCCACAGAGAGGTGCGTGGGGTGCTGGGGGTGACAGGTGTAGGTGTTGTGGTCATTCTCAGGCAGCAGGTCCACGTCATGTAGAAACACACAGCTCCATTCCCCATCTCTCAGGGCCTCACGGACCCCGACATTCAGCAGTTTTGCGCGGTTAAATGTTGCATTTCCTGCCTGGAGAAATACATCTTTCTCATTACAATATTAACTCATAACTAAGAAACTGCAGGTTCTTCTGCAAAAACCATGAGCAAAGTACTTAACCAGTATATCCATCTCATTAGATGTGTGAAAGTGCTAAGTGCTTTTCTGTAACAATATTTAAATGGTTAAAACAATGTGTTTTTTTTATTTTTTAAATCACAGCAATTTATACTAGCATTACACTTTATAGCCATATTAACTTTACAAAAAACTAGCTTTGGAGGAATTTGATTCAATGGGAAAAAAAAGCCATTCGTCTGCAGAAATACAGTCAAAGGCACACATTATTACACAATCTCTTTAGATACCTTAACATCTGCAACTTTATTTTCCTTGGAAAATAACGGTCTCACCTTTTACACCCTTACTATATGAGGAAAGGGGGAGCAATTGTAAGTGAAAAAGATGAGATACTTAGAGAGAGAGAGAGAGAGAGAGAGGCAGACCTGGTGCACCACATAGATGCCATAATGAAGCTGTTGCCTCTGCAGGAAGGGATGCAGGTGGTAGAGCAGGGCACGTAGGTGCGACTGCCTGTTCCGGTAGGGGACCACAATGGCCGTGTGGTGTCGGGACTCACAGTCGGGGGGACTGTACCGCCCCCCAGGCAGCACCAGGGGGTTTTTCTCACTAATCTCTTCCAGGGACAGGGGGGCAGACAAACGCACTGACACAGGGCCCACTAAAGCAAGGAGAAGAAAGGTGGGAAACAGAGAACCAAGGCATTCTGAGTTTCAGGCAGAAGGGAAAACAGGAGAAGGTCAGTAAAGTCCAATAAACACAGCAACGTGCACGTGTGGCTGCATCAGCACTCACAGGACTGCCAGCAAAGGCTGTGCGTCTCTCAGTTCTGCTTCAGTCATTGTGGAATGAGCTGCCAGGCAACATCCAGTTATCAGACGCCCTCTTTAACTTCAAGAGACCCAAGACCTATTGGTTGGAGGAATACCTCTCCTAGCCTACACCACCCCATGCTCCACAAATGCTCTCCTTTGATGCAAAGACTGCAACAGCTGAGCTGGTGGGTAACACATGACCTCTGAAATCCTAGATATCTAGGTATTACTGAAATAAAAATAACAGTAATAAAATAATCTGAAGGAAAACTCTGCAAGTATAGCTCCAAATGCGAACAAATTAACCATCTTCCCTGGGCATCTACAACAACCGCTCGTAAGCAAAAAGGTGAGTCGTGATTATGTCTTCTGCACCTGTGTTCTGTATGTCCTGAACCATGTACCGCGTGGACTGTCCTTCCAATGTTCCTGATACTTTTGTATGTCAGAAATGTTTATATATAATAGAGTTAGAGGACAGGATTTCCACATTGGAGTGGCGCATTAGAACATTACTGAACAATAAGCAGACTGAGGGATTTATAGATATGGCTCAATCGGAGGACACAGCCAGCTTAGATCTGGCTGAAGTCCCCCATGCCATCACTGTCTCCAGTGCAGCACCAACAGCCAGCACACGCGAGCCCGACATTGCAGTCAGATGTGGCTCTAAGAGCCCTACACCGAGAGCTCCGGTACCCCAGTCAGCAGTTTCCACTTAGCATTAAGTTCTCTGCTTTCAGGAAAAGATGCTCTTAAATGAAGACTCAACAGTTAGAAACATAAGGGTATAAAAATAGGAATAGTTGTATATCTCTTGCCCCGACAGGAACATGTTACAGACTGCGGCAGCTATAGTGACAAGGGATGAACAGTGCAATGAGGGGAAAAAAAACGATACCTAGCAAGGGTGAGAGCATGGGGCAGTCTCTCCTAGGCTGGGAATTCCCGGGGGCTCCCGTGTATCCAGACAGCAGGGCCCCAATCAGGCTGAGATTGGTGTACACGTCGTGAGGGCGTGAGTAGTCAAACTCTGGTTCGGAGGAGCGCACCAGGACCGACACAAGGCCACGGAATCCACCCAGGGAGAAGTAGAGCACGAAGGCAAACTGGAAGCCCACCAACATAGCCAGGGTGCAGGGGGAGTCAAACATACGACCAAGACACAGCATGGTGCCTAGGAGAAATTTAAAACTGGGAGGTTAATATCAAAGCTTTTTCAGAAAGGAATAGAACACAAACTATGCGGTGTAAAACACTGTATGTGGTTAAGGAGTTAAAATGTTAAGTGGTATTTTCTTCCCTAATTATATAATAAAAAGATGAGTGACATTCAGGAAACTAAGACGACAAAATAGGTCACAAAAATACAAAATATTACTGAGGAAGGACAACAGTAAGGGCGAAGGCTAAGTCAGTGACGCAGCACAGACGTTTCAGCAGAGCTGGATGTACGACGAGTATAACTAATCCAGCAGATGTGGGGCACCGCAAAAACTCTAAAGAGGGGAAAAAATAAAAAGAAAATAAAATGTAAATCTTGTATTAGACTTACACCACAGTATTACATTCCACACAACAGAAACACTTTCTACCCTTATCCCCCCCCCCCCAAACGCACCTGTTACCTATGTGATGGCTCATTCCAGGCTTTTCCAGTCCAGATCAGTCCAGTACAGACCGTGTCACAGCCAGCTAACTGGCTGGCAGAGGTGGTGAGACCTCAGCTCCCCCACCCTTAGTCTCATGTTCCAGACTGGAGAAATCAGAAATATTGGTAACACTTTACTGGGGTGCTGTATGACAGCTACATGACACCAACATAAGCCCTTCATGACAGCTGACATAACTGGTCATAAGCATTTATAAAGGTCTGTTCCAACTTTTATGGCTGTCATAAATCCTGGCAAAGGGAACTCGTGTGTCAACTAATATTTCTTACAATGGGTGACAATTAACCGGACTAGAACTGGGGCTTGTTTCAGAAAGAACGATTTCTTGCTGAGCCAGATAATTTGTTGGTTTTAAGGTAGTCTGGGCTAAATGTAACTCAACCAACGATAAAGGGCATTGGTTAGGGAAGCAAATGTGTAATTAAAAGGTTGGCGGTGGGTTCGAATCCCTGACCTGCAAGTACCACTGAGGTACCCAGAGCAAGGTACTGTCACCAAGCACTGCTCCCTGGGCACTGAATTAGCTGCTCACTGCTATGTCACATATGGGTTAAATGCAGGGGACACGTTTTGTTGAGGTATGTCAACAATGACAATTAATCACTCTTCACTTAACTTGTTGGATTTAATCTACCCCAGTTTATCCCAGTGAGATAGGTTGGCATGTAAGTAAGAGTATCATTACCTTACAAATAGTCTGTAGATATTGCAGACTACCCTAACACTTTTAATGTAGCTAATTTTAGGTTTATAATGTAATAATATAGATTTGCCATAAGATTTCTTGCGTGTGAGTGTCACTCTGGATGTGCGAGAGTTGCCAACCCTGTTATTCGGCTAAGCAATAAATCTTGCTTTTTAAAACAGGTCCCTGATATTGCTAAATGGATTTCTGACTTTGTTAACTGGAACGTGGTATACTCGAGTGTGACGTCGTTCCCAGTTCCCAGTTCCGACCTCCGAGGTAAATGGAACACGGCAAAACTTTTATCCAACTGATGTCAGAGACTGGTAGACAGTCACAAGAAATGCCTACTTCAGGTTGATTCCCTGAAAGAGGGCAATACCAGCTATCAGAGCCAAGTGTGAAATTACATTTTCCCAAGAATGAAATAGCATGTCTGTATTTTGTTGAATAAGTTATTTTACTACATCATCTACAACCACAACTACATCATCTTTATCTATAAATTTGGTTTAAATGAAGATAAAAAATTCAAGCCCATGGGTTCAGAAAGAAAAACCTTTACATAGGGTGTACTTTTTCACATGACTGTATACTGTACGGTCACATACTAGGGTGTACTGTAGCACTCATAAAGTTGGAGTTATGAAAGAGTTCAGTTCATAATGGTTTTCAGTCTCAATATAGAGACCCCATACCCATGTTTCAAAAGTGGGATCAATACTGTTTGAGGGAAATTGGCTTGTGGAGAAGCAGCAGAGATTGACTGGCTGGCTCGAAAAAGATTTTGCTCCCTGAAATACATAACTTCTCCGTGGCTGCCTAATGGAGCTAGTACCACCAGGTCCCTAATTTTATTGGCTTCACATGCAGTTACTGTTTCTCCAAGATTGCTGGTGATGAATTGGCACTCTAGTGTCAAATAAGCTGACATAAGTCATCACAACAACATGGTTGGCCCCACGCAAACTGAACCAAGCCCCCAGAGGACTGCAGTTTAGCTCCCAAGGTACAGTGGGATCAGGAGACTGGAACCATACTTCAGGCAGATGCAGATGGAAGGAGAACCCAGCAAACTACTATGCAACAGGCACTTGACAGGAATGTACTGTAGAACTTTCTCCATCTCATTGCTGCAGAGCAGCTGGGCTCTCACTATAGCACTGGGGAAATAAATGTTTCTGAGGGATCAGTTAACCAGTTGGCACCACCAAGAGGGAGAGAGCTTGGGTTTAAGTGCAGCCAACCTGCGGTCTTACTAGCCTATCCCTGGTTTCATGTGGCTGCTCACGAGGGACTGGCACTCCACGCATCCATGCAGATACTCACACCAGAACGGCTTCGGCAGCATGTCCACCTCTTCGCTCACAGACCCTCACTGTAGCCCTGGTGGAAGCAGAAACATCATGCAGCAACTGAATGAATGAATGAATGAATCTTTGAATAAATTAATATCTTTATTGTCACACACGTACAACAGTCACTGTACAATTTCGACGAGCAACTTCCATACTCAAAGACAGTAAATTAAAGAAAAATAGAACAAAGATAAAATAACACTAATATAGTAAATAAAAAGCTGCAGGAGATCTAATAAAGTATTGAAAAATAATTCAATTCAATGAATTGAATGACATTTAAATAATTGTGTAAATGCATGCACAGTATAAATAATATACACAGTATAAACAGTAAATGACAGGAAAGACAGTGCAAGTAGTAGTAACAGTGCAAGTCTGGCAGTAGTAAATAGTGCAAACAGAAATGCAATAAGAAATGCAGCAAGTCTGGCGGATTATGGGGGGGGCTTGGTGAGCTGACTGTGCCCCACACCCCATGACACTGCGACATGGCCCATAACAACACAGAGACACTGTTATGACAAGCCCTGCTATCACTGTGGGAAAGCAGGCAACTTGGAACACAACTGCCAAGTTTCGGGCATCACAGCCCAGCAGTATGCATCACAAGTAAACAGGGTCCAGGCAGTGCAGCAGGTTACCACTGTGTGAGGATCCAACTTCCCCTGAGAGATGGCACCCGCAAGGACTGGATAGTATGGAGGGTCACCTCACTCAAGCCCTCGTGGACATAGGGACTACAATCTCACTTATCTTCACCCTGACATGCAAATGATAGTGAACAGCAACCGGCCAAGAATGAAGGGCAAATGATACACCAGTTCTGGCTAGCTGACATCCAGGACTCCTGCAATGTAGGGTTGGACCTGCTGGCCCATTGAGGAGCATATGTAGTTGTGTTGGGGTTTCCATTCACTTTGGAGGCCCTTGCTCTGAACCAAAGAAGTGGGGAGGCCCTTGCTCTGAACCAATTCATCACATTTGTGCCCGCCGGACACCACTAGCTTCTCACACTGCTCTGGTTGTATCTTGGTCCAGTCTTCTTCCAGTCTTTTCCAGTTTGATAACTGTAGTGGGTTTCTGAGCCATAACTTGCTCGGTATGGTCATTTCATTATCTCAATGGGACACAAAAACTGCAGGCTGATTGGGAGATGCTCACATGGAAGGAACCGCATGCTGCTACAGGAAGTTCTGAGAAATATCTGCAGTCACCCTGCCATGTAGCTGTATACGAGGCCCGACTCCTGCTGCAGAAAACATTTCAATTCATCTCCACCTTGGTCATCAATTTTCTCTAAAATGTTTGTACGCATGGGTCAGGGTTTCCACTCAGAAATGCACATTCTGCCATCAAGTTTGTTTCTTTAGATCGCCATGTTTGGTGGGAAGTGGCGCATGCCCGTTTAAGGCCCCATTTTGTGTGTACACAACAGTTATAAATGAGACCCCTGATCTTCACCCACTGACATCGAAAAGTTTGAAAAAGGATATGTGAAATATTTTTAGAGTTACTGCATTCACAAGAGCAAATGCTTTTAACAGCTGCTGTTTCCATCGTTTGCTACCACTTGGCACTGCTGCTTTCATCCATATACTATTTTTCTGAAGCAATAATAAGATGCATCAAATATTTTTTGACTTCACAAGATCAAATGCCATCTGCATTCACCCTCCCCTTTGCTGCCTGATGGCGGTGTTGCTTACATTTTGGGACAAGTTGTCTCAAAATTTGATTTGTTCCAGTTCCTCACCAATACAAGGCGACTACAAAGTTTTATGAAGATACTTAAAATACTTTTTCAGTTACTGTATATCTCTAACAAGATCAAGAGTCAAAACTGCCATTTTCTTTGCCATCACATTGCAGCACTGCTGGATTTTTGGAGGGAATCTGTCTTGTTCCCTACAATGCCTCTGCAGAGTTTGAAGAATATCAGTTTCTTTTATTTTGGAAATATTATGAATAAACAAGGTAAAGTTTAAAGTCCGACACACAACTGGTTGGTGTACTGTAAACTCTGCAGAGAACTTGGGAGTTAAGTTCATAGTATTTCCAGTTTTAATTCACCACTTCAAGCAATACCATGCAGTAGAACATGCAGAATACATGTGCTTACAGTCACAAACACCAGCCATTGGGGTTTCCACTTTCAATCTGAAGAAATATAGAAAAATTGTGCCCCATACTGGTTAAAAATGTGAGACAACAATTTATTTTTCACTATGGTACAGGGGACCAACTCTACCAGCAATGTCAAACCCATTCCCCGTAACAAACAGTGAGGCAGTTAGACAAAACACCAAGGATCAGATTGTACTGTTGGTGTTTTGTAGTGTAAAGCCATACATGAAAAAAATAATTATTTTGTATATTTTATTATATTATACATATGCTTGAGCCCGGTTGAAAAACTGGCAGGCCAATATCATTGGCCAATATGAGCTAATTGCAGGTAAATCGGTAACAGCATTTATAACGGCTAATAAGTGACAATTAAAAAGAAACGGATACACAGAAGACCCTTCAACAATGTTATGAGTGTCGTCATTGCGTAGTTTGTCCACCAGAGGGCACACCACAACTCCCCTGTCGGCAACACGTTGGGAACATAAATTTGAGTCTTATCAAAACTTTAAAATATTTTGTTGTACTTTTGTTTAAAGTTCTATTTATGACCATAAAACAAGTTGATTTTAAAACTGCATTATGTCATGTTATCTTGGTCAGGACTTTTAAATAACTACTATAATAGTAGAGAAAATCTTTATGTCACAGGCTGCTGAAAAATTATATTAATATATCATCGGGCATTTAAATCCGCAAATATCTAAATCAGTATCGGAAAATCTTTTATTAGCTGGCTGAGGTATATACATAAAAGTTCTATATTACATATATAATTTGCTCCACCCCCGTGCCAGTCGGCAAAATTTGGTAAGGGGGTCCACCACCACCACCACCCCTTGGCTGAAAAAATTATGTTGTGGATCATATAGTTTGAAAGGATGAGAAAGGCATGACTCTCTAATATATATGAACTTTTTTTTTATATATTTTAATTTATGTATGCTGCATATCATCTCTTGACTACCCCCAGTTTGGGAACCTCTGATCTATATCATGGATTGTGATTCTAACCAAAAACATGATGATATGACATGTAGCTTACTTTTAAATAAATTACTGGTCATATGAAAAGACTTGCTATCCAGAAGTGTAAAAAACACGCTATATATATTAGTGGAAAGAGAAAATAAAAAATGTGATAATAAATAAAAAAACAACCAACCATTTCTGAGCTCTGGAAGGTATGTGTAATTCACATGCCAAATTTAATCAGAATCAAAGATGGTGACACAATGGAATGGCCCAGGGACAAGTAAACAATAGCAGTAAATTACAGTATACAGTACACTAAATGTTTTTAGTGACACTAAAAACAGCAAATAACTGTACATTAAAATTTAGTTCCAGATTCTGGAAAACTTGTATATCTTTGTTTTAACAATAATGCATTAAGCAGTTTCAAATGCAATTCATTGATTCAGTGAGAGCAGTTTTTTAATGTGGACAACCTGTTGTTAATATTTGACCAGATACAACCTAAACACTGGATCATATATTATACCTTTCACTGGCTTCACTGGTTTTATTCCTGAATAAATACACTGATTTTATAATTCAAAAGGAGGAAAATGCAACAAACACACATCAATTTAGATGCCGGCTAAGCTTCGCGCCTGTGTGTTTCCAGATCTGTTATATCATAAAGGGCAAAGCCTATGCATTCTGACAGCCGGTTCGTTCCGTTAAGCAACTTGAACCTAGTGAGCCATTGCATTAAGCTGACCATTCCCCGTTTCGGTGTCTTCTTGCACTTGCCATGATTCCCTCCATCACACCCTCG
This sequence comes from Petrocephalus zakoni, assembly GCA_026774425.1. Lineage (NCBI taxonomy): Eukaryota > Metazoa > Chordata > Actinopteri > Osteoglossiformes > Mormyridae > Petrocephalus > Petrocephalus zakoni. The sequence goes on along the minus strand of JAODKN010000104.1, from coordinate 22,894,958 downwards.
CCGTGCAAACGAACCACAGGCACACGAATTCAGCTCTGCCGTTCCCTGTCGCTCGAATCCAATGCCGAGGCTTCGTAGATAAAGTAGGCCGTGATTTCTACGATGCGCCCGGCGAAGATGTTCTTTTTTCATTTTCTGTTATTTTCTGCGGCCGTCTAGCGTGTACCACCGGCGGGGACTTACCCATGCGGCGCTGCCCGAGTCCCGTTCCTCTGTCAAGGTCCGCGCTCCTCGGCTACATGCATCTACATGGTGTCTCGGCCGCCGTCCCCGGCCGCAGCGTCTAGCAGGAGCGCCGCACTGTTCCCTCAGGAGCCTCAGCCTTGTGACGTCGATTGATGGCAAGAAGAAACGCAATGGCGGGTGACGGCGACAGCTGAAGCTTTTCGGATGCCACCCGACGCGTCGAGCCGAGCACCGGCTCCTCCAATCAACGTGACTATTAACGACTATTGACGACTATTGACGATTATTGACGACTATTAACGATTATTGCGCCTCTTGAAGGTTACTTGGCGGGTGTCTGCCTCATAATTTTGTAACGTAAGATCACCTTTTCGAAGTCATGTCTCATATGATAATTATGACCTTCCGTGGAAATAACGAATTAAACATTTTAAGAAAGCTTAAAGGCCAGGTCGGGTTTGTTAAACTGCGTTTAGAATCAATTTAACATAGAATCGTTGTGTTAATGAAAAGCAAACCGATTTTAAAACTCAGAATGCCTCGTATATGATTTATAATGAAACGATAATATGAACCATGCATTTCCCCATTTTTCTTTATTTGCAGAACTTACTGTAAATAATGATGTGCCGCATTGAAATTTATTTTATTTATTTTGCACTGAGAATACAGTCTGACGTTGTCATTGACACGGGTCATTCCAATTAAACTGGGATGTGTGATGTGTGTTTTAGGGAGACAGACATAGAAAGTTAGGGCATACAAACAGCGTTTAATTCTTCACAGATTTAAAAACTTAAATCATAGGTTGTGACTGCTGCTGCCTTAAAGCTGAATATAATTTATTCTTAAGCACCACTTCAAAGAAACACTACTATTGTAAAATACAGGATTTAACAGTTACGTATGAACGTATGGCATGGAAATTATACTTGGAAAACACTTATAGATTTTATTTTACATTTTGCTATTTTTGCAACAGAATAAAAAATACATAATATATAATACATATTTAAGTTTCTTGAATTATTCATAGCAAATTGACCCTAGACATGTCTTCTAAAATATATATTGCATTGCCTTATGTTGTACAAATGCTATATCTATTTTAATACTGGAAAAACAGAAACCTGGAAATCTATAGTACAGTACATCAAGTTTCAGGTGATGATTCCCCAAACCAATGGCTGAGTAATTATTGTATTATGTATTATTATTGATAATGTATATGTGTGTATCTTTTTAAAAGAATGCGAAATATTTTGATGAAAGTAGTGTTACACTGTTCTGTCACTCAGAAGGATTAACCTATGAATATGCATTGTTTATTATAATTATCCTGCCACTCTGACCAGGATAAGTGTTTGGAAGATGAATGGATTTTATCATTACTGTGATTGCTTTTATTTTATTACATGTAAAGCATTCATGTAACAAGATTTATTGAACTGTTGTAAATAATGCTACAGATTCATTAAAAACTGAAAGCTTTAGAGATACTACCGGAATAATTACCACATTGGGAGTCAGATCTTTTAGTTTGTTATAAAAAAGTATACAAATGCTAATGTAATGCTTTTTGGCAAAAAAGAACTCAGGTATTTTTCTGTTGCCTTCCCAAATGTCCTTCTTAGTTGAGGGGGGCATGTTAGTATGTGATTTACAGCTGAACGAATCCTGAGGCTCATTAGCATTATCCTCTGTGCTGCTATAATCTTCATCCAGTTTTGCCTACAATCTCTTTCTGAATCTTTCTGGATTTGCTCTTGAGATGTCCTTTTAATTTTTTTGTCACGTTATTGGTTCATTATCCTGCCCTTCCTCTCTCACTCACTGCTTCCTTCTCTATTTCCTGGCATTTCCAAACTGTATGCCTATCTGGTTTCTGATGCAACGGAAAGCATTGGGATCCACCTCCCAGTACTTCACTGGGTTACTGAAGAGGCTGATTCCGCTGTAGACAGCCTGATGTGCCCCGACATTGTCCAAGCAGAAGGCATTTAACCCAATTTCGCTGATGTTGTTGCCATGCAGGTGGACCACCTGCAGAAAGTGAGACAGAAGTTATCTAGGTGCATTTATACCACTGCCTGGTTGAATTCCTAAATCTGAAAGCTCAGGAGCAAATCAATGTGGTATTATAATACTCAATTCTGACTTAAGGTTAACAACGACATGCTGCTCATTTTATGTTTTTTAAGTACACGGTTGCACAAAGTGGCAAAGAACCACCCGACACTTATATCACGATTATTACGCAGGTAATAATCATCCACAAATATTTCAGTGATAACTCTGCATGGATTCTTTATCCCAAACATTTCTGAACATTTCTTTGTCACAGGTTTTGCAATTAAACCAGAGTTTTGAACTAAGCACTGGCCTTTGGGCAATTTTCAAATTAACGATGGGGACATCGGTCATATCTGGATCATTCTTCATTTGGAATGGGAATTGAGGTAGATATATTTTTAAAAATCGGTTTCATGGAACTCAAAGTCAACCAATGTACAATGTCTCCTGTGATGTCCTATTATCATACATTTAAAATGAAGAAATTTACTCCAAATATTTTATAAGATATTAATGTAAAATGAAAAGTTATGGTATACATTTGTCACTGGTGTAATCACACCATCAGTTATTCCTTTCCTCATAAATCTGATTACTTTGAATTCATATTTCAATGTGTCTTTATTTAAGGAAGAAATTGCTTTTAAATAATCATCATACCAATGATTTGTTATAAATTGATCATTTGTGATTTTAACTTTGGTCACTGTATGACAGATATCATGCAACACCAGCGACATTCTGACTGAAATGAAAGATGTTTTTTTTTTAATGGCTGTACCTATGTAGGCCAACTATTTAAAATCAGTGATGTATAAAGTTAAGTGGGATTAATCTGACAAAATTTCAATTCCCCAACCTTTATAGCAGATAACACTAGTGACGTGTAGAAGTTATGAGCTGCCTAAGAAACAGCAGTCTTTTGGTTCTCGTATAATACATGGCTTGTAATATGACAGGGCAGAGAAATGATTATTCTGGAGTTTGGCAAAACCCAAAGAGCCACGCGGGGCAGTAGTGCCGTCATCACCCCCTCCCCTCACCTGCAGTTCCGTCATGTATGGCAGTCCTGTGGGAACCTGAGGGAGGCGGTTATTGTTCAAGTGCAGCTCCCTGAGGCTGTAAAGGTATGCCAGGCTGCCGTGCGCAATAGTAAGAATTTTGTTGTGGCTCAATCCCAGTCTGCAAGTCAGAAGGAAGATTAATTATCTGCAATACAAATTAAAGTATTCACCAAATCCTACTAGGACACTTCGTATCCTATGAGTATTTGTTATACACTTAACACAGATGTTATAAATGTTACCATTTTGGTCCCCTTTATTCCAGCTAATGTAGATTTCAAATGCAGCTTCTAATTGTCATTTTTATATGAAACCACTAGACTGCAGTGTTTTCAACGTAATGCTGGATAATTTGTAGAAGGGGTACTAGTGTAAAAATAATGATTTTGCGGAAAAAGAGAACAAAGTAAACATAAAGCCAAAAGATGTTACCTCAAATTGTAAATAGTTTTAAACCATACAATATTTTCTAGATATGGAAATGAATACTGGATTATGACCAATGCATACCTCACCAGGCTAGTGTATCGACTGAGGTCATATAGCTCTATGGCCTTGATTTGGTTGTTGTCCAGATGAAGCTCATGCAAACTGTCGGGCAGGTCTGGTGACGTTCGGTGTTTGTGGGGTAGGAAGAAAAACAAGGTAATGCTTACCACAAAATCAACCAAAAACCATTACATTTCATTGCTGTGTTACATATGTCACATGTGTAAATTAAAGTTTGGAAACCCTGTGGCACTGCTGTGAGTTTGGCCTCAGAGACGCGAAGGTAGGTGAGTGTGAGTCCATAAAAGCCACCATGCTGAAAGCCACTGTTCTGGATGGGGTTCCTGCCCATTTCTGAAAGACACAGGCTAGGTTTACCATGCATATAATAATCAACGGTCCTACTTATGCATGTATTTATTTATTAATGTCTATCTATCTATCTATCTATCTTAAAAAAATGGCAGTCTAAAACTTTTTTTTTTTTACCATTTTTCCTAAACAACAAAAAAATGCAGTGACACTTTACTTTTGGGGGCACAAATAATACAGTATTATGCTCTTACTTATGTATTAATAAACCACAAACTAGGTGTTAGTTACATACCAATCTCGTGTTTGTTCAACATTAATTGTGACACTTTTATTTCAAGCAGTTACTATATCTGTTAATTCTGCACATCTTTGTCAACTACTGAAGGAATTAGTGAATAACACAACTGAAATACTGATCTTATGTTCATTCATCATTAATAAATCGTGACATATCTTTTATCTCAAGAAGCTACTATATTTCTTCATGATTTGCACTTCAGTAGTAATTTTGTGTATGTGGTATTTGTGGCCCCTCAAGTAAAGTGTTACCAAAACGGGTTTGCCTGAAAGCTTGTTTTATACAGATTTGCTTTATGACAATTTCACGCCAAGTTGGATGCAAAACAATAAACAATGGCTGTGCTTCATAAAAACCTAAAAGGTTTGAATAGTTGCATTAATATGACTCCAGTATCAAAATTGCTTCTGATACTATCTTGTGGACATAGTACTTGGTTTCTGACCAATTGAGTTCATTTTGCCTAGTCCAGCGAAGGTCCCTTGAGGCACTTTCTTGATGCGATTGTCATGGATACGTAGTTCCACTAGGTGGGTGGGCAGGTTTTTCGGTACAGCTGTTAGAAAGTTGTGGGAGATGTACAGTTTTTTCAAGTTCTGCAGGGGAACAAAAGCTCGTGGGTGCACCATGGAGATCTGGTTGTTCACCAGCACCAAGGTCTATAAGAGAAAGAGTCACAAAGTGCATCAGAGCACCAGGGTTGTAGGATAGGGAGCAAAACACCAAGATTCATAACTACAATCACTGCTTTGCAATATTTTCGCTTTGTGTCGGAATTGCTGGATTATTTTCTTTCACATAGAAAATGAGGTGGAGGAGAGGTTCTGCGCTCCTTAACATCAAAGCAAAAACAAAATACTCACTCATGATAATGACTTCACATCGGCTGCCCTATTATGCACTACTATTTGTTCTCCCTTGTACCTTTTTATGGTCGTTGACATCCCTCATCTCCCACCACCCAGATTATTTGCCCCAGGCTTTTGACATGGCTTCTTACTTCAAGGTTGCTGAGGCCCTCAAAGTCATGTTCTCCCAATCCAACGATCATGTTATTCTGTAGATCCAGGAGTCTTGTATCACGGGGGATATCTCGTGGAACGTAATGTAGATCTGAGGAAAAACATATGTCAGATATGGTGAGGCATCACTAACCTGCTTCAAGATTACTGGATACTAGTACCTACGCTAAG
>JAODKN010000104.1:22850205-22868903 GCA_026774425.1 Petrocephalus zakoni | reverse complement strand
CCAGGAACCACTCCCTGGAGCAAGGCCTGGAGATGTTTGCCAGTGAGCACCTGGTGGCTAGGCCACACACATTACTCGTTCAGGCACAACCAAAAATGGAGACATCTTGTGGACCTACCACACAGAAGATAAAAGATGAGGGTCAGATGAAGTATGACATGAACAGAAAGTGCCAGGATGGATTAGATGTTGACAAAAAACAGTGACTTTAGGGACCTTTCTGAGTGAGTCTGAGCTAATGCTTAAGACTGAAAGGTATCAGCTATGTCTCTACAGTGTGGGTTCTGAAACCAGGCCTCAGAGGTGAAGTTTCTCCTTTTCTGGAGTTTACTATGGTGAAAGACCTTAAGAAAAATAAGGAAGGTCATTAACTCCTCGTACAGTAGGCATGCAGTAAGACTTGACACCATTTAGAGTGTGTGTTGGCCTCCATCAAGGGTTTGTCTTCTGCACTTTCGTTTTTCATTTTCATGATCAGGATATTGAAAATTGAGGATGGGTTGGCGCCCCATCGAGGTATAGCCTTAGCTAGTGGGATTTCTGGTCTGGGGGTTAGAAATGACATCCCTGCTATTTACAGATGATGGCATGGTTTTGGTCTCATCTGATCAGGACCTCCAAAACACACTTGTGTTATTTGATGGCGAGCAGCAGGGATGATGGTACCATTAGAAATAGTTTGATTTCTCTATTTAGGCCAGCGGGGAAATTCTGCCCTCAATGATTCAACTTAAGTACTTCAAGATCATGTTCAAGAGTAATGGTGAGAGCTAATGGGAGACTGACAAGTAAATCAGTCCCGTGACTGAAGTTTTAGTGGTACTGAGGAGGTCTGGGGTGGTATAGTAAAAGGCAAATTGTAAGACAATGATTGTGGTGTTCTGGTTCATCTACTTTCCTGTCATCTCCAATCTCCAATCATGAGCTGTGGGCAGGGCTTGGGGGGACCCTCAGGTATACCTGCCTGGGCTGTGGACTGGAGGGGGACTGGTTGCTTCCCCACCAGTGGGTGGAACATATTGAAAGGGCCAAGGTGACATTTGGTTCCTTGCTATGCCTCTGACTGTAGATAATTAGTGAAAGAACAAAGTTACTAGAACAATGGGCCAAAACGAGGTTGCTCCACAAAGTTGTTGATTTCACCCTCTATGACAGTGTGAGAAGGTCAGAGATATGGGATTGCAAAATAGAGCTGCTGCCCCTTTAAATAAGGAGGAGTCTGCTGAAGTGGTTCATGCATTACTTTATATTGGTTAAACACATTTTACACCTCATTTTTACTTGCTACTCGTGTAAAGGAGATGACTTGGAAGGGAAACTGAGTCATATGGGACTATTAACATTCAAAATTTTATGTATTCAAAAGTTCAGAAGAACAAGGGTATTTGCTTAGTCAACATGAACGCAGTCCTCTTTGACTCTTTCTTTACAACAGTTGAGAGGCTCAAACAGGCAAGTAGCACTATTCTGAGTCAAGGACATAGTACATCTAAAATAGCAGCATCTATGATCCTGACAGCTCCGAACTTCCAACCATGTGAAAGCTATGTTTCCTCTTGTCATTCACACACCAAGACAAGTCAAAGGCATTGATACAAAGAAGCAAGAAAGGGGTATAGTTAGTTCTGTCTGTCTTTGCAGCTTTTATAATTATTCTGTGTGAGACAAATCCTTTGCCATGTAACTGGTAAAATACAAAGTTGAGTGAGACTCATGAGCTTTACTTAATGCATGAATTAATGTCCACTTTGTTGACTTGTAGTATGCTGATGTTAAATTCTACATTAAATGGTATGACCCTAAAAGTCAAATGGCATTTCAAGGGTGTTAAGTGGAAGCCATTCAGATGAGTAAACCGCTCCATCAAAAATGAACAAAGCTATTCAAATTCACAGTACAAAGTGGAACAAGTTTTTGCAACTTAACATTGAATAACCATCATTCTTCTATGTGCTTATCCTGGCCAGGGACAGTGGACAATGCCTTTGGACATTAATGTAGACCAAACATGTACGCCCTGTGCATTTGCACTGAGCCACACCAGCTGGACTGAAACATCCAAGGCCCAAGGCTGCTCGGGTAACCAGACACCGCTTCAGGCCAGTCTCCATTTGTCTCTAATGTGAGGCCACTATGTTAAGCTGAAGGCCAACAGGCCACCAAATATAGGCAGTAGACCTGAGCACCACTCTATAAATAGATGAGTGAACAAGAAAAGTTTTAAGCAAAACTTTGACAAATCTTTGACATTAATCTCATGCAAAAGGCTAAGGGAGTAGCTGCACATCTACTGCAGACAATTTAATTCAGTTGGAGGTTATCTGACCAGAATGTCCATCCAACCCAAATAAAATTACTGACCAAAGGAAAAGTTGTGGGTGGTGTTCTTCTTAGTTTGTTGTTAATCCATTCCCTCTTTCCATGCCTTGAGCCATAGCTCTCTCTCACTTCCTGTGTGGGAGGTTAAATGCCACACTCTCGTGTGGGCTAATGTGCAGCTCAGTGGGCTGCTGTACCTGTGATCAGAGGACTTTGGATTCAAATCCCAGGTTCAGTTGAATGATAATATTTTGGGGTACCCACAAAAGACCCTGAATCCCCAGCTATCCCGGGAACTGTTTGCAAAAAAAAAAAAGAAATATACACATTTAGAAACAGGTTTTCAGTTATTTTCCCTTTTCGCAAAAACTTTCCTCAGTTCAACCAACCACTGCCATTAACAGTGCCATCATAATGAACTGAATGATGTTTATGCACTAAAACTTTCCATGATAATTATGCTGCTTTCCATTTACTACGGAGGTCGGCAGTCGGACCTCACACCCGAGTTAACAATCGTTCCAGTACAACAAGTCAGAAAGCCATTTAGCAATACCAGGGGCCTATTTCAAAAAGCAAGATTTCTTACTTAGATGGATAACTTGTAGGATTTGATTTGCCCCAGTTTAAATTGGTTTTATCTTCGTTCACTTACATTTACCCCAGACTACCTTAAATACAACAAGTTATCCAGCTAAGTAAGAAATCCTGTTTTCTGAAACAGGCCTCAGTTCTAGCCCAAATAATTTTTAGCCACTGTTAACAATATCAGTTGATAATAACACATTATTTTGTGCATTAAAAACACTACAGAAACACGTCCACAGATAGCAGCTGGACAGTACTGTGTGTACGACCAATTTAATAAGCCAAAAATAAGATGTGAATGCTAATAAACAGTATAAAAATACAATTTTAACTTCTTGCTATTGTGAATTCTGAGGTTGGGCTTGAGTAGATTCCTCCAACTTTCTGAGTAGGAATTCCAACTTCTGGGGGTGTTCCACCTGAAATTTCCAACTAGGAATTTGGAATTTCTGAGACACGACTTCAAATGGAAAGCAGTATTATTCCCTAAGATTGATAAAAGCTGGCCACAGATAGTAAAACAGTATAACATAACCACCATATGAGAAAATGTAAACATCTTCAGATAATTTAAGACACAATAAATTAGGGTTTCTGCTGATGGCGCGAAGGGGACCCTGTCCATGGTGGCTCCAGGCTCTCTGTAGACAGGAAACAGACAGAATCAGCAGAACAAATCAGTAATGAAACATACTTAGTGGGAGCTCAGGTGTACATTTTAGAAGAAATACTGAGGGCGAAAGGCAAGTAGACGTCACTTAGGGAGCAATTTAGGCTTTCCCAGAAATCTTAACCAGTGAAGAAAATGTTCCCCCATGCCCTGAGGTGAAGGCACTGAGTCATGAACTAATTTGGAGCTCATTGCCTATTGTCTGTCCCATCCAGTTCTTCTTCTATTAATAGCATTGTCTTTCTCGCTTTCTCGGCGTGATAATAACAGACGAATGGTGTGAGGTGTCAGGGTTTTTTTTAAAGCCTGGACCTCCAACAATAAAACTGGAAGCAGGTGTGGCCCTTTGGCTTTATCCTAAGTGCATGGCAGTCTGAATGTCGCTCTGTGTACCGCCGTGTGCGTGTGTGAGATTAGGGAGCAGCCATGGATGATGTGTATAAAGCAGCGGTGAGTGAGCTGACAACGACTGTAAGGGTTTTCATTGAGAGAGCTGGCCTTGTCGGTCCCAGCTGGATTTAATCTGCCTTTCACTCTTTATGGCAGCCATAGCTATTCAATGATTTAGTGATGACAGCACTTTTGCATGAAATTTCTTGCATTGTTTGATTGTGGTTTGGGATAACCGGGGGTATTGATAAACCTCTGTGGTTAAAGTGGGTTTGTGAACAATGCTCATGATTTTAGTTGTTGGATTAGATTTTCTTAGCCTGGCCTGTAAGACTATATATCTATAGCTTAGGAAATTCTGCCTGCAGTTTGAAAGCTATAAAAGGTTACATTACAAACTGGAAGGCAGGTGGATGAAAGTTGTTTGATAGGTGTAACAAAGCCTTTCATTACAATAGTGGCATGCATTTTTACAGTGAAGCTCATGCTTTGTACAGTGGCAAAGCAGCCAACCATTTAACTTTTCAATTTTGTCAGTGAACAGATTTCTTTTTCAAACTTTGCAGACATATTCTATTGGAAACAGACACATTTTGAGATGACTTGCACCAAAATTGAAGCAGCAGAGCATAGTGATAGCAATTTTGACACTCGATCCAGCATAACTAACTCAAAAATAACAGACAGAATCAGCAAAAAGCTGAAACCCAGTGTGGCCTCAAATGGTGGAAAGACAGGCTGTAAGAGAGGACACTTGGTTATTAAGTATTTGATTTATCTTTTTCCAAACTTGTTTTTTTAGTTCTTGATCCATAACGATTAAACATTGTTTGTTTGCCATTTGAGTTCATTTTATAAGGGGTTATTGGAAATATGTCTCTGCTAACAAGGAGGATATTGTCTGTGATTATAATCACTGGAGTAAATATGGACCATGTATAAAATAATGAAAGACAACATTACATACAGACAGTAGTGCAATACTGGAGAGAAAGAGGGGGTTGTAGTAGAATGCATCATCTCTGTGTTGAATTTTTGAAAGAGATTTTGATTATCACAGGTTAGTAAATATATCCCCTGTAACTTTGCATTATTTACTGCCTGCTTTATCCAACCTTATCAATTTTATTCTGCATTGTGCCCAGTAAACATCCTGTCTTGCTCAAGACAACAACATCCGGCCCTTCAGGCCTCCTTACGAGCTCATTTCCTTTATGATGTTTTAGTACTAAATCTTTCTGTTTTCTCTCTTCAAGGTTGAAAACTTGACAGAAGAGCAGAAAAATGGTGAGTGTCAGACTATTTCCTGATTCAAACCTTAACATACCAAATTTAAAGAAATTATCACTATATATATTCCATATGAATTGGTTTGCTGCTGCAGAGCACATAGCTATATCCCCTTGTGTGCATCTCTCCTGCCATAGAGTTCAAAGCTGCCTTCGACGTCTTTGTTCAAGATGCAGAGGACGGCTGCATCAGTACCAAGGAGCTAGGAAAGGTGATGCGCATGCTGGGCCAGAACCCAACCCCTGAGGAACTACAGGAAATGATTGATGAAGTAGATGAGGACGGTAGGCCAACAAATTATTCAAACATATTAGAGTGCATTGCTAGATTATTATCCTTCACATTCCACAATAAATTTAGTAACACTCAACCCTGTCATCTATATTGCACTATAGATACTTTCATAATGCATTATAATGGTCAGTATAAGAATTAATAAAGCATTACATCGTCTTCTATTGACAGTCATAAAGCATTATACTATTGATTATAATTAGTTGCAATGAAGTTCTCATCAGTAAAGCACTAGAGATATCTTCATCGTGCACTGCTATAATAGTTGGTATAAGAAATTAAGGAAGCTTTGTACTGTATTATGCAGGTATCTATAGTGCATTATATATGAGAGCTACATAAAGCATTCATAATGCATAATAAACATCGCTATTATGTGTTATTCCTTATTATACATATTTATAGCCATGTTTATAATGCTTTATGAATGCATTATAATGTGTTATGAATGTGTGTCATAAATGCATATACTCATGGCATACATAAAAAATGTTCCCATAAAATTCAATACTTTTAAGAATCAACAGGCATAACATGCAGATCTTTTGATAACACTTTTAATCTATATTTCATACTGCATTTAGAAAATGGTTATTATGTTCTTATGATGTCCATAAAATATTACAAGACGTTGTAGCCCATCTGTAATTTAATCCAAGAAGTGCACTAATCTCGGAAAGCTGGCCTGACCGGCTTACTTATATGCCATTGCAGGCAGTGGAACGGTGGATTTTGATGAGTTCTTGGTGATGATGGTGCGGTGTATGAAAGAGGAGAGCAAAGGAAAATCAGAGGAGGAGCTGGCCGAGTTCTTCCGAATATTTGACAAGTAAGACCATCACATCCATCCGACCTCCAGCCCAGTACAGGCCAATGGAGAGCCTAGCACATATCCCAAAAAACACAGAGCACAAGGTAGGGGAACAAAGGCACATGGGCCCAGGGCATTTCAGCATGCACATACCCACACTCACTATGGGGAGTTTAGAGACATAAGGTCTTCAGTCTTTGGTGTCTGAGGGAAAGTCTAAGAGAGGGCACAAGTTAATCATTTCGACATTATCACTACTTAGGAATGGAGATGGCTACATCGATCTGGAGGAGCTAAAGACCATGTTGGAGTCAACGGGTGAGGCCATAACAGAAGATGACATTGAGGAGCTGATGAAAGACGGTGACAAGAACAACGATGGCAGGATTGACTATGATGGTGAGCACACGGCTCTTTAAACTAGGGATCAATACCCAGTATATGAGGCTATCTGACTGGTCTCAGATAATCAATATACAAAATTATTATTTCATTTTGCAATATGATTTCAGCATGCTGAACAAACCCTTACACTATTACTCTCACACTCCACTGTTCATTGTTCCCTTGACAGAGTTCCTGGAATTCATGAAGGGGGTTGAATAAACAGACAGTGTCAGAAACCCTCAGACAAACAGCAAGATCCCAAGTTCTTCAGAAAAACAGAAAAAAATCGCCCCCAAAGGTTCTATGCTGAAATGCCAATGTCATTCATCTGTGGGATTCACATATCAACACTGCTGCATAAATGGTCCCATGTGAGAGCATAATTCACTTTAAAGTATACAAATCTGTAGTTGCAGCCTTATTATAATCAGCATTAATGAATAGTGGAAATCTGATACTAACTGTAGCAAAATCTTAATCTAGTGTCATTCTCTGTTACAGTTGTCTTAATTCTTTAATAAACCTTTATGAAACATTGTTAAAATTTTCAAAACTTTAAGTGCATTCGCCATATCAGCTTACAGTGCAGCTATACAGATTTAGATTTTATTAGCTGAAGGATATAACGTAGTCAAAGTTAATGTGTCAGGATCACAAAACTCCATAAATGAACACAGTAAATGTCACCAAAATGAAGTCTCCCATTATTATTGTTTAAACCACGGCAATCAGAATTCTAAAGAATAGTGTCAATGTGATATTATACTGTGAAAGTGGTTGTTCACCTCATTTTTCATTGAAATGGATACAATCACCCTCATAAAAGAAAGTAAAAATGTATCTGTACACAATTATCTGTATGTCTAATTACCAAACATTCTATTGTTCCACTTCCTTCTATACACACAATTTAGTCTAACGTTCCCACAAAATACTAAATCAAGCTCATGCAATCCATAAAATATGCACATTGTTTCGTTTTCTCAATCTGCTCTTTCGAGCTCTCAAATTAATCTTCAACTTAAACAAATTTGAGGGTTTGGTTATTTGTGTTTTTCCCTAAAGAAAATGAGACCTCAGAGCCAGAAGCTGGAGTGTAGTGAACAAGAACAACAGGCTTTCACTGAAAACTTCTTCTCATTATGCTAAACCTAGCACTTTCAACAAAATCTATGGCAGAAATTATGCATTATGGTCATTTACTTCTTAATACAGCACATTATAATAATCAATATATGCATACATCTCTTTATAATAATGCATAATGTGTCTCCCGTTCCAAATTTATTCTTTTCTACTTTTTTTAAATGGAAAAAACTATGCTATTCTGGTCTTTTAGTTTCTTTTCACCTATCAAGTAGTTTATTTTTTTTTATTTTAATGAGTAGGCTGCACAGCTTTACATTACTAATTTGCTCTACATTACATTGCAAAAAACACATCATTGTAGTGGGAATGCACATCCATAGTTCCCATTACTGAGTTTTCATTTCCATCATCTCCCCTAAATGCCAGCTCCTGTTGACCCAAGAATTAAATCAGCCTTTTCAGAATCTCATGGATTTTCCATAATGGGTTGACCCTAGCTGGGCACATAGCCTCTGGAATAGGCTCCCCCACCCCCCACAACCCTGAAAAGGACTAGGTGTTTCAGAAAATGGATGGATGGAAGGGTCAACAACCTGTGGCTTTGGAGTCACGTAAAGGTCTTTGGTAGTCTACTTGTGGATCCAAAGTAATCTATCATGCATTGATATAGTACGCACTACACTGATGTGCATGCCAGGTATCTGTGCATTTCTTTGCATGGTCTACAGTATGTGCAGCTGGAATCTGAAGTAGGTAACCACCCTCTCACCCTGAAGCCAGTCCTTCAGCATAGCGATCTTCTCTGGATCTGCCAAACCCTCACCTCTAGCCTCATGGATGCCAGTGAAGATGATGATGCAGGTTGTTATGCACCCCATTTTAATTGGCAGCAGGAGTGAGCAGATCATCTAAGTAGTCAGCAGACTGACTTAGAGGCACATGGCTAGGACTCCATCAACCTCTCAGAGGTGTTGGGCATATTACATAGGCCGAAAGGCATGACCTGTAAGTGCCATACACCATGACTAATGATAAATGCGGTCTTGGGTCAGGCATCTAGGGTCAGATCAACCAGCTAATACCGACTTTGGGGACTACACAGCTGAACCACACTGACACTGAAATGTGATGCAGTGTATCAATGCAAGCAAGTTGAGTTTAGTGATGCAGGGGTCAAGGATCTTGGCCAGAAACACCTGCTGTTCCATTGTCTGCCCTGTTAGTGTACAACTGCGCTGCCACCTTCAGCACCCACATGCCTGTGATAGATGCAAGTTGGACTTGAATTGCTTTGTCAGTACCGAGCAGGATGCCTGGGCAAATAAGGTTGATGTTCGACCCAGTGATAATTAAGGCTTGCTAGTGGGTGTCCTCCATTATACATTCCATGTATATTGCCCCACTCGTGGCCCAGCTGCCCTACTGACAAAACAAGTCCGAGGACTCATTGGTGGACAGGGACTCCTCACAGCTAACATAGATAGCACTTGCAGCTGAAGAGGCCGAAGGAGTCACTCTGGCGTCAGCACCATGATAAAAGTGCAGAGAATGGGGGAAATGTGGGTAACTCCTCCATCCATAATTGCAGGGATCTGCAGCAAATGCTCCCTATATCTCACTCCCCTATCTCCACCATTTCGGCAGCTACCAATGAAATCACAGCCTCAGCACTGAGACCAGAGAGGCACCCCTGTTTGTGCAGGGTAAGGCTGAGGACAACTAGGATGGCCTTTCCTTGCAGCTGCAGTGCCAAATGGACCAACATTGTCATGGATGACCAGCCACAGTACACTAGCTCCATTTGATTTAACCAGGAAGGCACAATGCCTTGTTACTAGGGTCCCCTTCTGGTCGATGTTCTCTTTGCATCTTATTGTTGCCTTGAACTATGAAAGTCATCGCATCAGCTCTGAGATCCCTTTCCCACAGTAATGTAGAGAGTATGCAGGTCATTTCAATAAAAGGAGATGACAGCTATTTTAAAAAGGAGATTTAGTCTAAAATGACAGCTCACTGTTAATCTAAAACTAGGCATAGACATGGAAGCCAATAATTATATGACACACTCACAGCTAATGAATCACTCACATTCCATGGCAAACAATACATGGGTACATTTACTATTTACAGCATAAATACACATATTAATTTACACTCTGTACACACGGTACAAAGCATGCTGACTAGCCTGTCATTCTGTACCAAGCCATTTCCTGCATATTAATCTCTCTGAGCACTGTGACCCTTGGTATGTTATGACTGCCTATGCACATTGGATTCCATTTTGGCTTTTATTGTCCCAATTTGGTTCTTGACTTTTCTTGACCCTGATTCCTGGATTGTGTTTGAAAAAACATGCATCCCTTTGCACATGGACCCAGCGACGTTCTTTACAGCTGCTGTATAAGACAATTGGGTTTGTAAGCCTCATGTAGCAATGCAGCAATCTCTGATGGTTACTGCAGTTAGTCCTTATATGTTTATGGTGGAGGAATTGCAGGACCTGTATAAGATGCCAGTCTGCTTTTACGAAAACAAAGGAAGCTACAGTGTAATAACAGCTCAAATTGCCTAGCCAGTGGCAAGAAACTGAACTGTACAGTAGACACTCAACTCATAAGAAACTTATATAACTGCAGTGATGTCATGGTATTATAATGAAGAAAATTGTTGTATACAGGGAAGAACCCAACTTGGAAGATAACAAATGATAAACATTTCATAGTCCAGGTTTTGAGATCCTAGTAGGGATCCTTTTTCATATATTGCAACAGCTCTCTTCCAGTCTTGGAATAAGCAAAACACTATCCCCACTGAAGCTATAAACACTATTATTATGTGGATTACAGACATCTGTACTTTCTTTTCCAGTGTGGCAGCTTTCCCCCAGAATCTCACAAAAACACTGCCCTACAGTGCCACCTATTGGTTACTTTGTCCACACTCTCCTGTGCTGATGAATTTATCCAATACCAGTAAAACTAAGGCCATTTAAAGATTATCATCATACACCAGGGGTCTCCAACTCCAGTCCAGGAGGGCCGGAGTCCTGTGTAGCTTAGTTCTTCCCCTGTTTCATCACAAATGATTGTGCTTGAGTGCTGTGTGGTAATTAGCACAGTGAGTTGAATCAGGGGTGTTAAATGAGGGTAAACCCAAAAATGTGCAGGACACCGGCCCTCCAGGACTGGAGTTGGAGACCCCTGTCATACACTATGGACAAAAGTATTGGAACACATGTTCACTACACCTACCGGAACTTTTATGACATCCCATTCTAAATACACAGGCATCGATATGGGGGTGGTTCCCGCTTTGCAGCTATAACAGCTGCCACTCTTCTGGGAAAGCTGTCCATAAGATTTTGGAGTGTCTGTGGGAATTTATCCCCATTCATTTAGAAAAGCATTTGTGAAGTCATGCATTGATGTTGGACATGAAGGCCTGCCTCGACTGATCTCTTTTCTAGTTCACCCCAAAAGTTTCCACTGCTCTAGTCAAGTGGCAGCTTGTTTTATCCCTCCATCCTATGGTTAGCATTGCATTTGGGATTGTGCTTTTACACACTACGCCCCTCAGTACATAGTGACCCCGCTCAGTTACTTTACATGGTCTACCACTTTGGGGTTGAGTTTCTTGTAATGATACCACTTACAGTTCGCCGTGGAATATCTAACAGGGAAGAAATTTCACAAACTTATTGCAAAGGTGGCATCATATGACAGTACCACGCTTGATTTCACTGAGCTCTTCAGAATAACCCATTCTTTCACAAATGTTTGTAAACCTGACTGCATAGCTATGTACTTGATTTTATACACCTGTGGCAATGGGTCTGATTGGAAAACCTTAATTCAATGATTAAGAGGTGTACCTCAAAACCTTTGACCATATAGTTTATCTATCTAATTAGATCCTGTACATTTTAATATAAAGCACAGAAATACTTGTTTTGCAGATTTTTCTTTTCTTTCTTGACCGTCAACAGGATTTGGGCACCAACTGCAACTGGAAATATACTGTATGCTCCACTCCATAACTGGGAGAGGTTATACATCGAGTACAGGTGATATCAAGCAAAGGTGAACCCAGATACTTGCTCATGGCCCAAATGTCAGTTTTGGCCTTTTCCAATTAAAGGCCACATTTGCAAAAATCTATAAAATTCAAAAACAATCACACCAACTAGAGAACAGATTATCTGAATACCACATATCTGATTCTCTCTCGTACATAAACACACTCCCATACTTTACCCCAGAAGAAAAACAAATGCATACAGGTGTCAAACTGCTTTATTAACAGACTAATGCACTCTCACACAGAGACTCGCTGCCTGAATAAGCAAAAAGAATTCCCAATTAGATCAGAAACCATCACTGTGCAAAACCTGTCAAACCACTGGCAAAAATGTTAAATTAATTAAAAAGGTTAACTTAGGGCAAACTGCATTTGTGAATTTAGAAAAATCTCTGGAAACTCTTGGACTACGACATATTTATGTGGAGATAAAGGTCATTCTAGGTAACATTAGTAAAGTTAAGAATATTAAGAATATTCCCTGCAAATAAAGCCGGAGTTCTCGGAAAATAAGACTGTGTATATTACAGTTGTGTTTTCATGTAACATACAATTTAAGCTATTCATGCTTTACGAGAATCCAGTGACTGGATAAAACGGTTAAAACTGAAATTAAAAATGAAAACCTCCACATATCGCTCCAATGCCAGGCCTGCATCAACTCAGAAAAGAGCAATGAGTTTTAGGCTAAATGCTTGTGGAGCTGCATGGACTTCAGCCCCACAACTACCAACACCAGCACTGGGATCCAGTCTGATTTCAGCTATGAAGGACAGAGATAGGGAAAGCAGATTTATAAAATCAACATGGTTAAGACCTCATAAGCGCCAAGGGAACCCGTTACAGGACAGACTGACACAGCAGTGCAGTGTTAAGCCAACAGTTAACAAGCGCTTACACAGTATAAGAACTTTGACTGGGTATTACAATGAGGGGCCGGATGCATCTGCCTTCAGTTGGCGAAGGCAGTACGAACAGCATCCACAATTTTACTAGCACTGATGCCATAGAGATCCAGCAGCTCCTGGGGTTTGCCGCTCCGGGGAACGCCAGTCACTGCAAGCCGCTGCACCGTCACCCCAGGCTCTCCCTGAAGTGCAGAACACACCGCCTCCCCCAGGCCACCTGAACAGGACGTAGGAAACGGAAGCGTAAAGCAAAGAAGGAGCAGCCACTAGCAGAAAACTGTGGATCGGTGTGACGCTCACCTTCTTGGTAGTGATCCTCAACGGTGATGACCCTCCCACCTGTGGCCCGGGCACTGCTTACGATGGTGTCCTTATCCAGGGGCTTGATAGTGAATGGGTCAATCACACGCACATTCACACCTGCAAGCCCAAACAAGCCCCACACATAACTGAATAACTTCAGTAATAACTGAGCATCACACTATTACAGTGTTCCAAATGGGTGGCTACAAAGTTTGCTGATTTTTGCTCTTATTTGCTATATCAAATACAAAGAAAAAAGCTCAGGTCACCTGGTGCTATAGCTGTATCGGGCACCGATCATATTACTATACAACTACAAAGTAATCATTACCAAAGCTAGGCATTTTAAACAATTTTTCCCCAAATAAACAGACCGATACTGTTGCGCAATATATTAACAAACAGTATAAGAATACTGCTTGCACAATACTCTCCTTGATTGCACTATGCATTAGCCTATTTTTCATATCTCACTGCGGTATGCAATAACCACTCTCTGGGGCTGATATAGCATATCTTGTCTCATCTCATGATATCTCATCTAGAATCTCCTTGCCTTTCCTGGCGATGCACTGTAAACCCTCCCTAAGATCACTTCAATTTCACAAATGGTACCTTCTTTAGCCAGCTGGTCAGCTGCAGCTAGAGCCTCATGCAGCGTCACTCCAGCACCAATCACAGTGATACTGTCACTTCCTGTCTGGCGCACCACCTGCAAACACGAAAAGCTGTTCAGGCTTATAAACAAAAAAAATTACAGCTTTCACAAAACAGGGCATGCATTAATGCATAGTAACTAACTAGGCCAGAGGATTTTTTCTTACTTTACAGTTTGTTACAAATGCTAAGAAGCATTTCTCCATATTGAAGTCACTTTTTCAAAACCCATACACTTCACAAAGTCAGCGCAACAGCAGTCTATATGGACTAAATTGCTGAGCATTATTCATGATCACATCTAAGAAAATTCATAGATTCTTCTCACTCAAACTACACCACCAGAAAAACTTAATTAAAGCACATTCATCACATTCATGAACACTTAAAAATATATTCCAGGCTGAATTACTGCAATCAGTTGCACTGGCACAGTGACAATACTGACATACTTATATGTACATACATATGCATGTTGGTAATGCAAATTGTGTGAGGAGTTTTGAAAAAGTGACTTCAGTGTGGAGAAATGCTTGTTGGTGACAATGAAAAAACTACAAAATTAGCAATGAAAGACTTCCGATTCTGTAAAGGGAACTACACCAAAACATGAACTGCAAGGCCTACTCTCATAATACTGGGCATTTGAGCAGAAAGGTTATTTAGTGTTGCACCAGTTACAGTCCAATTACCAATTCCAAATGGCAGCCTTGTAAAAGCACCCTTAATTCAGTCCTTGCATTGCGCAGTATTAATGATTAAGCATTTTGTCACTTACCTTGGCTTGGCCCACTTCAAATGTCTCCTCCGGGGAGTAGATCACTGCAGTGTCTGGGCGACTAGTCCTGATAAAGCAGATTCCCTGCAGGGAAAAGCAGTGGGAATGAAAGATTAGGTTTATAGAATAGTTCTGCAATGCTAAAGAGATAGTTGTTAAAAAGACCAAGAATGTATGTTGGCTCTACTATACTGAACTCAGATACTCTTCTATAAACACCAACACACCAACTCATTTTACATGACATCATTTCAGCGTGTGCTTTTGCAGGGAAATTTAGACCAGGCTAAAAAAATAACTAATCCTAATTTGACACTACACAACATTAGCCCCAATTTACTGCTTGCCGAAAGTTTTTGGTGCTCACCAACAAAAACCCCAGATTAGAGGCAAATCGATGTTCACTTGGTTCATTGGTGCTTGA
The DNA here is from genome assembly GCA_026774425.1 of Petrocephalus zakoni. Taxonomy (NCBI): domain Eukaryota; kingdom Metazoa; phylum Chordata; class Actinopteri; order Osteoglossiformes; family Mormyridae; genus Petrocephalus; species Petrocephalus zakoni. The sequence goes on along the minus strand of JAODKN010000104.1, from coordinate 22,853,915 downwards.
TCGCCATTGGTTCAAAGATGAACAGATAGAGTCACCAATGCATTGCAGATGCCTTTCATATCTAACAGGCAAAATATCTGAACCTGCCAGCAACTCTAAATCCTCTAGTGTGAAAAGTGTGGCGACTGAGCTATAGCCAACAAAGCCAAAAGACACAGGGTGAGGTACAAACTTGAGGGAGTAGTTTATAAAAGGAATAAATAGCTATAGCATAGATATCAATGAGTTTACATTTCACACACTTGTGGTTAGTTGTGGTTTTAAATTGGGATGGTGCAGGCAGGCGACAGTGAAGCTAACCTAGGTCGGCCCTGACAACAGGTTTCGCAAGAATACATTTATGGTGTTACGCAGGGTTGGATTCAGTAGAATAATAATAATAATAATAAAAATTCTGCCTTGGACTTTGGGGTCCCCCGAGATAAATTTTGCAGACCCACATACCCACTGGCCCAGCAGGAAAATGCCCAGTAAGGCAGATGGCCAGTCCTGCCCTGATGTTGCAGGAAAAACAATTGTTTTGGGGGCACAGGGCACACACCGGGCTGCCATGTTGGTATGCAGCACTGTCTAGCTTTCACCTTTGTATTTGCAGCCAGCTCCACAGCCCTCTCGGTGGAGACTCCATCACTGGGGTAGAACACGGTGCAGGTAGGAATGGCTCGGAACATAGCCAGGTCCTCCAAGGCCATCTGTGAGGGGCCATCCTCACCTAGACAATACACAAAAGGACACAGTGGAATCGTCCCAGGTCCTCTGTGACCTCTTAGTAACTTTCATTAGAGTCAGTTAGCAAATGGACGAAGGGTATCCCATCTAGTAATATTTAGCAATTTAGAAAAAAAGGTTACAGCTGATTTACTAGGATGTGGGGCTCACCAATGGAAACGCCACAGTGGGAGCCCACCAGGTTGACATTCGATTGGGAGATGGCCGCCATGCGGATGTGGTCATAGGCCCGGGACAGGAAGGCGGCAAATGTGCTAGCGAAGGGCACAGTGCGGTCCCGTGTAGCACAGCCAATGGCTACGCTCACCTGAAGGAGGATAAAACAGTGACTGTCCTGCTGAAAAGCCAGCACACAGTACTGCCATAGTCGTACTCAGCACAAGACATTTTTGAGGTTAATCCCTGTTGTATGACGACAATAAAAGCAGAGATCTCCTGATTGAAAACATCTCTTCATATTTGGGCTGATTTCTGACATACATCACAGGAGATTATTCCAGATTTTTCAGTGCACATATAATTTCATCATTTGATAAAAATGCAACAGCTAAAACAATAACTCCCTGAAGGCTACAAAAGAGACCTTTTCTATTAAAATACTAAAGATAACGATGCCCTTACTACAAACAATTGGTAAATAAGGATAATTTAATTTAATTTCCCTTGCAATTGCATTTAACAAGAGGACTATAAGCCTAGCAATTTACAACATTGGGACAGTTCTGCTGAGAGCTTGTTTGCCTATAAAATTATTACACATCCATCTTTATAATGATGGGTTACTGTTAGCAAACAAAATTAATTTTTTAAGCATCAGTTAAAAGTATAATGAATCATGGGTCAGAGCCAATGCGATACTCGCCATTCCTCACCATGTTCTGCTCAGCAATAAAGCACTCAATGTAGCGGTCTGGATGGGCCTTCTTGAAGATCTCGGAGAAGGTGGAGTTCTTGGTATCTCCATCCAAAGCTACCACTCGTGTGCTGCTCTGTCCCAGTCGGGCGAGAGCCACACCATACGCCTTTCGGGTTGACATCTGAAAACGGAGGACAATGCAGGTTTGTGCACTGAGTGGTTGATTCTTCCATGCGCTTAAGCCAAAAAAAATGTGTAACTGTGTACTCTCCCATAGACCTAAGTCTGCGGTTTAAGTGCAGTTATGGTAGATAAGTGCTTTGGGCGAAGAAACACCAAAATATGAGCAAAATGCATATAAAGCGTATTCTGCCACTGACTTAAGTGCATTTTCACTATGTGCTCTAGAAGGCTGCATTAAGGCACACACCTCTACATGGCCAAATGCAACATTGCAGATTACAGAAAGTTGAACACGTAATAAAACAAATCTTTCTAACACGTATCAAACATTTAGAAACAAATGTTACAATCCAAAATGCAAGTGAATAATTCATGTAATTACAGGTAGTCCATGATATACGACGGAGATGCATTCCGATGACCCCATTGTAACTTGAAAATATCGTAAATCCAGACATGGCCTATCCAGGAGTCTTAAAGAATGGTGATCAGTATGGGGTAGTATACTGTTATTTGTTAATAATTAAAAAATACATGCTCTAACAGAGACAACTGAACTCTGTCAATTGCTGGCGAGATCGAGGCATCTCACAAGGCAGGAGATTCATACATCCTGGCAGCATCCCACGTATCGCACCGCGCACTATGTTTGCCTGCTGCGCGAAACTTAAAATACTGTAGCACCGGGGGGATTATCATATCCCAGCATGCTCGTGGGCGATTGTAAATAACCCCTTGTTCGGGTGTTGTTGTTGTTGTAATAATTCCATTTCCTGATTGTGGCGCATATGTTACCCGTGTCATAAGCGCACTCTGTCTGATCCTCACGTGCTCTTTAGCCTTGTGTAAATCCCCCACCGTGTGTATACCTGACAGTCTGGCATCTAACCCTGCGTTTCTAGCGTTCCATTTGGTTTGGTGCTTATTCAGTGCCTGCGCAAGGCCCGTTAAGGACTCAATGAAAAAGCTTTGTTCTCCCCTACAAGCGTGTCTGCTCATCATTTGCCACCCTAGCGATGCCTCTGCCTGCCCTGCACTACAATGTTTTTACAATTTTGTCATATCATTATAGTCATTGCAAGATCAAAAAATCCTAAGTTGAATCATGATAAATCGGGGACCATCTGTATATAACTTATAATTATATAACACAATAGTGTTTTAGAATATTATAAATCTTTTTTTTGTCAATTGTATAAAGTAGGAATACAAGAACATTGCCTTTGACACACAGACTGGCAAGTGCAAGCCTGGAGGGGGTAACAGGGTCAGCCAGCGTGTGGTGCCCTTGGAGCTAGACGTTAAGGGTTTTGCACAAGGGCCCAGTGACATGTGACTATTCTGAAGACCTGCTGACGACCTGCATTCATTTTTATTCACCTTGTCTCCCAGCTTGTAGTTTGGTAAGGATGGCAGGAGGATGGGGGACAAATCAGCTGGGGCTGCATCTTCAATGGGTAGCTCTGGACAAAGGGGCTTGTTGGTTTGTATCAGCCCCCTAAGTTCTGACAGATATCCCTCTGCGCGGTCCTTGGGGACGGGCTTGCCATGCCAGTTGTCCTCATTCTCAATTCCTGCATATTGAACAGAAAGACACGCATGTTTACTGGCGTGATGATACCGAATCAGAGCACCGGCTACCCAGTCACATATCAAACTCTCAAGGAAAAACTCCTGTTAAAGGGTAAAGAACATGTTGCTATTGTGGGTTAAAAAAAGAACTCTTTCACTCATGCCTCACATACACAAACTGAACCCCTAGACCACTGATCATCAACTGGCGGCCCACGGGCCGAATCCGGCCCGCGACTGGATTCCAAAATTGTGAGGATCAAAAAGAAAATAGTGGTCCACACTATTAAAGAAACTAAAAATAACAACAACTGAGTCTCTTGTCAGAATAACCACCATTTATCCACCATCAGGCCTTCAGTTTTGTAAT
>JAODKN010000104.1:22822321-22835893 GCA_026774425.1 Petrocephalus zakoni | reverse complement strand
TGGCTGAGAAATAGTATAGCCAGATCAGTGCGGTGGGTCACGCCTTTGGCTGAGAAATCATATAGCCAGATCAGTGCAGTGGGTCACGCCTTTGGCTGAGAAATAGTATTGCCAGATCAGTGCGATGGGTCACGCCTTTGGCTGAGAAATAGTATAGCCAGATCAGTGCAGTGGGTCACGCCTTTGGCTGAGAAATAGTATAGCCAGGTCAGTGCGGTGGGTCACGCCTTTGGCTGAGAAATCATATAGCCAGATCAGTGCGGTGGGTCACGCCTTTGGCTGAGAAATAGTATTGCCAGATCAGTGCAATGGGTCACGCCTTTGGCTGAGAAATCATATAGCCAGATCAGTGCGGTGGGTCACGTCTTTGGCTGAGAAATAGTATAGCCAGATCAGTGCGGTGGGTCACGCCTTTGGCTGAGAAATATCGTGCATTCCTTTATCCTTTATCCTCTGGAGGTCGGAATCCGAGCCGGAAGTGACGACATGCGTCTCTTGAAAATCCGAGACAAAAGCTCGGGCAGCCCAGAGTGCCCCGAGTTTCGGATTCAAGATGGCTGCCTAGTGCAGAGACTGTAGGTGGTGCTGTGATATTTTAAATTTTTAAGCACTTTAGTGCTGTTTGAGTCAACTTTGTAAGCTGTGTACACCATACAGTGTTATTGTAGTCGATAGATGTGTTGCTACGGTGAACGGCATATGCTTGGAGCCGTTCGTACCCCGAAAGAGCTAGCGCAAGAGCCACTTTCTTGGATCCGAGTTCGGTAAATGGAATGCATCCGACTCGGTTTTCCTCGTTTTTTTAGCGGATGTGACGTCACTCCGCGCTCCAATCTTCAAGGGTAAAGGAACGCACGAATAGTATAGCCAGATCAGTGCGGTGGCTCATGCCTTTGGCTGAGAAATAGTATAGCCAGAGCAGTGCGGTGGCTCATGCCTTTGACATGACGTAGCCATGCTTTCTTACAAGAACAAGGAGTTTGACTTTATTAATAGTACGCTAGCTTAAATAACTTAAGTCCTTATTGCTTGACCCCCGCCAGAGGGCTTAGCCACCCCCAGTGATTCCCAAGTCCAACACAAAGTCTTGCAAATGCTGTAGAAACAGGGACTCTGGCACACTGAAGCAGCAGATCCTTCTTCTGAACTGCTGGACATTTGTTGTTCGAAATGTGTATGACAGGAACAAACCATAAAACAAAGAAACTAAGCAGGACAAATATTACCTCTAACCTCCATGTGTAAGAACTACTGTTCAGGGATGTAAAATTGAACAGCGTGACGTTAATAAAGCTGTTACTGCAAACTGAATGCAAAATGGAATAAACCTTGTGAGAGGACAGTGTTGGGCTTAAGGAGGAGGACGTTGATACCTGTAGCAAATGTTAGCAGAGGGTTGGTATAGTTTGAATTATATACTGCTTTTAAAAACTGCCAACAGCCTATTCAATGATTTTATTCACGTGAAATTGATTCTCCTACATTCATTCAAACACGTTTTGATTGCATACATTATATTGTTCTTCACAAATGCAGGACTTTTGCCAGGAAGGAAAAGAATGGCATGAACACTATTATGTATTCCAGCTACAGAACACTGACAGGTTTTCAGCTATGGAAGTGGAGTAAAATTGAGATCAGGCTCACAAACACAAATTTCTCGTTTCCATACTGTTCAGGTATGCTGAGTTCTCATAATCATCTCTCTCACTGCTTGAAGACGTGCAGACAGGCAGGTTGGGCATGTTGATGTAGTCGTCCTCATCACACAGTGACTCCATTTCATTCTTGACCTCTAACTCAATGTTGATATAATCTTGGCTATCCTCCTGTGATTGATTTACGTACTCTGGTTCTGACCCTGAATCTTCAGGTGATTCGTTGTATGTCATGAGGACCACTGCATGAAGAGGCCAATGCATCAGTCTTCTTGCATTCATAAACACAAACAATGACAGCAAATGTGATCAAATGCAAATGCTGCAGGAAACAATCCATATTAATACTGAAATGGAAAATGCAGCATATACTGAACTTGCAATTGAGAATATAAATAAAAACATATTTAAGTAACCTATTCATACCTGGTTCTGATTGTGTCTTGGTTCTGCAAGCCCGGGCGACGGCCACAATGATGAGACTGACTAACAAAATAAAGCCTGCTACTATTCCACTGACAAGTGCCACATCGAGGACTGAAAACAGAGACATACAAAATATTTAACTTACAGAATTAATGTTATAATAATGTTATAATAATTAACTACACACAATAGAAAGAAACATCATATGGTGTTAAAAGTTATATCAAATTGAACATGCTTACATTTTGTATCAAATGTATTAAATGCACCAGTAATAAGAAGCATGACGAAACTAAATGGATATATATTTCAATAACTCAAGAAAGTATGTCGCAGACAAAAACCACAGATTTAATCAAAAAATTGGATCTATCTGTTCAATACATTTGAAAAACATCTCAAATTCTTTGAAAAAGAAACCGCATCTAAATTACAAGCAGTACAATGAAATTTTGTCTCACAAAACAGTTTACAAAAAAGAACATTACACTGCATTTTTATTATTAAATGCCCTTCAAGACCTTGTATAGTTTATAGAGTATACTATACATCATTACATGAATTTTAAAACCTTTACCTGGAGTGGTAGACGATGTGCTGGAAATACCTGTGTTCCAAAGATAGATTCAGTAAAATATGTGCAACTTATACTCTCACTGAGCACTTTAAGAACACTTGTACACCTGATTATTAATGCAATTAGCTAATCAACCAATCACATGACAGCAGAACAAAGCATAAAATCATGCATATATAGGTCATGAGCTTCACTTAATGTTCACATCAACATTAGAAAGATATACATTTGAACAACACAGGAAAGTCAGCTGCCGACAAAAAACATGGATTTAATCATAGAATTGGATCTGTTTAATACATTTGAAAAACATCTCACAATCTTTGAAAAGGAAACAGCATATTCAAAATTACAAGTAGTACAATGAAATTGTGTCACAAAACAGTTTACAAAAATAGAACGTTGTTAATAATAATAATGTTTTATTTATATAGCGCCTTTCATACACTTAAGGACACATTTAACATGGCAGGCAAGTTACAAACAAGACGAATAATATAATAAATGGACAATAAATGCTCTGCCACCCATAGTTGATAACCTGTGCTTAGGTACAGTGAGTAAGTCTGCATCGGATGATCATAATGCACGGGCAGGAATGTACGGAAAGAGTAACTTGAGGGGCTAAACCATGAAGGGCTTTGAAGGTGATGAAGATACTTTTATATTTGATTTTTGAAGACACTGGCAACCAATGTAAATCACAGAGGACAGGAGTAATGTGAGCAGATTTTTTTGTATGCGTAAGTAGACAGGCAGCAGAGTTCTGAACATATTGCAATCTATTTATATATTTATTAGGGAGGCCATAAAATAATGCATTACAATAGTCCAGACGGGTAGTGATGAGTGCATGAATTAGTGTTTCAGTATTTTTACAGTGAATGTGCCACGGACAGCGAGCAATGCCAAGCTCCAAAATGCATTTTTATTATTAAATGCCCTTCAAGACCTTGTATAGTTTATAGAGTATACTATACATCATTACATGAATTTTAAAACCTTTACCTGGAGTGGTAGATGATGTGCTGAAAATACCTGTGTTCCAAAGATAGATTCAGAAAATATGTGCATCAGATCATATAGCATATGATTTACAATACAACATATACTCTCACTGAGCACTTTATTAAGAACACTTGTATGCCTGATTATTAATGCAATTATCTAATCAGCCAATCACATGACAGCAGCACAAAGCATAAAATCATGCATATATAGATCAGGAGCTTCACTTAATGTTCACATCAACATTAGAAAGATATACATTTGAACAACACAGGAAAGTCAGCTGCAGACAAAAACCATGGATTTAATCATAAAATTGGATCTATGTGTTTAAATCAATTGGAAAAAAACTGCCACATTTAACATCTCACCATTGGCGGTATTAGCAGTAATATTGGTAGTCAAGCCTTTGAAAAAGAAACAGTATATTCTACATTACAGTCAGCACAATGAAACTTTATGTAATTTTTTTATTACTTGCATATTATTACAGAATAAGCATATTATTATGCTCACACGTTATCTTTATTGTTGTTGCTTTGTCAAAAAGAATGTTTAAAAAGTAAAAAGAAAATCTTTACAAAAAGAATAACATTACATTTTATTATTAAATGTCTTCCAATGTCTTGTACAGTTTGTACAGTATATTACACATCAGTACATGCGATTTAAAATCCTTACCTTGGTTGGTAGACATAGAGCTGAAAACACCTGTGTTCCAAAGATAGATTCATAAATTAGCTCTAATAATTTGTGTCTGAGCCAAACTCTAAAAGAGGACACAGCCACAATGTAAACAACACAGTTTTAATAATCTAACTTGTGCAGAATATTTTTGACATGATCCAAAAATGAGTATGGATCAGGAAACCTTTATCATGGGGACCAGACTGAGGCCAATTAGACTTTTTATAAAAATAGAGATGTTGGAAAAATATCCAGCATGCAATATGATGGCTTCATGCGCTTGATAAGAATAAAAATATTTTCAATAGACACAGAGAAGAAGAATTTAAGCTAGAAGTGCACTGAGGAATAGCTTTCACAGAAGTAGGGTGTTTACGGAAAATTAGTAAAGATGCCACAATGTTCCTGGTTGATCATTTGAATACAGACAGTGATAGCAATTCATGATAAGGAGGGAGAATGGGGGTTCCATTTGGCACCACCTGGGTGATAAGATGAAAGAAGTGATTAGACTACCAAGTCTCTGTCCTGTCCTGCTTCGCCCTGCCTCAGGATCCTCACACTCCAGAAGGTCAAACCATAAATGCAAATTCACTCACCTATACATAATGCCTTGTTGGAAAGGGTCTTTTTGAGGTATAAAGGGGGATACAGAACTCTCCTTCATTTGTATTTTGAGCTGCTTTTCAATACCCGGTGTATGTCTACACTGTATCACATCATATTATCTTTGCTGTTACAATAAACCACCGTTTTTGCCAAAACGAGACTCTACAACTCTACATCTCATTGCGAGCCAGCCAGGAGAAGGGGCTGACAACTGGAAGAGTGACCTGGGAATTTTTGGCTGATATTTTTCCTCAAGAAGAAAGATGATTTCTTCACGAAAGAAGGAAGACTGACCAGAAACTTTATCCCAGACGTGCCACCTTCTTATGTGAACCGAAGAACCCAGAAGGAAGCACACATGTGAGTATAAGTTTCAGACGTCCGTTGAGACGAACAGTAAAATAATATAGGAAATTGGAAGTAATTCAAGAGTTAGGCATGAGAATTCTCCTGGTTTGGCCTAGCTGTTTATTAGTATTAGAGGGTAAACAGGAGGAGTGTTTGTAGAGGAACTGGGCTTTGGTAAAAAAGTACCAGCAGGGTTCCAGATAATTTAACCCTGTGTGCTTGAGATAACTCAGAATCTGCAATGATGGAGTGGGCCATCGAATATGTTGCTAAGCATTGCAAGGAGGGATCACATGGATCTCTCACAGATAAGTTAGACCCTCCAGAGTGGGTGGAGGAGGCATGCAGGGAAAGGAACATGAAGTGTTCCAAGAAAAAGCAAAGGCATGCAGCAAGAGCTTAAGTGCAGACCAGCGAGTTTGCAGTCTGAGTGTGATCAGTATAAAAATGTGACTTATGCACTGAGGGAGACGATAGTGAGTCACGAACAAGAGAACTGTGCTAGTCGAGCAGAGCGTCAGTTAGCAGCAGAAAATACAATTGAACTGAGGCAATTGGTAACTTCTCTTAGGCAGAGCCTGGAAGAGGCTAAGGAAGCTAATGCATTCGTCAGTAAGGACTTGGAGAAGTGTCAGAATGCTTATGAGGCACTTGAAGTATCAAAAACCCAGAAATGCTTAAAAAGTGTGCTGGGGATGAGGATAGTGTTCTAAAGAGCAAGTTAGAATGGGTTAAGGAACATGTAGCAGTTTTGGGCATTAGCCTGCTGGTGGATTCTGATAGTGATGGTGATGCTTCAGATGAGGGGGCTAATGCGAGCAGAGTTAAAGTTACACCATTTCGCATCAGAGAGCATAGGACACGCCGAAGGGCAGCTGCCGAGATTCAAGGTCAGCCTGCCACTTGCAAAGTATGACTATCAGGAGATTCAAGAGCATATCCCACTATCTACAACTGAGCTGGGAAATTTATGTTGGAATGTAGGCATCCCCGTCCATATTTGTCTGAGTTAGAGAGAAAAGCTAGGGCAAACGGTCTCGACAATCAAGACTGTTGCCAAATAGTACAGCTAACCATACAAGCAGACCTAGTGGAGTCCCTCATGGCTGTTGATGGTAAATGGGCAACTGTTCAGCAGAGAGAGACAGCATTGTTGAATCTGATTGGCAATCCACAGCCTAATTGGGGGTGGATCCAGGAAACTAAGCCAGAGAAGAATGAAAACTAGGGCTGTCAAAATTAACGCGTTAACGCGGATTAATCCATCATCATGATTAATCTGATTTTTTTCTTTAACGTAATTAACCCATCTGCAGCTCAAAATCCCTGAAAGGTCTCTGTCAACGCATTTCAGACAGTTTGTCCAAGTAGAGTTGCCTTCGCACATGTGCAAATGGGCAGTAGATCTGGTAGTGACAGGCAGCAGAACCAATCAACTCAATATGGAAGATGATAACCTGATGATGACCCTTCATATGTAGCTAGGTTTAAAACAAGAAGACCTAACCTCCTGTCAAAAAAACTATATCAACAATGAATGGCTCAAGATTGCAACAGCTTTGGATCCTCGTTTCAAAGACTTGAAATGCCTCCCCAAGAGTGACAGAGAGGGTGTGGACCACACCTGGAAGACTGCTGTATGAACAATCCCCACATCGGCAGACTTGTGAAGATGAGCTACCCAAGAAAATGAGTCTTGTACAGATGGGCTCAGATTCAGAATCAGATGAGGAGTTGCTGCCTGACAGAATCATGCACTTGTACAGAGCAGAGTGACCATTAGTATGCACTAAGGACTGTCCCTTGGAGTGGTGGCCAGCTCATTCAGGAGCTCATGGCAAGCTGGCACTGCTGGAAATTCTGGGATTCCACAACCACAGAGGAATGATCCTGCGTTCCTGGCATTAGTAATGCAACAATATTTTTCAATAATAAATGATGCTACAAAGCTAGCATTGAATCAGAAACAGAAAGAGGGTAACTTGACCTTTGCAGATATTGGAAGTCTGCTTAGTAGCTGGTATGAGACAACGCGTAGTAGTCCAAGTCATAGGAGAGTCGGCAGTAGTCACAAATGAGGGTAGGAGAAAAACAACTAAAAAGGATGCTTCTCACAACTGTGGTAAGGTAGGACATTTCAGGAGAGATTGCTGGTCATAGGGTGGAGGCGCAGCAGGATATAGACCAAGATTACAGGGAGCAGAGGGATCCAGGGATAAGCCAGAATCAAACCCATCAAAAATTTGCTACTAAATGAATTCAAGCAAATGAAGGCACAGGGTGCCATACAGGCTGACTCAAGTGTCAAGTCCAAGGAGAATGTGTATTTGGGACAATAGGGGTGTCTGGCATCTGTTAGAAAGGTGGGTGATTTGAAACCTTATAGGTTTGGCAGAGCTAGTGCTGGAGTTGCAGTTATAGTGCGTTGAAGTTACCTCGGAGGTCAAAACTCGTAACTGGGAATGACGTCACGCACAAGTTCACCGCGGAAAACCATTTAGCGATGCCGGGGACTACAAGTACCTTAAATCTGACAGGTTATCCGGCTAAGTGGGAAATCCCAATATCACAGTATTTTGTGCATAAAAACACCCTAGGAACATAATATGGCATGTCGACCAGTTTAATGAGCCACAAACGACGCAAGCACTAATAAAACGACAACAACTCCTGTTGATTAAAGGGCGCAGCCATCTTGAATTCCGAAGTCGGGGTTGTGTCGATTCCTCCCAGTTCAGGACTTGAAATTCCCACTTTGGGGGGGCGTTCCAGTTGCAACTTCCTGTCTTGAACTCATAATTTACGAGTTACGAGTACAACTGGAATGCACCATTAGAGGCCACTGTGACAAATGGTTAGTAGACACAGGAGCTGCAATCACCCTCACCCATTTGGATTTACCTCCCAATGGTGAAACAACAGAATTAATTGGGGTTGGTAGTGGAGTGTTAACGGCTAAACAATCAGTTCCCATACAAGCACAGATTGGTAAAGCATTCACTTCCAATTCCAGCTTCCACTAACAATATGGGAGTAGCCCACCAGGGAAACGAAACAATGGGATAATGTTGTAAAACATCCACAAATTTAAAATCGAACAAGTATTGGTCAAGAATTACCTCCAGAAAGGACCTTGGGATGCAAATTGTACAGGACCACATGAAATCGTGGATACCTGTGGGGAGCGTAATCTCAAGCTTAGACTGAAAGGGAGGAAAGAACCAGTATACAGATGGTTCCATGCTGACCAATGCAAGTTGTATCAGGATGCAAGATGTTAATCTGACATAAGAATGAATACTGCACTGATGTTTTTCAGGTTACATACTCCAAGCCACACTAGAAACCATGGCATGACAGGAGAAATGATCGAGGGGGGCAGATGATGCACAGCAAAGGAAAAGCGCATCTCCAGCACAGGAACCAGACACATTGGTGCCATAGGAAGGATGGCTTCTGTGGGACATTGCCAGGGCTCTGCAGATCTAATGGGAAGAAGGAAACCACCTCACACCATCAACTGAATTTACATCAACACATTGTTTTTGGATAATCACTGTTCCCACAACGTGCAACTGTATAAATCCGAAGATACCTGTAAAATGATTTTACTATAAGTAGAATTCTTTGTTTTAGTATAGAGGAATTGTGATTTATAGGGATGGCCGAGAAGCAAAACAAAACACAAAGTATATCTTGGGATTTGAGAGGTGTGTTATTTTTGCTGTTACAATAAACCACAGTTTTTGCCAAAACGAGACTCTGCGAGTGGACTTCCTTACAGGTGGCTAAACTTTTTGAACTAATGGATATATGCAATATGCACAAAAGTATTGGGACACATCTCTTAATCACTGAATTCAGGTGTCCCATTCGTACCCACTACCACAGGTGTATAAAATCTAAAAGCTTGCCATAGGCACATATGTCCCATGGAAAAAATGCACTGATTTTAAAGGAAATATATTCACTCTTGTTCCTATAAAATTGAGATTCCAGCAGGAATACAACAATGGAAAAGCGTTTTGCTTCATCCTAGTGGACTAATAAACAGCGTAGTTGTGATTCTGGACTGTGTGTTAGGTCACAACCAGTTCTTTTAGGTATTCATGCTACATGATGCTTGCTTCATTCAGATGATTTTGCAGCTGGGATGATGAAGGTGAAGGCATAATTTGGAGCTTCTGAAGTTGGGTTGTATGAGGTACTACAGCAATTCTACAGAGTAATTTAAACAGTAGAACAGCTGATCTAAAGGTCTAGTGCAGGGGTGGCCAATCTTATCCACAAAGGGGTGTGTATGCAGGTTTTTGGGATCACCTTTAGGTCAGCAGTTCAAACCCGGGTGTGAGAACTCTTCAGCCAATCTGTCCTCTAATTAGTAGTCTAATTGGGGAGTTGCAGTGAAAACCTGCATACACAATGGCCCTTTCTGGATAAGATTGGCCTCCCTTGGTCTAGTGGATCCTCCTGCCACAACACAGCTTCATGCTTTTGTAGGTGATTGAATATTCCTCAGATTTTGCCTGATAGCAAGGCCCAAGGTACTGGCATCTGCGGTTGATTGCCGTAGATTCTCTCTGCTAGGACTCTTGCATACTGATGCCACCTGCTCATCTCCCTAGTGCTGCAAAGTGCAAACTACCACTTGAGAGCAACTTTCAGAGCCACTAAGCTCTGAACCTCTGGAGGGGAGTTCATTGTTTGCAATGAAGATCATTGATATTAGCAGTAATTTAGTGCTGCTAAACCTAGTCCACAAATGCTGAATTATTTTGGTGGGATGTCTAAGTCTGAATCTGGTCCAGAATTTACCCTATCATTACCCTAGTGATTATATCGCAGATCAATCTAGTAACCTCCACCCCTAAGAAAAAAAAAGAGCTCTGATGGGGCATAGTGTCATTATCATTTTCCTTTTTTTTCCTCCTTAGTTTCCTGAGTTAGTGATGTGATGCTGGGGCTTTAGCTCTTTTCTTCCTCTTTTGGCTTGGGTGGAGGGGGAAGTAATATAAGGGAAGCGGTTTTGGGGTGTTTCAAGGTTGCCAACTCTCATGCCTCTAGCTTGACATTCACTTTACTCTCACGCATTATAAACCTAACATTAACTACAGCACAAGTATCAGGGCAGTGGGCAAGCCATACAGACTATTTACAAAGTATTCAAATGGTTACATGCATATAAATGCGTGTGCAGACTTGTCACAAATTGAAAATCTCACGCCAGCTAGCTGACCCAAGCTGGCATCCCAGGTGTTTGGTCCTGTTATCATGCATGCTAGCCGCTGGTTAGAAAAGTATATGGCTGCCCGCTATTCACTGTGTTTTAAATACAGTATTTGGTAAAAGTTAACAGATGGACCAGACACTGAGAACATACAAACAACATTTTGCTAATGTATACTTCTGGCTAGTGGGTGGGAGAGCTCCACAGTTACTATGGAACATGGGAGCCTAAGGCCAGGGCCACTATCAGGGGTGGACAAAAGGTACTCCCGTACTGGGCCCGATAAAAATATTACTTGCTGGGGGCACAAACATCCGTCGCTGGAGTGGTGGCACCCCGGCAGCCAGGACATTTAGGCCTCCGATTTACTTGACGCAACGTTATTCACACGCAATGTAACACGCACACAACAGAAGCACGTAGTTTAGGTGAATCTGGAGGATAGGTCGTGCCAGGAAATGATGCACGTTCACTGTGTGTTTGATGAACTCCCTCTTGAGATCCCACAGAGTCTGCTCTAATAGCATAATTGGGATTGCTTCTACAGTCTCACTTCTGAGATCAATGTGGTGCCGCATACACCCATACATCAGGCACAAAAACAATTATTGGCCTGAAAAGCACTCTTAGCAACACACAAATAAGCAAGGCCAAATCTCACTATACAAGGACAGGAACAAAAAAATCTTGCTTATTAAACACTATGATTGGGGAAATGGAGTGGAAGTCACATTATACACAGTGGGTTCTACACATGGTATTTACGCAGCAGCTGGAGACGTGAGAATTGTACAAGATTCACATACCACACAGTTATGTATGTACGCACGCAACAATCAGGAACACAACAGAAGCATTTATGACAAATAATGTACAGTGGTATATATAATCTCCACAGGGCATGACAGGAGATGCAAGTGAGGTTCCGGCTCGCCGATGCTACATGATGCCTGTGCCCAAATTCAGGGGCTGCATCCTTCTAAGTCTGGATTTGAAGACTGCATGCATCACAGCATAGCAACAGGGCTGTCCCATTTCAAAGATTCCTTCAAATGTGATCTAGAAATGGCTCCTTCTTTTGCTGAATTGAGCGAATGAACCAGAAGGATCCTTTGCAGCCAAGCATACCCCAAGGTTCACTGCGCAAAGCTAAAGTGGGTGTGTCCCAGCTAGGCAGTAGGAGTAAGGGTAAGGACGCGAACAGCAGATGATGCAAATAGAAAATTTTCCATTGGTTAGACCATCCCATTTCTCAACACTTTATGCTCAACCTTTGAAGAACGCAGCCTACAAAGGCTATTCCTTCATAGACCATATCCTTTGAAGGATGCAGCCCCCGAATTTGGACACAGTCTAAAAGTTTTTTAAGAAACTGTATCTGGATTAGCGCAATATAATTAGGCCTAGGTCAGAAATTTAATGTGTATTGGTAAAGCAAAATCCTTAATATTATTGGTATATGAAATGTAACTAGTTACACGTAACAAAATCCAGCCATCCATTTTCTGAAAGCACTTATCCTTATGGGTCACAGAGCCTATCCAGGAAGCTACAGGCACAAGGCAGGGAACAACCAAGGACAGGGGCAGCCCATTTCAGGGAACATTCACCTGGGCAGTTTTGTAACTCCAATTAGCCTCAGCGTGTTTTTGGACTGCAGGGGGAAACTGGAGCACCCAGAGGAAGCCCCATGACAACTCAGGGAGAGCATGCAAACTCCACACACATGGAATCTGGGAAGGGATTTGAACCTTGGTCCCAGAGGGGCAAGGCAACAGTGCTAACCGCTGTACCAACATGCCACCCACATTTCAAAATGAAATTACAAAACAAATGTAATTGTAATCCATTATAGTTACTGAGAAAAAATATGCAATTAAATTACAGTTACTAATGAAAATATTGATTATAAAGGAGTAACATCCAAATATGTTACTTTTGGTAAAAGGCTTATATATAGATGTCCAGAGAGGACATGCATCATCATTATTTTTCAATTTGCCCCCCTCTGAAGATCACAACTTATTTTTCTCGATTTTGATGTTACAAGTAAATATTCTGGTGATCTCGAGATAACTTGTCATATGTCAAGATCATGAGGAAAATAAGTTGTGATCTTGAGATCATGGAAAGAAAAAATAATAACTGATATGTAGAATATAACATTCATTTTGTGCTTTTCATCTTTTCACTGGGATTTGTTGGGCTGCAAAGGATCCGTCGGATGCATCCTTCCTCCTGCAGTAAAAGGACACATGCATTTGGAGGCACCCCTACAGGAGCCTCGCACGAAGCAAATATGGAGAGTCATGCAACCACAGCGATGAAAGCCAAATACAAAAGCAACTAAAAACAAAACACCTAATAAAAATACTAAAACAAAAAACTAACTAAAAGCAAGCCACATACAAAAAAACATATATGCCCAATTCCTGTGAGGGTGTTGCCAGTATCAATACAGACAATTAAAGGTAATCAGTCGTTTTATGAAAATTTATGCAAATGCCTGAGATGGGCCTTAACTTTCCATAATTGGTAAGGGTTTGGGAATGGCAGATAGTCTAAAGTCCTTTATTACTTGAATAGCTTAATACTTTAATAGCTTAACATGGGTGACTCAAATCCATGGTTGACTCAGATTCTATAGTTACAGAGGATGTTTTTCAATATGTGTACCTGACCGTACTTATGTTCTTGTGTACCCGTCTTATGTCTTCAAATTGCTGAAGACCAGTACTAATACTGCGGAACAGAAGTAGAGAGGGCGGCAAAAATCTCCAGGTGTCATTCCTGCCACACCCCAGGTATCAAGGATACTTCGGTTTCATCCTTGCCAAACAAGACCAATGCCACAATTCATTGCGCCCAAGTTCTTTCTCAAGGTTTCTTCCTTCTAGGGAGTTTTTTCTTGCCACCGTCGCCTTTGGCTTACTCACTGGGGGGTCTTTACGTGGTAGAAATGTAAAGCGCATTGAGACAATGTAATGTTGTGATAATGCGCTATATAAATAAAATTGCATTGCATTGCATTG
>JAODKN010000104.1:22777596-22800191 GCA_026774425.1 Petrocephalus zakoni | reverse complement strand
CTCCAGTTGGTAATGAAATTAGCGTTGACATATGAAATCATTCGCTTATATCAAAACTTAAGGTGCATAACACTTAAATCAAATTAATCTTCAGGATAAACATCAACTCAGCCATAACCTTTTAATATAAATAAGACAAATTAATCTAATCAATCCACCTGCGTTATCATACGAACTGTGGACAGGATGATGCTGCCTTCATCACAACTTGGAAAAACAGGACAAACCGCATCCCGTATTGATTAAAAACGGGACGATTCCGTATTTTAAGGGACGTGTGGCAACCCTGTTCCATATCCACATTTGCTTGCAGAGCAATTGTCCTGCTCTTACACCCATTTTGCAGCCTAGCCCTTTCTATGACTTTTTAGAGCCATTTTAGTTGGTCCCCATTGACTTCAATGGGGTTTGGGTTCAGGGTCAAGTTCGGGTCCCGAACTCGAACTTTGCGGCGAAGTTTGGCCGAACCCGGCGAACCCGAACTTCCAGCGGTTCGCTCAACTCTACTGATAAGACCAAAACTGTTCATCAAGTAGGTTTCTGAAAACACACCCGACATACTAACTCATTTGAAATGACATCATTTGAATGTGTGCATGACTGACGCAGGGCAGAAACTCTCAGCTGCTAGTCTCCCCATGGCATTTAAGGTGCTCCTGCCAGGAAATTCAGACCAGGTTTAAGACTTGCTCATAACAGTCCATTAACACAAAATTAACACAAATCGGCCAACTTGCAACTGGGTTCCGAAATATAAACATATCTTTCACCTACGCATTAGAGCAGTTGAAAAATTATGTTAAAAGCAGCAAAAGACGGAAAGAGGTGACAGACAAGGTCACATTCTATCTAACACAATTTAGATACATGGTATGATCTTGTGTGTCAGTAACTTACCTATTCACTGCTTATTACAACTTATGTTTAAAAATAATATTTAAAAAAATTAATATAATTTGTTTAAAAATAAAATAAACTCGGGTTATAATGAAAGTTTTGAAAGCAGTGTCTTTAATGCAATATGGTGTTTTAAATGGTGCTAATAGATATGTCCTTAGGCTTCTTAGAGTCTGGATATTGGCAGTACATTTTAAAATTAGCGAGAAAAAAAAATTACAATTCAGATCGTTTTTTTTTTTTGAAGACTTCCTATGCAGGATTCAAGTTTGCCATTAAAGACCAGCGTGATGGGCAAAGGTGGATTTGTGATGTTCTTTAGGAACAATCACATAGGTTATATCCTCATACCAACTGTGAAGCTTGGTGGTGGGAGTTCAGTTTGAGGTTGTTTTGCTGCTCAGGGCCTGGCCAACGTGTCATGATAGTAGCTACAATTAATTCAACGTCACACCTGAGAATGCTTGAGGAGAATGGGATCTGTCAAAAAGGTGAAGCCGGGCCTTAATTCTTACAGTGTTGCTAACTCTGTTCAGCTGGCTGGTGTGAAATTTTCAAATTTAGATGTGTGCCAACACAGATTTACATGCATGTAACAGTTGTATTACCTTACAAATACTCTGTAAGGTTTGCAAACTACCCCACTTATTATGTAGTTAATTTCAGGCTTATAATGAAATAATATAGATTTTGCTTGCATGAGAATCAGAAAAGTATGAGTGTCACACCAGATGCATGAGAGTTAGCAACCCTGTTCTTAGTTAAATATATACCTAAGTAAATCCTTACCCATGGTCTGGCAGGTAATGGATGAAGGTACCACCAACAACAATGGCCAAGGAAATCCCAAAGAAGAAGGCCATTTTCATGTTCCACTGGTCTACATGTGGGTCCTCAGAGAATCCATGGTAGTCTGGATTCTGCAGTAGTAAATAATTGTGAATTGAAATGTTACGGCTTAATGTTCTGCTAACAATATCCATCTTTCCATCTGGCCAGGCAGCTCAAATTTGGACTTATTTACCGAGCTACCAAAAGTGCTTGAGACGTCATATGGAGCGGCACTTCTAATTAAGAGGACATCTACACGAATTAAACGTCCATCACACGATATAATAATGTTTACGTTCACTGTGCCAAGCCACAAACTGCATGTCATGTAAGCGCTCCAAGCGTCCGTGTAAGAAGGTGTCGGGTCGCCAGTATCTGGATCCCCGGTCACACTCACCTTTTCGTAGGGGCTGACCTCTCCGTGTTCATGAACGTCCTTGACGTGGCTGGGCTGCAGGCTCGACACGGCAGCAGAGCCAGCAGAACTCGACTGCGTCTGAGACACGGACCGAAGCCCACATGCTGGCCCCAGACGAACCCGAGAGAAAACGGACCCAATTCCTAATAATCGAGTTGCCATTTTGCGTCGCTTGACTTACATGACCCGGATCCGGAAACATACTCACTGTGCAAAGAGGCGTGGACACGATTTCCAACCAAGTTCCTTGAACCGGAAGTAGTTCCGTTGAATTAAAACTTCTCCGCTGTATTAATCAAGGTGATTTGCGGTTTAGTGATGGGAAGTTCAGTTTGCAGTGTTCGTACAAATAAATGGAACGTTCGATCCATAGAATAGGTTGGGGGACAAGGGAGGGTGCTACTCGTTAACATTGAATACGGATCTGGGCTTATACCTAATTATAAATTAAACAATAACCACACTCCGGTCCTTGCCGAGTAGCTGTGATGTTGATAAGCCTCCTTTCACAATGTATCGGAAAAGGGTTTGTAAGCCGAAGGTTCACAACACAGTAGCGACATCTGGTGGTCAAAGGGGAGCTGCATCTGACTGCATAGAATCAGTCGGCTTATGTCTGTATCTGTACCTGTGAAATCACTTGCTGTATTATGCATAAAGGCCACTAGAAACATTAAATGTTACCTGAGTTTACAATTACATATGAATAAATAGTACATTCATTATAATAATTCTCTTATGTATGTCTTGCTATTATCTCTCTCTCTCTTACACACACACATGAGCACACACTTGCATTTAGTTATGTAGTTATGTTTCAGTGTAAATTAAATTCACTGAAATTAAAGGGAAGTGAAATTGGTTGTAGGCTGGGACAATACATTTTTGGAGTGAATGTGTTTATGCAAAGTAACCAGGATCACCATGCAAAGGGTTTTGTTAAACTAATTCTTCCAAAGTGTTTGGAATAATTTGATTCCTCTTCTTAGTCACAGCATCTGCTACTTTTGAGAATACATGCTCACAGGGGACAGAGGAGGCAGGGGTGCCTTAAAACTGAAGTGAAAGCTGGTAGAAGTATGGAGAAACAGCCTTCTGTATAGACAAGGGGCATATTCTTCGTTTGTGATTTAAAACATCCCAGATCAAAGGTCACATTCGGGATCATCTAATTGTGCATACGGCTATCTGGCTATTTTGGTTCTTCAAAGGTATCTATACTGCATTATAGATGTGTGCCTCATTGGACCTTATGAAGTACTATAATCAACACTTGTACTACCTTATGATTGTCGATAGAGATGCTGTAATGCTTTATTAGTTCTTATGCCGACCATACATAATACTTTTATTAATTCTTATGCGAACCATAATAATGCAGTATAGATGCATTACTACAAAATAATCCATCAACACCAATGTAATTTTTGATTAAAATACTTTAATAGTATAAGTGCCTGCCATGGATACTGACAGTGACTGGTGGACAGTAGTACAACATTGTCATTGCATTACTTTACAAAAAGTACAAAACAAATATTGAATGACAACATTTGATTATGTATACAATTCAAAGACTTACTTGCTATAGGTATACTAGATGAACAACTAAACAATGTTAAATCAATGGTACACGCTACATTTGAAATGCTTCTAAATGTATTTTTTTCTAGTAAAACACTCTCGTCATTATGTCGCCACATTATTATTAAATCAAAATGAAAACAGACTGAAATGTAAACTGACTCACACTGATTATCCCAGGCTCCTTGCCCAAACATTTAATGCTGGTTTACTGATGATAGAATTGTGGATGTCCCACATTTTGTTGTGCTTGTATCCACATCTAGATGGTACAGTCAGTAGTGGTTAGGTCATAATATTTGATTTGATTAGTGATTGTGGACTATACCTGTAAACTGTTCAGCTTTTAGTGTCAAAAAACAAAACTGCTGTGGTTTAATTCTATATTACTTGAAACAATGACTATGCTCTAACCCTAAAAGTAGACAGCAAGTATAATACCTATTCTATCATAAAGAAAAGGCAATGTTCCTGTTCATTATTCAATCATTTAAGACAAAATTCAAGATAAAACAACAGGTAGCACTTAAACCTACTTAAATTTATACCAGACAAAACGACTGTATGTATTCCCTGGATTTACCAATGCTTGTTTTTTTAATCCACTTAAATTATGTCAAGGAATGTACATTGTTTGTTGCAAGTAATTTCTTTAATACCGAAACCTTGACTTTGTGACGCCAAGAACTTTTGTTCTTAAAGACATCTGTGTTAGTCATTAAATTTCATTTACAGGCCAACCCAAAATGGCTATTCATGAAAGAATTTAACAAGGTAAACAGACAAAACCGACAAGTTTCGTCGGGTTTCAGATTCTTTAGGTAGAGGGGGCTAAATGAATCGCCACAGTCAAGGAGCCTTGCATACCGTCAGAGCACACAAACACTACACAAACCCAGGCTGTTACACACACACAGCAACCATGTAAACAAGTATTTGCACAAAGCAAGCACAGACAAAGGTTTTGTGTTGTGGTCAAACCATTTCAGCTTATCATCATTTGGCTGATCCCCGCTCTTCCGGAACAGACATGAAAATCTTCTGACAAAACGTTGTAAATATTTCTGTGACAGAAAAAGACGAGTTGCATCAGACAAATGTTTGGTTTGGGAAAAGAGAGCAATCAAGGCACTAGTCATTATGAAAGGTGTGTGTATCTCAGCTGTTTACAATCAGATGCCATAGGAAAAAACACAAGCCTTGTTAGTTAAAAATCACTGCATTTTAGCCACAGAGAATCAATTCACAACAAATACATAATCAAAGCTCTCCTTAGCAGCTTCATGGAACAGAATGAGAATAACGATGGACAATGAATACTGATTTCAAAGGAAGAACACTCACCCAGGATCTTCTGCACAACATGAGGTTTCTTCCACTTGAGTCCCAGGAGGTAGAAGGGGATGCCAGTCAGGATGATCCCAGAACCAATAAGGCACTCGAAAGGTGCCGCCCAAAAGGACACGACAATCATGAAGACACAGCCCAACACGAATGTCACAGGGACCAATATGCAGATCTGGAAGGGGAATACACATTTTTCAATTCCTTAAAACTAATTAGCTTACACTATCCTTGCTTCTAAAATGCTATGGTACACGTAACTGTTATATGATACCAATTCAGCTCAGGGAGCACCACAAATTCAGGTGACCTGTGCATTACAATGACAGGTCCAGAGATATTGGGAAGGGGTAGGGGACAGAAGAACACGGCAGGTCCTCACTTTGATAGGCCTCCTTAGTTCAGGCTTCTTCCAGCGAAGCCAGAGCATACCCATGATGGCCAGACCCACACACAGCCAGGTGAAAAAGCTGAAGAGGTTGATGACAGAGAATATGTCCTTGGAGCAGGCGTACATCATAGACAGGAAGCACTGAAAAACCCAAAAAAAATGAGTCAAGGCCAGGCAGGAAAACACATTTCTGTATAATTGTGAAAACAGTATTTTTCCAATACGGCCTAGTAATAAAAAAAGCTTGGGTATGTTCAGTGTTGGGGAAGTTACACAAGTAATCCATTCATCTACTACAGACAAGTTACCAACAAGAATGTACAAATCCAGACCAAGGTTTTGTTTTAACCAGTACTCTGTCACTTTGACTCTTTATACTCCACTGGTTGGTTGAAACAAAATCTTGGTCTGGATTTTCTGGACCTGAACTTGTCTGTAATGGATTACTTTTGTGTGTAACTTCCCCAACACCGGGTATTGTAAAGCTGTCACAAGACTTACTGTGAAAATGAGGGACGGCACAGGAGTAAAAAGGTCAGTGTGCACTAATCCCAGTGCAGCAGGGAGCTGCCCTTCACGAGCCCCTGCATAAAACAACCTGCAGGAGATAGTGACCACTCAGCTAATACACAGTGTGATACACATACAGAGTAAGTCTGACTGGGAGAGGTTATTGCAGGTAGCTATGGAAGGTATAAAAACAGCTCCTCTCACCGAGCAGAAGTAAACAGGCTTCCATTGACTGCGCCGAAGCAGGACAACCCCACGAAGACAGGGATGAGCCAAGACATCACCCCAAGGTGGTACTCGCCAAAGATCTGCACAGTCACATACGATGTTTGACATTACTTGAAATTCTTACCGTGCAGGTCATATCCCTTGAAATGTGCTATGCTCTACATACACCTGCCAGACTTACCACAGCCACTGCTTCAGAGTTAACCATCACATGTGGAGAGATGGTGGTGAAATATGCCATATTGGTCAATACATACACCACTGTCACAATAGGCATGGAGATGATAATGGACAGCGGCAGGTTTCTGCAAAGCAAGGCCATGTCATAATATTGGCACCACGTAAATTTAAAAATTCAATCAATATTTCCATGGTGAATAGACAATGAAACTACTTAAGCATGACAGTTGTTGACATATAATGTTGCATAAACTGAATGTTACCAAGCCAAAACTTTTCTGCAGAAAATTTCACCTTAAATTTTCATTTGAATTCTCCTTTACCAGTAATACAGTCATTTTTTTTAATGTATTTTGATAATTTAGTATTAGTATTTGGCCAAGACCATCCTGTGTACTAAATGCCTTTCAACAAAAACAGGAAAGTGATTTACTTCTCTGGATCAATCATTTCCTCTGTAACGTAGTTCAAATAATTCCTGAAAAAAAAACACAACAGAGTTAATTGTCCGATTAATGCTCTGTTTGTAATTCCAGTAAAAACCAAAGGTATCTGAAGTATTTTTTAGACTATTTACAGGCATGTGTTAATCTATAATCGTGGTCATAGTTGTCATTCACACATGTGATGATAACTCCCACTGCACTTAATAATATTCAATTTTAGTTTAAATTTATATTTTTTCATTTTCAGTTTGAAATGTCTCATAGTTTTTCATTTTCAGTCTGAAATATCTCTTCAGGTCAAACATAAATTAAGGACACAATGAACAGATGGTAACTTTAATTTAACTGTCAAATGTTCTGTTGATTTTGCAATAGAGATATTATTAACTTTGCTGAATATGAAAATGGTGGAAAGTGAATGCGTTACTGGCAGCAGAACATCCCTCACCAGCCACCAAAAGCGAAGAGGCCACTGTAGAGGGCAAGAACAATGTTGTCCACCCCCATCTTACTGCCTTCAAAGGCGAGATCTGGTTTCAGGTAGGGGATGTCACCTGTTTAACACAGAAAAAAGTTTCTTTTTAATTAGAGGTCCAATAATAATTTCAAGTTCAGAGAGCTAACATAATGTAGCCTAAATAAAAATGGTATACAATTGCCTTAACTGAGTGCTGTAGTTATACTTACTTATGGAAATAATATGAAAATGATTAAATTTTCTGAAATACTTTCTGTAGAGCTTCTCTGAGTAAGCCAATCCAATATGATGCTTGTCTGCATGGTTGTTTTTTTTTTGTGGATACACAGACAACAGCTACTCTGTATGTTATCTTCACAACTGACAAAATTGCAGTGCTCCAGCTATATGAAATTGACTTTCTACAATGTCTTTGATAACAAACAAGGCATTTCTGCCACACAGCCCGATGATCCTGCCACACTCATCTAGAATAATGTTTTCCACTGCTGATATCCTGCCACTTTCATTGTGGGTGGCATTTTGTTTTCCATGTTTTTATGACAGTCCATTGATAAGTACGAGTTGTCTGACGCTCTTAAGTCAGGGACTGTCTGTAAATAAAATGTGAATCTGATCCTTTTAAGGAAATATGTTGCAGGTGGATTTTTCTATTACAATAGAAAGTCGTTAAAATGTTTTGTCTTTCAAATTAGTAGAGATTACATTTGTTCAGCTGCTCAGGAGATTAAAGCTGCAGGTTTCTGCTAAGCAAGGCCATGTCATAATACCGGCACAGTGTATAGAAATGTAATTAACATCTACATGGTGAACAGACAGTCATATATTTATTGTTCAAAAAGTAACAACACATTATGTGATATTAAATGAATGTCATACCAAACGATGGCCCTGAATTTAATTAACTGCTTAATAAACCTAAAAAACTAACTGATTGGAATGAGACGTCAGTTTACACTGAAAACACAACAACATCAATCTGTGCCGTCCTCATTACTCTCAGTATTTTTTGATTAAGGTTCAGCGGATTGCTACAGATGGAGACACCATGACGTTAGATAACTAACAATTAGGGCACAGCTAGGGCAGAGAATACATAACAGGCAAAAGATACACAGCAGAAGGGAGTTAATGTAAAGACTGTGATAAATACAGTCGTGTGTGCTGATGTACGGTAAAATGACTGATATAAATTTCCTCTTAGATGACAAGAACACCTGAAGGAGGCCTTCAAACAGTAATGATGCTGTGGCTGGCTGACTAGTTTCCATGGCAACTCCCAGGCAGGCCACACACAAAGCACTCCATATATAGATACGGTCACGTTGTATATTACCCCTCTCTGTTACTCTTCAGTTTTAACAGACCGCCCAGTTCCCCAAGATGTATTAGACATATCAGGAGTTAAAGTGTCTGCCTTGACCCAGATTTTAAAATTCCGGAATGTATGGCGTTTGGTGATGCTCTCAGCCGGTGTGTGTTATGTATCTTCTTCACTGTGATTCTGTGCCTGAAGCTTTAAGGGCTACTTGCTGCTCTGAACTGCATCAAATTCATGCTTGCATGAGACTTTTTTCAGCCTTATAAAATAAAGGCTTTTTCTTGGGGCCTGCTTCAGCACGAAGCAGACCACGTTAAAGAAAACATTCAGATCAGCAATACCCAGAATGCCTTGGAAATTCACTGAATTAATATTACTATAAAGACTGTATTTAGTGAGAACTGTGATACTACGAAATTAATCCAAAAAATGCTTTTGGTCCAAAATCCAAAAAATTGCTTTTACTGAGCTATACTGAGGTAATAAAATGTAAAGGTTATAATACTGCCGTATACTAAAAGTAATAATAGAAAAAGGAAGGAACAAGTTACCTCGAAAAATCTGAATGAAGCCAAAGATGATGATGATTCCGAGAGCGATGAGTTTAGATGTGGTGAAGATGTCCTGTACTTTTGTTGCAGCTCTCACACTGATGCAGTTCACGAATGTCAACAAGGCTGTCAGAGGAAAGCATACAGTGGAACAGCAGAACATGGCGAGAACATAGACTTTCATTAGAAATGACTCTCGCAGCAACAGAACCACAGGGTGATGCCCACATCCTTACTCATGGCAGCGTATCACTAAGAAGCCTGCCAACGGGGCATTTTCCGAACTGTAAACAACGAAGAAATATGTTGCATATAGTCCCAAGAGATAGGCAGACCTGTCTAATCTGCTAGTTAGCAAAACCAGAACTAAAGTTAGGCCGGGTACAGATCTACTCACTGAGACAGAGGCAGGCGATGAGCTTGGCGGCAGTCTCGGGCACGCTACACTCTGGATAGAGGGGTTTGAGGAGGTAGGTAGCAAAGACTAAGGACACCACGTACTGTGAAGATGGACGTATGATCAGCATCTCCACCCAGAGCTTCAGGAACGCCACCAGCTTGCCGTATACCTCCAGGATATACGTGTAGTCCCCACCTGACTTGGTGATGGTGGTACCCAGCTCGGCATAGCACAGGGCACCCATGGTGGAGATTATGCCGCACACAGCCCAAACCACCAGCGACAGGCCCGCTGAACCAGCCTCCTTCACCACGCCAGTGGGGGTGATGAAGATGCCCGAGCCAATTATAGTGCCAATAATCATGCCAACGCCGTTGAACAGGGTGATGTTGCGCTTTAGTTTGACCTTTTCCTTCGTGTCAGGAGGGGTCTCTTCTTTCAGGCCGTCTTCTGCTGTCACCACTTTGGGCCAAGACACAAGTGGAACGAGATGTTTAAATGGACCGGTGCTGGACGCAACTTTTGAATAATTTTTTTACGGAATTATATGCATCTATAATTAAACTGTGAAAATTAGCTAATCAGGGGACTTGAAACTTCCAAGTTACATTTACAGAAGCATACAGGTGTTTGCAGTTATCACTGCCAATGCAATAAGCAAGCTTTGAAATTCATACATTTTATGAGACGTCTGTGAAAAACGACTTGCATATTAAGTGTGTATAACGGCCCCTTCAGGTTTGTAGCAACCACAGGAAGCAGTGCGATAAAAAAAGTCTCTCTTCATGTGCTACAATAGTCTTCTGCTTTCAGCACCTGTACCCTTTCCATTACTCACACTACTACGTTTAGGGTACTAAATGGCTTTTGCTTGAAAATAAAGAACTGAATCATAATAATCATACATTGCTATACACACGATTAATAATCATCCATTAAAGATGCATTTTGACACTTTGACCCGTAATGATCAACTGATACATTTTATGAAATGGTTGTGTGTGAGCGGGCAGCAGTTTGTATTTAAAAAAATATGCCGAAAACAGACTTAGTCTTTAAATTGTACGTTAAAAAGGGTTGACCCAGCTCCCTAAGCTCGCGTCTTTAATGCAAAACGGATTAGATGCTCTTCATTTATATTAGATCACGTGAAAATGGATTGCATTAGGGATGAATAGCATGGCTCTGCATCGTGGACGGATGCGGCGCGCGGCATGGCCGTGGCATCGCGCGCCCTCCCGCACACTAAAGCGGGTCCGCATCTTTGCTCGCAGTAAGCCAGCTTGGCATCCCCGCCGCATGGCACCTACCCTCCATCTTCTCCTGTTCCTCTGCCTCCTTGTGCACGCTCTCGCTGCTCCGTGACTTCAGCTCGGCCATCCTGCCGGCGTTTTGTCCTGCGGCTCCCGCAAAAGCCGTCCGCTCTCCCGCGCTTATGAGAAGAGAGGACGAGGGATGCTGATGAAGGTGAAGTCCCCGGCTCAGCGTACGGTGGGCAGCCTCTCGCGGGTGACAGGGTGACTCACAAGCGATGCATCTAGGTCATCGGCGGCTTCTTGCACGCTTCTCAGAAGAACTCATATCTGAAGGACGCCGGGTGCACTTGGTGTGAGTCAGCCGCGTGCGCTTTTAGGTGTGCGATGTGTCGTGCATCGCGTGTCAATTCATAGTCGGGGTTTATGATACAGTGCTTATTTAACGCCCCCCTAGTGGCCAGTACTACCTTATCGAACAAAGCTGCCGTAAAGCTGTTATAAGCTCCGCTGTTATTAAAATATATTGACTTTATAGAAGATTGCCCACGACATCTTCTGTTTTTTAATTTGTAATGTTTCATTTTAGAGAGAGAATGCGCACCTGAAAGCTGCTGCTATTCACCTATAATGTTCTGTAACTTACGGCAACGAAGCGTATTATTATTATTATTATTATATTGTGTTGGTATTACTATATGCCGCACTCCCTGTTAGTTTTTGTGGTTCTGCTGTACCCTCCTGCCCCGAGCGAGCGCAGCCTTATGGTAGCATATTTCGATAAGGTAGCACTGAAAGACATAACTGTCGGTTCGCACACATTCACACACGCATATTTTTATTTAATTAAATCGTCTTTTGTGGTAATGTAATCGCTGACCAGCTAAGTACTTTGTCATGTAAATATGTTTCGTCTTGAATCTTTCTTTGAAAGACGGATCTGTCCCACTCACCACTCAATTGGGGATTAATCCATCAGGCTAAGCTTCACACCATCTGGACTTTTACAGCTTTCCAGTACAATAACACCCGGGACCCTGGAGCCGGCTGATGGCAATTCCTACTTTTCCAGTTGCCCCAGAGGCAGGGATTTAATCGTGCTCTGCATTGTTTAACGGGGTTTTTCATTTGCCGATATATAGCTCCACACCTCCACCCACAAAACAAACAATGGCACCCGAAAGATGCGTGCATCATTGTGGCAGTTTTGTGTAGAGTTATAAACACGGCAGTGCTTTCAGATGAGTTGACTGTAGCCAGAGTGTGGTACCACTAACAAGCTTTGAAAATGTTTGCAAGTTATGCATCTTGCATGTGCACACCAGCCATATTAATGTGCCCCCTAGTGGTTAGCATTGGCATTTAAGGTGATTTCTTAAGTGGTGGTATTATGTTTATGTAGGATATATTGCAGGAAAACGTTATAACCTAGTTGCAATATCAACTGAGTTTGTATTTTACAATACTAGTTTTGTTATTTGTGATCTCAGAGATGGGTAAAAATACATCAAAATCTATTTTGATACAAAATACAAGATACCCTATTTGTAACTCTATCAAAGTAAACTACAAAATACAGCCACAAATATATATATATTCGAACTACTCATGTGAACACTCAGATAAAGGTAAGTCAATTGAACAAAACAGTAGTACTAAAAATATCAGATTTGTTTTTTTTTTGTAATTCAATTGACAAAACTGCTTCTTTTTGGAACCACAGATGAAAATAACTAAAAACTACAAAATTTAAAACCATAGGGATCCAGCAGCTAACGCTGCTTAGACCTCTAAAAATGAAAAATGACCGACAAAATGTAAGCGATTCACACAACAGCATCTTATAAAATAATAGGCCTGAACGGTGCTTGTATGTATTTTTGATCTATGGAAGTGATCAACTATTGGCTCATTCATCAAAATGTCTGAAAAGAATAAACTTCTCCCTCATGTATGCCCAAATATTTTGTACACATGACGTCATTTCGCATACGTTATGGAGAAAGTAGGCCTATTTCTTGTATTTTCAAAATACAACAATACTGACCGTAAGGTATTTTGATACAAATTACCCAATCGTTTTTATAAAGTAAATGAAATACAGCATGTGATCTATCTTCTCATTTTGACAATACAGGGCTGTCGCATTTCTTGTTCAAATACCTAGCTATGTCTTATCTGGCATAGGCTGTGAGGTCAAGTTCTTCCACACGAAACTCACCCATCCATGTCTTTATAGACCTTACTTTGTGGATCGGAGCACAGTCATGTTGAGACAGAAAAGGATCTTCCCCAAACTGTTCCCACAAAGTTGGAAATGTAGAATTGTCCAAAATGAATTGGTATGCTAAAGTATTAACCGTTTCCTGCACTGGAACTATGAGATCTAGCCAAATCCCTAAAAACCACCTCATACCATTATCCCTCCTCAACCAAACTTTACGGTTGGCACAATGCAACCAGGTAGGTTACATTCTTCTGGTACCTGCCAAACTCAGATTTGTCCATCAGACTGCTAGACAGAGAAGTGTAATTCGTCACTCCACGGAACACGTTATAAAACTCCAATGTAATTCCTTTCCTTAAATGATCTTTTATCACAAATACCTCAATTTGTCTTTATGTAATTTCCTTAACATCCTTTTTGTGGATATAAAACTTCAATCTGTAAAAGTAGGATCTACTCTTCCAGGTACTGTTACATCCAAGAAAGCTAACAGGAGCAAATAAACCCCACAGCCATCTTAACAAGGTAACCCTGAAGGGGACTTTATTTGGGCAACACAGCTACCAGAAAGGTCCAAACTCAGACCAAAGAGGAGCTCAGATGCTACAGGGAACAATAACAGGACTGGGAAGCATTTATAGCATGGGTACATATGTACACTAAACACTAATCACCATGAGAGACGGGTGTATGGGGATACATCATGAGAACATAAACAATTACAACTGCGGAGAATTCGGAGAGTTAAGGTGGACCAGCAGCGACCTCTGCTGGCCATACCGGGAGTAGACGGGGCAGATCATGACAGGTATACAGTTCTTAGCCCTGTATTGAGCTAAACTGAGAGAGAGAGGAGTTGTTTCATTTAAAGATTTGAGGATATGGTCACATTATTATCATAACTATCGAATTCATGGTATGTATTCTTAGCTTTCTTATATCCCACTACAGGTATACGGGAAAGGGTTCAGATCCCAAGCCTCCTTTTCTACCCTATCCAAGGAATCGCCCACTAAGAAACAGAACTGACCTCAGCTGCGTAGCCCAGTAATACAACATAAAATCTGGACATTTCATATCTCCCTGATCAAAGTGTAGGTATAACAAAGACAAACATAGTCTAGTCCTTCTGTCGTACCACGTTAATTGCACAAACATTTCTTATCAGAAGTTCAACCACCAAAAGTGACTAGAAATTAACTACAGCCAAGGAGTAAAATAAGGAACCATACTGAAATGCACCAAATAACTATCACAGATTATACAAGGAACCATAAGTGTCAAATTATACACTTGGGTGAGGCTGACCTCTGGCCAGCTTTGAACCCACAGCAAAAAACCTTTGAACCCATAAGGCAACCCTGGGAATATGAGAGCACACTTGGAAAGATGAACAAATGTGATGGCCAGCGACACCTGTTGGCCAAACAAGGAACTGGAGGGGGAAGGACAGGGACCGGCTCTGACCACATTTATGACATTTTAATGACCACAATAATGCTACTGAGATTGAGTATATAATTATTTTAGGATATATTTAAGTTTTTGGCTATATTACGTGAGCCTTTTACCAGTTTGTACAGCTGGATATAACACTCGTGTAGTTGTTGTTCTTGTGATGCCAATTGCGATGACTGGCAATGCAGAGATGCTTAGTTGTATCAGTCTTATCATCACACCAAAGACACACCCCACCGTAGGCAGGAGGGAGGTAGAGGTAGGTTCCTGTGCTTATGAGACACTTAGGAGATCCGTGCCCCTGGTTCCAATAGGTGTGCTTGAATAGAACCAGATGCTCGCGTTTGGCTGGGACATTTCCCTCTCTGTATCCTTTTATGTTCTGTCTTTCAGCTGCAGGCATGTAGCCAACAGAGTCTTGGATTGATTTTCTATAGAAAAAAGTTAAATCTATTTATTACATTTGTGGGTTTTTAAAAGGTCCCTTCTCATGAATGTCTTGTGACACTGGAGGAATTGGAGAAACTGGTCCAGACATCTGAAAATGTTAGCCTGTAGAAGTGTACTGGTGGTCTTCTCTGCTCCCCTCTTCTCGTTAAATACAACGCTAGACTCCTGTCTACAGGAGTGTGAACAGTATCTGCGGGAAGGCTATTCTGGGAGATGGGCACGCACACACTCACGTATGCGCATTAACTATTGTGAATGACGATGGATGAGCAGGTGGAGCTCTTGCAGTGAGACTCTTTACTGAGAAGAGGACACGTGAGCACCAGCAGCTAAGTTTCAGCCCCACAGGCACTACGATCAGGACAAAGAACCGTGCAGGAGATGAAATGCAGTTTCCTACTTCGGCTGAATCGATCAGATGGTTCTCAGTAATTTCCTGAATTTCTCCAGATGTTTTTCTTTTTATTTGATCTCTGTTTATCCCACAATGCCGATCAGGATAAGCTGATAGAAGCTGGATGGTTGGAGGGTGTCTCTGTTTAGCTCTACCTGGTAGGTCTTTCCTAAATGATTTTTTCTGTTCTCCTAGATGCCTCAGGTGATTACATGACCATCGTTGGGCAGCTTTGATAGCACCAAATATATGTGAATGGTAGTTATTTTTTTCTTAGGTGTGTCTAGAGGAAGGAAGATAATTATCAGATGTCTGTGGTGTAGTAATCTAGTAGTAAATCTTTTATAAACTGAAATAACAGTATAATAATAGAGTGTTACAAACTCTGATGCTACACCTGATTCAGGGTATCGTGGAAATGGTAAGCTCTGTGACCCCTCTCCCAGTTTGGCAACAGCTTTGGTGTTATTTTTATTTCCTAGAGTGTAGTTATTTACATCAGAAGATCCATCGGTAAATCAGCTCAATATATGAGTGTTAGAAGAGCTGTGTAAGGGCGCCGTGGTCTGTATGGTGACGTCAGCACAGAGCAGGGGAAAGAAAATGAGAGTCAGAGAGATAGATAGATGTCGGCCTGTTTCAGTCTTCTGACCCATCTGTGGCCCATCTGTGTCTCCTTGGCACACAGTCTGCCTCCTGGGCTACAGCAGAGCTCTTGTGTATGTGTGCAGGGGGATGCTTGGCGAACACACGAGAGAGATATCATAAGCACTTTGGGTGGAGCTTTAGTGTCGGTTCGATGGTCGAAAAGTGTATATCAACGTGTGTAATGTTAAGTTTATACACAAGACTTATTTTTAGGTGTTTTATAGTGTTTAAATGTCGCAAAGACTGATTGTATTTATATCATCACTTACAGATGACAGGTCGCAAACCCTAGAAATGGCTTTGTGAGAAAAATAAAAAAAAAAAGTATTTGCAACTGGTACGATACATCTTAAAACTACAAAAAACTATTTGCACCTGGAATAATCCACCTTAAAACTATAAAAAAGTATTTGCAGCTGTTGATTGCAAATGGCGGGGTCATGTGGGGGTCATGGGAATTGGGGGACCTGTCAATCCTTCCACCCCACAGCCAATCAGCCGTATAGGAAAGGCTGCCCCCTGTGACGCCAAAGCTCCGCCCAAAGTGTCTATGATATCTCACTCACACGCCCCACACACAAAGGGGTGGAGAGGGAAGAGGCAGAATGATGGAGAAGGAGTGAAAGAGGAGGGAAAGAGCAGCCAGAGAGCTACAGCTTTCTCTCCACCTCCTTCTGCTGGAGCCTGTTTCTATACCGTGTGACTTTTCATGTGGATATCTCCCTTCCCCAGGTTTTCATCTTATTTTTACCATTGAATGCAGAAGGTAAGGGGAGGTGCTTGACAAGGTTGTAATTCAGAATATGTGGCTTTTCAGTTTGTTTCCTACTTTTTTTGGTTGTTTTATACAGCTGTCTAGATATTACTGGTAGAAAATTGAGCTTGTTGTTTTTCAAATGGAAGAACTTTTTATACAACAAAAAGTGAGAAAGAGTGCAAGTTCATTTTGGTCCATCTAAGCCGCAGGTTTTTTACTGGTTGGATTTTTTAGGTGTTAGCTCTGTCATATGTGTCACTTCTGAGCACTCAAAATAAAGCTGAAGTTTATTTAAGGATCCAGATAGACAACCTATAATAGTCTTATCAGTATATGTTTGATTTTTGTAGCTGATCCTGAAGCCTACAAATGAATGGTACGCAGTGGAGAGGAGGGAAATAATCCAGGGTGTGCTCGTGGCACTCTCTTACTCTGTATCCTCCTTCCTTTCTTGAGTTAAGTTACCTGACTGATTTTTGATACAGGCCTGTGCTACAGGGCTAGGAGAAGACAAGCCTGCTGTCACGCCATTGAGTTTGGTTACTTATGGCTGACTCCAGTCCATGATATCCTCCTTCTGCTCCCCTCAGGCAGTGGAGAAAAGACCCCAGCCATGCCCGATTCTCCAGTAGAGGTTAAGGTCTTTACCCCATCGGGTCCATCTGCTCGGCCATCTTTGCTGTCGGTCAGACTTTCAGGGCCTCGGTCAGCCTCCTTCTCCTCCACCTCATGTAAGTTCCATCCTCACCCTCCCCCAAACCTCAGTGTAAGTATAACAGGTATTCTCTGTATGCTTT
Source organism: Petrocephalus zakoni (assembly GCA_026774425.1). Lineage (NCBI taxonomy): Eukaryota > Metazoa > Chordata > Actinopteri > Osteoglossiformes > Mormyridae > Petrocephalus > Petrocephalus zakoni. Next base: position 22,782,628 of record JAODKN010000104.1, on the reverse strand, counting down.
GCAACACTAACAGCTTGTAAATTCTCCAGGTAGATACTGCCACCACCCTTTTAACGATATCATTGTGGTCCAACCAGAGAAGGAAAATATGAGAAAGTCTTTTATTAAATGACACCATGGGCTATGGCACACTCCCGTGGGCTGTCACACTCTGCACAGGGAATATATTTCCATTGAGAAACCCACTACAATGCACGCTTCAATTCCACCCTTGAATTCAAATTAATAGTGAATAGCTTAAAACAGTAATAATCTTGGTGCATCTACCGATTCACATACACACACACACATAAAATAAAACATTCCCCTGGCTTGGTCTACTCTGATAGAAAAAAGGGTACAGCCCTAGTACAGTTTTGTTCCCCGATGTATAAACAATATTAATGTACCCCTAATGGTACAAAAACGTTCCTCAGAGTCCTTTTCTCTGTCTTAAATTAGACTAAAAGGTAAATTAACCTACAGCTAGGGTACAGTAGGCTGACCCTTGAGGGTACAGCCCCAGTGACAAGTAATTGTACCCTCAAAGGTACTATAGGTACTTTTTTACTGACAGTGTAACCCTGCCATCTACAATCAATATGGTAAGTCATAGATAAAATTCATAAACTCACACCTACTCATTCAAGCGTCCAACTTAAAAACGGTTACTTCCCTGAAGAAAGGCTCTTCAGCCAAGAAAGGAAGAGTATTCCTCAGACGACACCATTCAGAACCAACTCATATTCAGCTGATCTGTCACAACTCCACAGGGCTTCTAGCCATCCGCTGCCAGATGGGAGCCCAGTGGGATGAACCCCTCCCCACCCATGGTGACCGGCGTACCCTCCTCACCCCAGCCTTACAGCAGCAGTCCATCTTCCTTATGCTCCTCACTGGCTAACCAGCAGCTCCAGGCAGCCAGTGGGGCCCGGCAACCCGACAAGCTGAAGCAACAGTTTGGCAATGACATCTCGCCTGAGACAGGGGAGAGTGCGTGCAGTCTGCTGCTGGCACTAGTGGTGAGTTTCAAGCAGCCAGTTAGATAACTTGTCTACTACTTATAAACTAATTCAATGGCATCTCATTGGAAAATGTTTGGTTACCAATGCAGCAGTTTGCTTAATTCTTTAAAGAATGATCAGAGATGTAAAGATCAATTCATACTTCACTTTTCTGTCTGCCATTATGGTCTGCACACAGGGTGAGTGACACTCCATCAACAGGAGTGTCCAGCAAGAATATACGCATGCAGCTGTTCTTGCACGTCGATTGCAAATGTGCAGGGAAATTTGCTAAGTGTATCCAGTAGGTAGCAGCACTGAATTTCACAGAGCAGAGGTCATCAAAGAAAGCGTAGAAGAATAGTTGTGGTTATGGTCAGCAGCTATATGAGACGGTGTGGCCTTACCTGCACATCTCATTCTTCATGCTGCCCACACCTATCACAAGATGTGGATTTTCATGTCATTTTTCTGGAATTTAACATTTGTATCATTTAAAATACTTTCTAAGATTGATTTTAATCATTTTAATAGTCAACAATTATCTTAATGATGATTTAATAATGTTTTAATTATTATTATTATTATTATTATTAATAAAATGAGGAATAGCATAGTGTTATTTTAGTAGTGTTATTTTATCACCACTGATGCTACTACTTACCACCACACTACTTACTTAGATCTGGAAGTAACCGCACGGCTTTATGACTTTCTTGGAGCACCTTAATTGGCCAGAGGAATACAGAAGCACTTGTGGTTGTATATGCTTTCAAAGGGAGATGTGGAAGGTGCTAAAAAAATCTTTCATGTTAATATCCTCGTGGTCAGAATCATTTAATTCTATTGTCCATATGTACCTATTCACACAGCTGGGCATTTTATTGTTCACATCAGGTGACGTGCCAATAGAAAGAGCCCTGCTGAGACTTGCACTGATCAGCAGCTGCCTCAGGCAGGCTCTTACTGCGGCTTGTTGTAGATTAAAATGCTAAATTAAAATATCATGTGTTTGTTAATTGTGTCCGCTTGTCCTAGTTATGCTGATTTTTTTAAAAAGCAGCACACCTGGTACAATGCTAGTCTGCCTTCTGGCTCCATCTACTGACATGTCATCACCACTCTCACAGTGATGTCCTTCTATTTGCCTTGTAGGCCAACTTGCCCCTTCTCCAGAGGCAGCTATAGCACTGTGCCCGTGCCACCAAGCAGACTCCTGCCCAGCATCTGTTCCAGCATGAGCACCTGCTCCTCAACACCACTCTGAGAGCCTCTCCAAATTCCTCAGCGTTGCTGAAGGAGCCCAATAGGGCTGCCAAGCAATACAGACCTGACAGGTGAGCCTCTGACATCCGTGGGACAGTGGCATGATAGTTCCCTGTATCAGGAGGTTTCTACCTTTCTTAAACCACTGACGTCAATGAAAATAAGACTGTCACCTTCACTGCTGCGGCATTAATCAGCAAACCTTACTCTATATTGTCAGATCACTAGGTAATTTTATGTGCACACAGAGGTTTTATTAGGTTTTGTTTTTTTCTTGCACTGCATACCATCATCCTCTAACCCTGGTCAGCAAATGTTTAGTACCTCCCAGTGAAGTATTTTAAAAAGCTATTCCAGTATTCCAATATAATTTGGCATGAATGAAAGTACAGCGGAAATACTGCCTAAGGCTAGCCAGCTGCCCCCCCACAGTTGTTCCTACCCCTCATCCGCCTTGGTGAAATCAATTCAATATGCATAAGGTGATATTTCTGATGATGTCTGACCATCACCCCGCATAACACTAATTAGAAACAGGACGTATTTTATGTTGCTTTTTAAATTGCATTTTTCAATATGCACATTATTTTTGAGCACAGTGACAGTCAGCATCAATTTGTGAGAAGCCAAGGGCTCATGCTGACTGTGAGTCGTTAGTTCATTATGGTTTAATAGTGCGGACCCTGTTCGCTTGTTTTTTGTGGACAGTACAAAGGAGAATGGCTTTTATGAGTGTCCCTCAGCACCTTTGGAACGCCCAGCCCCCCCGCCCACCCCTGTGCGGCCACATGGGGGGGGCCGGGTGGGGGGGGGGGGGGGGGCGTAGTTTATCGTCTGTCGTCTTGCTCGGATGGACAGGTGGTGTCCCAGCGAGGGTGGGAAGGTGCTGCACATTACCCATACGGCCGCTCCAGCTCCAGCTGGTCCCTTCTGCTCAAAGACTGGCCATGCGGTCAGGAGGGCAGGCAGTTCCGGAAATCAACACAGGGGGCACTGGCGGCCCCTCTGGCCTGCTTTGGTTTGCGGATTATTTGCACCTGAAGCTGTCGAGATTCCGCCCGTTTGTATGCCAGGTGTAGCCTTGAAGGGAATGCACACAATTACCTAATGTCCTGCAGACATTGCTACAATGTTTTTTTTTTTGCATAGCTAAAATTAATATTCAGAGTGACTGGTTTTAAATTACAATCAAATCACAATTAATTACATTAATGCAGTTTCATTACAATCAACTGAATCTAATTGCATTTCAAATACATTGCATTAAATGGATGAATTTATGTGATTTATGTGAATACAGATCTTTTATATCTTTTACTGCCGTACTTGCCTTATATAATAATTATCACATTCTAAGTCCTGCCCTCTGCCACTGACTGTGTTTTCCAGTTTTTCCTCAAGCTGAGTTCTTCATTAATTAGGCCTGATAGAGTGAATAGCTGAATTGCTCTTCCAGTCTTAACCAAATAGTTCTTAGTAATAATTGTAATGGTGTAAAATAACTAGATGCTCATAAATAGTTTTTGCTTATACCATTTAAAACTAATGAAGCAGGGAGTGCTAATTAAATCATTAAATTAAATGATTACTTGTTCATAATCCTTGAACATAAATCTAATTATGAGTACTTAGTAAACAGAGGCTATTTCATTTCCTTAGGCTCCGAAATTCACTTTAAAAAACTTTAGTTAAATGCAATTAAAAATCAGTCTTCCGCAAACAGAAAGTTATAAAGATTGTCTTTCAGGATTTCCAGTCCCCGTTCATGGCAGGTGGGGGCGTCACGCTGGGTTTAGCACCACGGACTCTGGCCTCCTTGTCCTCCTGGTTGTCGTGGCTGAAACAGGAGCCCCATCCCCATCGCCCCCCCCCCCCCAGCCTTATGCCTCATCCATCCGCGGATGGCCCAGTGCTGCGCTTTCTCAGGTGAAGGTGGGAACCGCGGTGGACTGTACCAGCTGCCCTGTAGATCAGAAGCCTATAAATAAATATAAAATCACTTTTGATAGTCATGACCCATCCTCCATCAGAAACTCACAATCAGCAGATGATGGCTCATCCTTAATATTGACCGTGGGATCATTTGTTGGCAGCTCATAATGGCTTGCACCCAGGGTGGTGCTTCCTGCCTTATTACTGGGGCCTTACCACACCCCTCTGCTCAGGGAGGGACTCTGGTCTTCGCTGACAACAGCCACATCCTTCTGTAATTAGCACTGCCTGAATTTTGTTATCTCTGCCACTTCTAGAGGCTTTTCCCAATTCGGGGGGAGTGTGTGCATCATGGGGGTCCCAGGCCCAGGAACTACGAGCAGCGGGCCCAGATTAAAGTTTAGGGATTAAAGAAGAATCGTTCAGCAAGACTGCTGATTCGTGCCCCGCTTCTGACCCATACGAGGGAACATGGATGGCTGTGATTGGCTATGGCCTCCCCCCTCCCTCACCTCGCACCCGGGACCGAGTGCCTCTCGCCCGCTCTTATTGGTAGAGCGAATGAGGTCGCACATTCATCACAGTCGATTCCCAGCGGCCCCCTTCACCGGGCGGTTGTCCCACTAACACTGTGGCTGGCACGTCGGTCTCATTGGGCGGAAATCCAGGCCGTGCGTGGGAGCTTTATTCTCACAGCGCCGCCGTCAGGGTCGCGACCTGAATGAATAAGGGAAAATAAGAAAAATAATGAAGGAAAGTGATAATGAATAATGCCCCCCCCCCCCCCCCCCCCCCCGCGGGGGGGGGGGGGGGGGGGGGGGGGGGGGGGGCAAAGAGGGGGGGGGGGCCAA
>JAODKN010000104.1:22750530-22764511 GCA_026774425.1 Petrocephalus zakoni | reverse complement strand
GAAAGACTGGGTCATTCTGATGAGCTCAGTGAATTCAAATGTGAACCTGTCACAGGATGCCACTGTTGCAATAAATCAGTTTGAGACATTTCTTCCATGTAAGATATTCCACTGTCAATTGTAAGTGGGTTTATTGCAAACTCCGCCACGACGTGGCAGACCACAAAAGTACTAGAGCGGCTCGCTGAGTGCTGAGGCACATAGTGTGTAAAGGTTGCCAACACTCTGTTGACTCAAAAACTGCAGAGTTCCAAATATCCTCTGGCATTAACTCCAGAACAAATACAGTGTGCCGGGAGCTTCATGGAATGAGCTTCCATGGCTGAGCAGCTACATGCAAGCCTCCCATCACCAAGTGTAATGTCAGGTGTCGGATATAGTGGCCTACAGCATGCCACCACTGCACTTTCGATGGGGGCTCAGTAAAGCAGGGGAATGTTAGGACAATTTCAAGGGCCCCTGAGTGAGTGTGGCCCTAAAAAATTTGATACCCATCCATTTGATCTGGGTTGAGGCCCAATATAATATGCTTTCATGGGGCCAAAAATCTTTAGTGGCACCCCTGATTCTGGGGCAGTCGAAATGTGTTCTATGGAGTGAAGAATCTTGCTTGTCTGTCTGGAAGTTTGACATTTTGGACAATTCTATACTTCCAACTTTTTGGGAACAGTTTACGGAAGACCCTTTTCTGCTCCAGCATGACTGTGCCCCAGTGCACAAAGCAAATTATTAAAGCAGAGCAAAGTCCATAAAAACATGGTTGGGTGAGTTTGGTGTTGAAAAACTTGGCTGGCCAGGACAGAGCCCTGACCTCAATCCCATCAAACACCTTTGGGATGAACTAGAACGGAGGCCTTCACATCCGACATCAGTGCCTGACCTCACAAATGCTCTTTTGGATGAATGGGCGAAAATTCCTACAGACACACTCCAAAATCTTATGGAAAGCCTTCATTGAAGACTGGTTATGGCTGCAAAGGGGGGACCAACTCCATATTGATGCCTATAGATTTAGAATGGAATGTCATAAAAGTTAATGTTGCTGCAATGGCTGGGTGGCCCAATACTTTTGTCCATCTAATGTGCCGACAGACTATTCTAACTGATGGCAGGGATTTCCATTTACAGCTGGTGCCTTTAAAAATTAAATTCTGTGATGATTACTATCCAGGGTCTAGCATTGTGTGACAGAGGGCACTGCTGCGTCTATGGAACAAAATAAATATCATAATTAATATCAAATTATATAAATTTTTCCCTGAATGTTACATAAACCCTGTATTGGAGTGGTAAGACGATAAATGGATTTGTTAAAAATAGAATTAATAGACAAATAGGCTTAACAGAATGAAAACAACAGCTATTTTGGTAGAACAAAGGTTTTATTATAGCTGAAACTTAAAATAAATAAGAAAGCAAGCAAACAAATGAAATTAGGAGGAGAAAAGGCACACCTTTAAGGAGCATCTTTAAAAAAATTCTTTAGATAATCAACAAAAAATGTCGCTATAGAGCTAAAACACCAAACATAGCCTACATTATTAATCTAGTAAAACATATCAATGTAACAATTAATATTATTCTAAATATGTGGTTATAATCCATAAAACATACCACTAGCTAAATATACATTAATCTAATAAAACATGCCAATTATACTATCAAGCTGAATATAAACAATTTAAAAATAAAAAATAAACAATAAAACACAAGCAAAATACGCCAAACTTCATGTGTCAGTTCAGAGTGAACCAAGGTATACCAAAATACCATGTTACGGGATAGCAGTAATTTCAACTGATGAAAATATATATTAATATTTCAGATATGGACTATTTAGGTAATAGTGTTGATCCAAGAACAAGAAATAGGCAATAGGCAAGAAATAGGCAACAGGTTCGTGTGAGTTCTGAAATAAGGAAAAGAGTGAATGCCTTAAATGACAAAGGAAACTCTTTTTTCAGGCATAATTAGGCAGTGCCAGAATATGTAATGCGGTGCATTTTTGCTTCAAGATGGAGGTGCAGATGTGTGAGGTTCAAATCGGGCAGGTGGGACGGATCAGATATGGTGAGGGAGACTTCATATGGCAGTGCCAGTAGCTAAGTCTGACACGCAGGTGAGGAGTGAGGGAAATGTGCACGCAGGTGAGGGAAATGTGCACGCAGGTGAGTGATTAGGGAAATGTGCACGCAGGTGAGTGATTAGGGAAATGTGCACGCAGGTGAGGAGTGAGGGAAATGTGCACGCAGGTGAGGGGTTAGGGGAATGTGTACGCAGGTGAGGAATGAGGGAAATGTGCACGCAGGTGAGGGAAATGTGCACGCAGGTGAGGGAAATGTGCACGCAGGTGAGTGATTAGGGAAATGTGCATGCAGGTGAGGAGTGAGGGAAATGTGCACGCAGGTGAGGGGTTAGGCAAATGTGTACGCAGGTGAGGGGTTAGGGAAATGTGTACGCAGGTGAGATTCACTATTGGGTTGCATTTTTCTTAAATACCAGTAGTAAGCAAATGTAATCATCAATAAACAATTTTCATACTGTGGTATACCGTGATACCTGTATGCAACCAAAGATTAAATCATGGCAGAATCCGGAAAACAGATAAAGCAGTTAGGTGAAAAATTATGTTTTGTAAATAATCCATTCAAATTAATTTGGTTTTGCATAGCATTATTTTGTGAAACACGTGTGCCAATCAGTGATCATAAAAACAGACACCTTGAGCATACTGTGAAATCATCATCTTTATTTCAAAGCCAAACAACACATCCATGAAACTTTGCCGAAAGAAACAATAGCTACAGCTAATGCAGTTCACAATGAAAAGCAAGCAAGGAAGCACGCGTACACTCTGCAGGTCATGTGACCAATGCTTTGTTTTAGGTTTAAATACTGATAATCAAGAGGTTTAATCCTGGCAGTCATTTGGTATAAAGGCTGACACTAAATATACTGTGCACTGTAACGTAAAAAAAAAGGAAAAAGAAGATTAGTTATGTAGATGTATTCACTTGAATCTGCGTTACAAAGGGATCCCTCTGCTGCATAAAGATAAAGTGTTACTGTGATTAGATTATGTTTACCGTCCCACCAACTGGTGCCAAAGCAGGGCTGGGAGGGAGGGGGGACTTTATGATCAGCAGAAGATTTTAATATGGCCCTACTTCTGCTGCAAGTTTTGGCCACTGTGGGCTTCTAATGAAATGTACATGGTGCAGTGACAGCCCAGAGCCCAAGGGAAATCGGGCACATGGTGTCACTGATCACTCCTAGTGTGCGGTGATCACTTATTGAAAGCCTTGGGAAACTGCCACCTGCTGGTGGAGATTCCTTGTTGGAGGGATATTACCTGTGGTTTTTTTGTCATGGAGCACAAACCAGCTTGCCACTGGCCTTGTGTCGAGCTGATGGAAAATTACACAATTATGCACAGTTGCAGTATAATACAACCAAAACACTGAATATTACAAATAATCCTGTAAAAACTAAGCTTACATTTGAACAACTGCTTAAATTAATCTCAATTATGCAAATAAACTACTCAGTCGTAAATGCAAAAGTGGAAAGCCACTATTACTAGACTGCCGAAATTGTGATTGCCGAATTTTGTTGGAAATTGTCACAAAATCAAATAAAGTAGCATTTAGAACAGATGCCTACATCACCTGCAGTCAGATCTTTTCTGCAATGATGTTATTGTTTTTGTGTTTAAAAATATGTGTATCAAGGATAATGGATTCTGCTCAAGGCGAATAAACATTACTTTAAGCTCTGATTTTTCAAGCAAAATATACTGTTTTCATGTTGCTTTAAGTGTGGGTATTCCACAGTCATACAGATTTAAAACAAAAAAAAGGTTTTTAGAGAAATACATGCAAATATGTTTTTTTTCTATATACCTATTTACAGAATCAGACTCAAGAAAAATCATTCTACACCCAACAAAAATATGTATCTTTTAGATTGTAATACAGTTTAATTACTTCATAATATAATCGTGCTATGTAGAAGAAAAAATGGTACACGTGCATTTTTTCTTATGAACCACTATCATGTTACTTCCAATATCATCGAACGAAACTAAGCTACATGGAGAAATTTCTGTTGTTATATTAATCGGATATGATTGTCTCACGTATGGTGCTGGCTCTCACCTGTGACTCAAACCAAGCGTTTTGTGTTGGGCATGAGGGACCTTGTTTGCTTTTCAGATGTTGAAAATATAGATGCTTACAAAATATTATTAAATGGCATTTCTTTATATGAGTCCTGGATGCTGCTGCATGCAAGAAATTCTTGATGGAAACACATGGGTCCTGTTCTCCTCGCCATGCATGAGCTTACTGCTGTCAGTTGCCATTCATGATCCACCAGGAGGCTGAAATGGGGGAGAATTTAAATATCCTTATTCTTAAGTATGATAGAGTATAAAATAATATATAAACCTAACTCAGATACACATTAGAAACCAAAATTCTTAACAGAAAATATTGAAAATGAGACTTCTGACTTCTGACATCAAGATTGTAGGGGCTCACACAACATAAATGCCTGCGCAGTGGTACAACTGGAGCGAATGAGTTCCCTCAAGGCTTGCACTTACAGCAGGCCCTTCTAAATGCCATTCAAAATACCACCTACCCCACATGGCCTTTCAAAAGGGGCTCTTGTTTTATGACTAGTGAGCACTCAGCCTGAATAACATTAGGAAACATGTGATCCTATAAGACTCCGACTCATGCAGGATACTCTGAAAGATTGATCTTAGAGTAGACCACCTGGAAGAAGCATGGTGGACACCACCTCGGGGTCCTCCAGCACGTCGATGATACAGCGCTGGAAGCTCTTGCTTTCACTGGACTGGAGATAGCTGGATGGGAAAACAGGGATCATCAGCCCTCTATCTCACAGGGTTAACAGACTGAGGTGTGCATATAATTTTTAGCTACTGTAAGTAAAAGCCCGCTGTTTCATTTTGATGAAAAATGGGTCATAAAAAGAAAAATGCAGCTGAAGTGTTGAGCGACTGGCCGTGAGAGGGCATTTGTTTGCCAGAAGAACAGACCAGGATAATTTGTGCAAACTCACCTCATCCAGGAGATACGGTCCTGCCAGAACTCATACATTATGAAGCAAGATCTCTCTGGCAATTTCTGGATGGATATGCTGGGAGGTAGAGAGAAAAAGAGAGGGGGGGGGGGTCCGATAAACCACTAGGGCCCCTTAAGAGCTACCATCTGGTGACTGACTGGGGGGGAAAGGTCAGGTAAAAGCTCTCTGGGAAGGTTAGTTACACAACCTGCACTCACTATGTTCATTTTTAAACACTGATTATTAACAAAGTATTAGGAAAAACTATGCTCTAGAGATATTTTTAAAAATCAGAAAACATGTAATAATCTAAATACAGGGTTAATAAACATGTACTTAAAGCAGAGACAAGACTTCCCTGATGTATGTTCGCTTCACAAAAATATTTCATATTAAAACATTCTATTTGTAAGTGTTACAATGGTTTTACATCTAAGAAGAAATTAAGTATTTAAGCTGCTCTCAGTCTGATTTTGCGGGCTTCAAGGTGGCTCAGTGGATAGCACTGTCGCCACACACCTGCAGGATCGGGGGATTTAATGCTGACTTGGCTCTGTGTGTGTGCAGTTTGCCGGTACTCTCTTCACCACAATAAGTGGATGGAAAACGGACAGAAGAATCTGTTCAGCCAACATGTTGGTGATGCTCGACAGGTGGAAGGTGACGCACTGTAAATTTTCATTTTGGCTCATGGTGGCATTGGTGTAGCTCTTCAGTGCTTGGTGGAACTCTTCTAGGTCCTTCTCCATCACTGACATCTGTCTCTGAACCAGCAGGATATTCTGTCGGCATAAAAAACATGCTTTACTATGGCGGGGGGGGGGGACCTAGTTTTTCCACAGATGACAAAATGTTTATTTTTCTCCTGCTAATGCGCACAGAGAGTTAAATCAAGATATCTGCAACACCAAAGGACTCCTAGGAAAATGTGCCACAGTGTGGAGCACAGCTTGTAGTTCCAGTGAAGAAACGAGCATCGAAGAGGGATCGAAGAGGTAAAGAGCATCTGTTAGGCAAATAAATAATGCAGTGTCCCACATTCATCTCATCCATCTCATCAGATCTGCTTGCCAAGTGGAACACAGTTGGCCTAGCATGGCTCCATCCCTCCATCTGCTGGTTTTTCCTCCTCAACCATGGCTTTTCTGAGCAACCAGCATCGTTTTGTCACAGCCAGAGTGGTAGGTGCCTGCTTTGACTGATGTACCAGAGAAACATTTGGTGCTGGCTATCAAAAGGCAGCAGCTGGCAAGTGGACAGGGGGGTACTTACAGACTTGTAGGTACTGGCCAGCGTGTCCTCCTTGATGGGTTCCAGCCGCGGACTCTGAAGAATGGGAGGAACAATGGGGAATGAAGCATCACTTGATCTGAGTGGGGAGGCAGCTGCTTCATGAACATTGCTACAAATTCCAGCTAAGCAAGATATTAGCTTTCCCCTTGTATCAAAGTATTTGATGAATTTAACCTATGAAAAATGTCCACTAAGTAGGACAGCTGCGCTGACCACAATGATTCATCGAGGTAGCTCGCAAGTTCAGACTTTTTGGCATTAGCTAGAGAGGTGGAGTGATAGGACAGGCAAGGCAGGCTATTGGCTGGGGCCCCAAGCTGGAAGTGGAACCCTCAGGGGGGCCCAAATGCATGGTACATTGAAACAACGAATCTGATTTATTTACGTGTTGTTTTCACAAAATGAAAAATAAATGACTTGTGTTAATTAAATTCTCTAAGTTCATAGTATTAATTTAAACTTCAATTAAAATAATGGTAATAAATTTTACTATGCTAAGGAAAGGTGAATTGAAAGGCCCCATGGAGTTGTTTTGCCTAGGGACCTCAAAGCCCCTAGAATTGCCTCTGATTAACTAAAAATCGTGAAAGCCGGCACAAATCTGTATGAAAGAGAAGCTGCTCATGTTTAGGCCCAATTTGCTGACCCAGCCATCAAAGCAAGCATGTGCTTAAAGGCCACACTTTGACAGAACTGACGATTCGCACTGCCTGTTACTTAACAGATTCTAAGGCTTTGGGCATTTTCTTTCCAGTGAGTGATTCACAATTAATTATGCAATGGTTTGACTTTGCTAAAGGGGCTATTTGCTGGACACTTGCAACCATCCCGCTCACCCGCCCCGTCAGCATATGAGCACCGTTGGTGCATATCCCGACACATTTATACCATGACTAGTCTGCATAACCATCCAGCATATCAAATGCTTCACCAGTCCTCAATGCTCCTGTCTTTCAAATATCTGTCATAGCTATGCAGTTATGCTAGCCCAGAAACATCAGTAGTATTGGCTTTGCTTAACGTAGATTAGCAGTTGGTCCTTAAAGTCACTCACAAGATCTCATATTTGGAGACCAACAGTGTCATTTGAAAAAGGAAAGTCACTAAAATTTTCTCCATACAGTACATGATTTAAATGTCTTTTGCAGCAGGCAATGTGTATGTAAGCTTCTGGTTCCAGGTACAATAAAAGCAGACTGAAGATAAATATCGTCATACTTTTGGACCTTAATTTTTTCTGGAAAGGGCATAACTGAAACTCAGAATAAAAAATAGTTAGTACAGTGTTATGAATATTTTAATATTTACTCCAGTCTAAAGTTGGCGTAACTAAAAAGTTTGGTCAGTAGGCGCTACTGGTTCCAAGATATTAACAACTGATTACAAATTTCACAGGCCAACCATCAAGGTTAAGAACCAGCGGGGGCTCAGCATGATTTAATATAAGCTGCTTTGTTTTGTCAACATTACTTAATAAAAAGCTTAATTTAAACCATCTTTCTAGCTTTGAGACCTGCTCATAAAAGGTTTTGTCTTTGGTGGAGTTGCCACATGTCCTGTGTCCTGTATTGAAAAATAAAAAGCTGTGTCCCATTTTGAGCCAATACGGAGTGGGATTTGCCCCATATTTAGCAATTTGCCGCCCTGATTATCGTCAGTGCCCTGTATTTCAGCGTGAAATTGGAGACCCTAATTCCTGGTGTCTGCGACTGTAAGTGCTTGCATTCTGTATGTTGTACTGGCGTGCGCCGTTTCGGGTGGTGAAATAAGTTTGCAGTATATCTGCAGTATACTTTAGTTGGCGCAGGTTTTCAGCAGTGTGCAGCACACTGCGCCATTTGGCTGTATGTCGACTTTAAATTGCCATAGCCACACCGCCAAAGTCTTTTTCCCTTGTTCGTCCACAATACGTTACGGCTGCGGAGCTGTCGCTTTCCTCACCGACACTTGACATTTCCTGTGTGTGCGTGTTCATCTTTCCCATGTCTCATGGGTATTACCAAAACAATAGCACGTGGTGTGCTCCTCTAACTCATTCCTAAAAGACTACTGCATGATGTGAGAGGGTGCTGTATGCTATCGAGCAATGTGCCTTATCGACGGTTTATCAAAGTTACTTATCCTCTTATCTTCTCATTTTTACATTACAATGAGTTGATTTATCTCTCATCTAGTATATCCCAGCCCTAATACTGAATAATAAAAGCCAAGCAATGCTTTTCAGCGTTCACTTAATAAATATGAACAGTAAGAGTGTGTTGCTAATCTCTGGGCACTAGGAAATCTACGTTTAATATTTTCATGCATTTTTACAGACAAAAGATAAGAGGAGATTTCTAGTTTGTGCCAATGCTGCTTCAATTATACAGATATTACATTTTGAAACAGCTGGATGGTATGTTATAAAAAGTATGTCACTCAATGATGCATCACAGAGCACCCCGGATTAGATATTGGGAGCTAACGGGACACAAGAGTGAAATTTAGGAAAAAGAACTGGCATTGATTCACATGATAAGGTCAAAGAAACAACTGTCGCTGCAATCGTTATTCAGTGCTGAGGGAATTTTTATCCTAGACACAGTTAATATGTTCATCCAATACCCTTTTATGCAGACATATATTTTACTAAAAGAAATTAGCTTAAAAGTTCAAGGAGTCAACTATGGGGCCATCTAGAAGTAGGACTTTTCTATGAGTCATTGTGCATTTCTTAATATGAGTACTTGACCGTACTTGTGTTCACTTGTACTACCCATTTTACGTCATCTTCCATTGCCGAAGACCAGTTCCAGTACTCAAGAACACACGTACAGAGGCAGGTCAAAATCACTGGATGTCACTCCCCACCCCAAATATCAAGGATACATCAGTTCCATCCTCCCTGAACAAGACCAATCCCATGATTCTGTTCATTCTTGAAATGCAAGTTAGCAGGACCACAAGTACGATCTTATCACGCATTCTTACTACTGAGTAACACCATTGCCTCCTCCAGATAGAAAAATGGAAGCCACAGGCTTGATATTTTCCTAAAAATACAAAGCTTTGTCTCAAAAACATCTGTGGTTGATTATGTTAATGAGGCTAATTTATTCGTATTGAGCAAAGGGCCTACAGAACGGCCTGAATGTTGCCTTGGAGAGGAAGCCTGTGATTGGTCAGAGGTCGGAGAAGCAGTGTAGTATGAGTAGCAGCGTGCAGTGTGAGCAAACCAGCACTGTGTCTGGAATGGAGTAGGGCAGTAGCCACAGTCCTCTCACCTGACACTCCAGCTTGTCAATGAGCAGTTGAAGCCTGTTGATCTGGGAGTTCCAGTGGTTGTCTGGTTCCACGGTGACTCCTGTCAAAGAGAAACCACCAGTGGTCACTATGGTCCCAAGCACTATGACTGGTAGGGTTTTGAAGGGCGCATGCATTTACCTCATTCATTATGCACAGCATGCATATTCAATGTGCTGCAGGTTTTCTTCAGTTCATTCTGTTCAGGTACATCCTAGCCCCTAAGTCTGGGACACCTGTGCAGGAATGTACCTGTGGTGAGCATGCCTGAGTAGGGGTCTGTTGGGGACAGACACAGATTCTTCTGGATCCGCCGGCCACACCGTCGGATGTTCCTCTGTACAGGGAGGCCTTCAGGCTTTTTCACCTCCTTCCTGAAAAGGGAGCAGAAAGCCTGCCATGTATGTGGTCTGTACCGCATAGGATGACACATGAAAACCATGACAGCTCTTTCAGGTCAGAAGTATGATGGTTCTTATGACTCCAGCTATGACAATAATAAAAAGGGAAATTAAGTTAATTTAAGAATTTATTTTCTTACTAGGTAGTACAGTAGTACTACTGGAAAGGTGTCTGATATTTTAGATTAATAATACACTGTTAACCCCTGTAAAAAAAAAATCCTATCCACAGAAAGACTTTTAAATTTCTGTCAGCATGAAAACACTAAAAACGCTGCCTCTTTGGCGTAATGGCTGTATCTGTGAAGTTGCTGATTAGTTGTGTTTTTGTGAGGACGAAAGCACGACAGCTGTGTATGTATTTCATGCTGGGTTCCATCGGGCTGAGGTACTCCCATTTCATTTGCAAGTAAGCAAACACTGGCAGACAGGATCGATGGAAGTGCTGTTCTGAAAGGATTAGCTCTTAGGGCGTACTTACTTTTGGCCCGGCTGCCTTGTGCTGTGCACAAGCACGACTGCCTTCCCTTCCCACTCCCCTGCTGCTCTTCTCTCACACTGCACTTACCAATCAGGGCCCGAGCACGCTTTCGTCATCACCGTGCACATTTTTTTGTGTTGAAGAAAACATAGGAAGGAAAGTGCTATTGTTTGGAATTATCTGGAATATTTGGAATCGTTGCGGTACTGGTACTGTGGCACAATTGGTCTCCGTATCAAGGTCATAATTTTGGTATCGTAACAACACTAAAATAGACTAAAGCGATCCACTGCCACCACGTTTGTGAAATGTTTCTTGCTACCCCAGTCTGTACGTGGGATTTTTATCCCCAAAACAGTTTTGTGTTCCCTACAGCCTACCGCCTACCAGATCTGTTCTTTCTGGGTCCAGTTCAGGCATAGTGCTCATGTTCGCATATGTGTGTGAGTTGCATCATTGATGTCATGTCTATGTTCCATGCCCAGTGATCATAGTAGATGCCCAGGCCCAGTTAAGTGTACCATGCCTGGGCACAGTATGCATTGATCACACTAGTCAAACCAACTGGACAAACCAATGCGCTCGGGGATGGTATGGTTTGGATATTGCAAGTGCAACCTCAGCCTATAATGAACGGCAGTCCACATACCACGCTTCTGCTTCCCGATTTCCCAGTCGTACATTTACATATCGGATTTAACATTAAGACAGGAATCTGGACTATTTCGAGACTTTGGAGTGGTCAGTGTGACATGCTATGCCGCCATTTTGGTGCATCGAACCATAACCAAAAAGGTGCCAAGACCTTCAAGAAAGAGTGCCCTTCAAGAAAGAGTGCCCTTGTGGTATAACATTACCGCTTTCAGGCAAGAAAACTGACTTATCAACCATTATCCATGTCTGTTATTTGAGCTCCTGAATGTATACAGCTTTGCACTTTTCCAACCCCTCAACTATAGTACAGCAGACATTTTAAATCTTATCATTTAATTAAAGAAAAAAGATCAGTGTGCGCGGTAACCAATTGCACCTTATTCTGGCTACAAATGATAAGTCTTTAGTTTTTCTTTTTCTAATATGTCCTTGGAATGATAGACGTCATAAACACGGTCTCTCGCTTTCTTTCATATGGTCAGCCCACCGCTCTGATCTGCTTGATAAAACACAGAAAGCCTTAGGTTTCTTTTCAGCTCTGAGAGTAATTAACAGAAAATTAAATCAGACCCATCATTCATCAAGCCCCAGCCCTAAACAGGAGCAAGTTCATTATTCATTTTAAAACTTGTGTCAGTAGCATTGATACAACTGAACACCCATTGTAAAATGTATAAAGATTTCTCAGGTTCATCCTCTCCCTATTCTGTCAATGTATTCACTCCTGTAAGCATTACCTGTTAAGTACCAATTGTTTTCAGCAATTCTTTGTGATATATTTTAAGTTCACTCTGTACTGAGTGTTTCTCTTTGATTGTTACATGGTGACTTTGTGTTCTAACCTTCTGCCTGTTTCATGACGTTATGGTTTGGACACTGATTCTGGTAATATTTTGCCCTTTTCTCTTTTCTAACTGATTGTCTGTTTTCAACTTCAAGTTTTGGATTCTGTTTTGACTTTGGTGAATAAACGGTCATGGAATACTCAGCACATAGACCTCCTTAGGCATCACACAGTCCTACCCTGCATGTCAGCAGCTATTACGAGTAATCAAAGTCTTCAAAATCCCTGAAAAGGCAACCACAAATGCCTTTTCAGTGAAAGACCAACACAAATCCATGTAACGTGACATACACTCAACATCTTGCAGGATTGACCTTCACTCACTTTTTGAAGCACTGTTAGATAAACAACAGCCGGTAGCTTGAAAGATCCATGAAATACTTTTTAAGTTAACACGTTCACAGGGTTGTATGTCTCGGCCAGTAACCCTTCCCATTGCCGCCTCTAAGTGATGTTGCTTAAGTATTTTTAATGCTACTGTGCTAATGAGAGAAGCATCTGCAGTGGAAAGTGGTAACACTTGGTCTTGTAAACTCTAAAATAATCTGATGGATAATTTTCTGACTTCCCAGGGACATTATATAGGTGATGATCTGGGACATTTTGAGTCAAACCGCGGCAAAACTGAAGCGGTGTCACATTGGTAGCAGATGAAAGGACAGCCACAGCAGGACATCAGAGGAGCTGACATCACTCCAGCATTCCATTACCTTCCAGGGCAGCTCTGCTCCTCCACGGCTTCCATAGCGCACTCCAGCGAGACCTGCAATGAGTGCAGCTGGCTAGAGGTCTCACGAAGCAGGAAACGGGTCACAAACTGGCCCAGCACAGAAGAACTTTGGTATTCCTAGAGAAGAAGGGGAAGGAGACTCATCAAACATTGCAAAATGTCCTCTAGAGCAGTATTTCTCAACCAAGCCGTCAGGGAGCCCCAGACGCCACTCTTCCAAAACACCTGTACCAGATATTCTGTATTCTTCATTGGCTGGGAGCTGGAAGACAGCAAAACAGTTGACTGTCTATGGGTTCCCGAGAACTGGGTTGAGAAATATCTATTAGAGTATTACATTGCTCCAAAACACTTATACACTATAGTTACAGTATTGATATTAATATCTGTATGACCAATCAAAAAAACAGCTGTGAATGGAAACCGTGGATGAGTTGAATGAGAGTGAAGGGATATCTCATGTAAGCTGCATCAGCTATAAATGATCAGTAGGGTCAGGAGGTACAGCGTGCTTGTCCCTGAGATGTTACTGAACAGGTCATTTTGAGCTGTCAGGACCACTGCTGTGAACCTGCCAGAATGGGTGCTCTGCTACATTCCAGTAGGGACCCTCAAAAGCATACCTTCTGCAGGACTGTTTCTGGTTGGCTTTATCAGTGCTAAACTTAGTCCGACATTGCCTGACAGACAGAGCTGCTAAAAAGAACAGAACTGGATGTGTTTTTACTACATGCTTGCATGCTACAGCCTGTGATTTATTAATTGTAGCTGGGGATAAAAGACCAAAGAGAGCTCATTATGTGTTCTTCTATGAAATATATTACAGTAATTGCCTCTGAGAGGATGATTACTGGGTAACAAAAAACTAGGTAATTAAACTGTATGTTAACTGCTGAAACTGCACAATAACCAAAATAAGCAGGTGTAGGTTTAAAACCTATTTTTGACAATTTCCATTATGTGAGTTTTTCTACACTCTAAACTCCTGGGATCACATCAATCAAACTTTGCATAAATTCATTCGTAAAAGAATGCACGCACACGAAAACAAAAAACTGCATCCAAACAAAACCAAACTTATATGTATGCAAATTTCCCTTGATTAGTCAGGTAAATGTCCATATGTCTGAATATAACAACTGTAAATTAAAAAACCAGGAAGAGGAATTTTGAACAGTGCAGGGTAGAGACCACAGAACGTT
>JAODKN010000104.1:22693155-22734510 GCA_026774425.1 Petrocephalus zakoni | reverse complement strand
GGACATACCAAATATTAAAGTTAAAAGTGGATAAAAACAGTAGGTCTCACTTCATCTGATATTTGTTGTGCGCAACTATCTGCAACATTATGAAATGAAATGATGTTTGGAAGTGTTTTGTCAGGTGTTCTAATAATTTTGGCCACCACTGTATACCCAACAGAACAAGTAATCAGTCTACATTATTCCTCTTTGAGGGAGGACTTTTAGTCAGTCAGCATTCTGTATAACAACATCTAAAAAATGGAATTTACAGCCAGTTCATATTAGGGACATCAATACATACTGTTCCTGGACTGGCTGTAAAATGACACGGGCGTTTTGCAGATCACCACTGAGCTGTGCACATAACACAGATTGATGAATTATACAGTGTAAAAACTGCATACGCAGGGCTATGGCTGATAGCCTAGCCACCAGTCCTTGCACTCTACCGATCATAGCGGGAGCGCTATCAGCAACCGTCAGGAAAACGTTTTGTAACTCTAGTTCACGCTCATTAAAAAAATTAGACCATGTTCTGAAAAATGATATCACCTGTAGTGCATCCCTCCCATGGTAGAAGCACCAGAAGTTCTTCCCGAAAGCGGGCTCCTTCAAAAAACCTGACATAAGTGCATGGCTGTGTCACGTCAGTACAGTCTTGATTCATCCACAGCTATAGACATAACCTCTGCTTTTCTTATGTTTTCCAAAAGCTTTCTTGGAACATCTTTAGCAAGCACTTTCACCCTGCAAAGAGTTGCTGTTTCTGAGAGAGGCACTTTTTTAATGGATGAAGCGACGCTTTGTTTAATTTTTCGTTAACAACAACTTCCATTCCAACATTCCATTTCATTTAACCATTTCTGCCTCTGTAAAAGGTCTATTCGTTTGGGCTAATGTCCTGGCTATATGCAGGGATGCTATCATAGCTCTCTTATGTTCCATGCAACATCCTTATACTTTCTTTCTCCCTTCATCTGAAGCCTCAAGAAACCTAGCAGAAAACAAGCCATGATTTGACTTGTACTCAGAAAATTGCTTGTTGCGGATGGTAAAGAAAACAAATACTTGACAGTCAATCATCAATGCATCAATCAATCATCAATGTTATGTTTTTTTTGTTTTTGACAGAGACATGGCTTGCTGCTGTCTGCTCATGAAAGTTTTACTTATACAAACATGTTCAGGGCAGAACGAAAAATGATCAGTTCAAATAGATAACCAATAAGATCTTGTGTCAGATGTCAGACCAACCAATCAGGTGTCTTGGCCCTGCCTCCTTAAGTTGCTTGGATCCGCCTCTTCTACAAACTGATTGGTTGTCTCTCTGAACCTCAGAATCATTTTTGTTCTACCCTAAGAACATGTTTGTGTGAATAAAACTCCCACGAGCCAAATGTCCACACCTGCTCATTTTGCAAGGAACTCCACTTCCCATCGGTATGTTCGGCACAATAACACGGCTGCCAAGCCCCCACGCTCACAAGCCTCGGAAGTGCCAAAGATCCAGCCACTTCGAGTTAGCGGGCTCGCGAAGGACTTTATTTAATAGGTCTGTCTGTATTTCTTCATTGTGAAGCAATAGTCTAGTCTGTGCTGTATGTGCCTCTTCTGCTAATCGCTAGTTTCCGTGTTATTTTATGTCTCTTTATGTCTCTGGTTTCATACTTCTGTTATTTTGGATTCAGCATCTATACTCTGATTCTGCTTTGCATTATTGCATTTTTGCATTGTTTATTTGATTGGGTTTAGATTTTTTAATTAAAGTTCTTCTGAATCCCTTGTCTGCCCTTGCCTCTTCTCCTGTGCGCCAAAAGCGCATGACACTAGCTGCGAGTTGAATTGGCCTGGTGTATACCAATTCATTGCCCACAAAAACAAGGAATTTTGGTGAATTTGGTGGCTGAACTCATGCCCTGAATGGCTAAACATGACATACTCACATGCATATACAGACATGTTTGTATCCATGTCATATTTACACCCCCCCCCCCACACATACACACACTCATGTAAGCCCAGTCCCGTCTATCAATCTGCCAGACAGAGAAGCATGATTTGTCACTCAACAGAACACGTTTCGATTAATCCAGAGTGCAGTGGCGACGTGCTTTACGCTACTCTATCTGACGCGTAACATTGCGCTTGGCCATGGAAGCCCACACAATTAAGCTCCTTAATTGCTAACAAAGCTCCTAATGCACAGTTTTTGTGCTGGGGTTCATGCCAGAGGAAGTCCGAAACTCTGCAGTTATTGAGCGTTGGCTACTTTTATACACTATGCACCCCTATGCACCACTAGGCAACCCTGCTCTGTTACTGTACATGGTCTGCCACTTCATGTTTTTGTTGTTCCTAGACACTTTCACCATACCACCACTTACATTTGAGTGTGGAAAATTCACGAACAGACTTATTGCAAGGATGGCATCCTATGACAGTACCGAAATTGACTTCCTCTTCTGAACAACCCATTCTATCAGAAATGTATTTAAACCTGATTGCATGGGTAGGTGCTTGATTTTATATACCTGCGGCAATGGTTCTGAATGGAATGCCTGAGCTTAATGATTAAGAGGTGTGCCCAATAGCAGACAAACTGTCTATAATTTTCTGTTTTGTAGCTAAGGTGAAAGAAAGTTTCATGTGACAGAAGGGTTTTAATTTCTTCGGGAGGAGGACATTTTGAAACCCTGTGTGTCCCTCAAGGCGTGTCGCATTGGTCACAAGCTGGACTGTCACATCTGCCTCAATTCTTCTTGCAATACGTTGTTCTTGGCTGTCATGTTGTACCTAATCTCAAACAAGGTTCTGTTCCTGAAAAGCTGGCTTCCATTTCCGGAGAAGCTGAGTGCCACCTGAATGCTGATTGCCGATTCTATCTACTACACTGTATCTAAGCTGAGAGAACCCACTGAGAACCAATCATTAATCAGAATTCAATCTGTAATCACTTTGACACAGCCCAATGTGTAATTTTGGCAAAAAAAGACTTTAGTTTTTCTTTTGTATTAGTAAGATTGAGCATATTCAGATTTGTGGATACATATTCAAACATAAAAATATGCACAAAGAGGGTGATTTAAACAGATGGAAGGTACAGCCTTGTGAAGGTGTTAATTTACATCTGGGCTGGGGGACATAGATGGATCATCAATATCCCAGGTCATCACTTTTGGCGAACAATTCCAAAACAAACAGAACTTAGTGCTTACCATTTTTGTCAGCACGGCGAAAGATCTGCAAGGAAAAATAAAAAAATACTTTTATTAAAATGCATTAAATTGATCAGAAATGTATTATGATTCAAGGTAACGACTACTCTGAGTAGTTTTCAGTCAGGGAAATTCCTGTGATATATGCCCACGCTTTTCTACAAAGTATAGAATAAAATGTAGAAATATGTGTTTGGACATTATATTTCATGTTAGCTCTCCTGTAACCTTGCTTGTGATAAGTGAAAAAAGTAAAGATATTTTACTCTGCATCCATATTTTTACATTGAATTTATCAGATACTTTTACCCAAAGCAACATATTATTAAGAAACCCAACCCAGCAACCTCTTCATTATGAGTCCGAACATGCAGAGCTACACAACATGCATTTTTATTGCTGTGTAAGAGTTTCATTTTGCTGTTTTGTGTTGGTTGTGAAGAGGGTCTATTTAGTCTCAGACTGGATGCAGAAGGAGCGTGAGTGAGGGATGGGGCAGAGTGGGAGGACAGAGCGAAGAGTTTGAAGCAAGCAGGAACGTGTGAAGGCAGCAGCTTGTGTGTAGTGCTAGGCCTGGAGTTTATCTTTTATTTTCTTTTAACAAACGACAGTCAGATCTTCAAGTGAGATTTCCTGCCTTTCATCCGTTAATTTTACACTTTTGAAGCCACTAGCGAACCCGGAAAATAAAGTAACAGAATGGGAGTGTTACAGCTGTATTCTGTATTGTAGAAGCATTACACTTATCTACTGCAGGTCCATGAAATCAAATAGGAGTGTAAGCCTTAGTAGTATGTAAAGAATCCGTTACACAAAACCATATACAAGTCAAATTTTATGCAAGTCAGATTTATCCCCCAATAGCATTCAAGCTGTGGTGGTTTCTTTGAGTAAACAGGTGAAGCAGAATTTCATCAAAAGAAAAGAAGAGAAAAAAGAAAAGAAAAAACTAGGGCTGTCATTCGATTAAAACCAATTAATCACACACAAGGAATTAATCGTGATTAATCACAATTAAAATGTTTTCTTGTTAAAACTAAGGCTTGTTATAATGCCTATGTAAATGTAAAATCAGTCACCAAATTAATGTACAATAATCACAAAGGATGCATATTTCAGACACCATTGTTTAATAGCATCTTTACACACAGAACTTTACACAGAATAATACAGCCTGGTATTTGTCACTTGTCATTTCTTTCCAACAAATTTTTGGACATGAAACAGCAAGCAGCACAAAAAATAGCATTGAGATGAGTTTATTTTGGTTCATGGCTACACAATATGGTGGTTCTGCCCCATAATGCACTGTCCGATGATGTCAATTGCCCCATAAGGCTCTGTGCAATGACGTTGGTTGCCACAAAATGCCTTTGACTGCCAAGTTCTATTTTCTCTGGCTCAGATCAGAGTTTCACAGTATCCATGTCATAGGTCAGCCCCCACACAAGAAATAAACAAAAGGCAGTTGTGTTAAGTCCATTCATTTATTTTAAAGCATTCAATATTTTAAAAGAATCGCAACAATTAACATTTTAATTTTGACAGCCCTAGAAAAAAACATTCATGTCAAAATATTTTATTGACGTATAATCACAACAACCATTTCAATGTGAAATCAAAAAAGTATTGCTGTTCAAAAAAATGTCTGACAAATGTTAAAGAACTTTAATGGACATTTTCTATGGCAGTGTTTAAAAAGACTGGTCATGTTGCCACCTGGGGCCTATATCACAAAGTGAGATTTGTTGGTTAGTACGTAATTTGTCATATTTAAGGTATCCGAGTTTAATGTGTAAATGTAAGTAACTCACTCACATTTAGCCCAGACTACCTTATACAGGTTATCCAGCTAAGTAAGAAATTGTTCTTCAAGATACAGATCCCTGTTGTACAGACGTTATCTATGCAAAATTTGTAAATTACAGTACATTGGTACACATCAGATTTCTCAAATACAACCCATTTCCACACAATCAAAATGGAACCATTTTTTAAACTAATTCTTTTCTATTCTATAAAGTTTATTTGTATTTTCACCAAATTACCTGAACTGGTTAAAAGAATATCAGTTTTTAACTAAAGATCTAGCCACTAAATTGAGACTGAATGAGACATGCACAGTCATATTGGAACAGGAAGGGGCCATGCCCAATCTGTTCCCACAAAGTTGGGGGCATGAAATTGTCCAAAATGGCTTTATGTGCTGAAGCATTAAGAATTCTTTTCACTGGAACTAAGGGCCCAGCCCCTGAAAAACAACCTCACACCGTAAACCCCCACCACCAAACGTTTCACTTGGCACAATGCAATCAAGCAAGAACCGTTCTACTGGGAACCACCAAACCCAGACTCGTCCATCGGATTTCCAGATAGAGAAGCGTGATTCGTCACTCCAGAGGACATGTCTCCACTGCTGTAGAGTCTAGTGGTGGTGTGCTTTACACCACTGCATCTGATGCTTTGAATTGCACTTGGTGACGTAAGGCTTGGATGCAGCTGCTTGGCCGTGGAAACCCATTCCATGAAGTTCTCTACACACTGTTCTTGAGCTTATCTGCAGGCCACACAAAGTTTGGAGGTCTGTAGCTATTGACTCTGCAGAAACTTGGCGAATTCCCCACGATTTGACGTCGCCTACCACTGCGTGGCAGAGTTGCTGTTGTTCCCAATTGCTTCCACTTTGTTATAATTCCACTAACAGTTGACCATGGAATATTTAGTAGCGAGGAAATTTCATGAATGGCCTTCCTTGAATTGCACAGGTGGCATCCTACCACGAAACCATGCTTAAATTGACTGAGCTCCCGAGAGCAACCTATTCTTTCACAAATGTTTGTAGAAGCAGTCTGCATCCCTAGGTGCTTGATTTCATACACCTGTAAATTCGTACACCTGAATTCAATGATTTGGAGGGGTGTCCCAGTACTTTTGGCAGTATAGTGCATAATTGAGAAAGATATACAGACGCAAGCATAGCGTGATTGGTGTTTTCCAGTTTGTTCTGTCACTACAACAGTAGCGTTAAGCAGTGCACTTGTAATTCAAGCTGTATACATTATGCATCCATATATACATTAAATAAAGTATTGATAAGAAATAACGACAGCAAGATCTCAACTGGGTACAGACACTCACCTCATCCTCTATGCTAAACTGCCAAATCAGTATTTTAATATAGACATGAATCCTATTTCACACATGAAAATGCAAAAAAAAAAAAAGCCAGTACTGCTGTCATATTGTGCCTGTGCCAGCTAACAAGAAAACTGGGAAATTAAACCAAATGTTACTGCATCGCATGACTTTTCTGACAAGGTAAGTGCTCTTAGTGTCATTTTATCAATAAGGATGGCAGTCTCTCTATTTGACAAACTTTCTAACACATTCTAATTTTTAATTTGCAAAGTGAGGAACAAAAATTACTTATTCAATGTGGACTACTGGAAACCTATTAAGAAAATAGACAATGAACCTATTGAAAGAATAAGGTATATTATGTAATTAATTATTTGCTCATTTTGATGAATTCAGATGAAGCAGCATCTGAAGTCTCTAATTCATCACAGAGATAATCCCAAAATATTCCCTGCTGGGCAAAACAGCTGTACATTCCACTTAAAATAGTACAGAACAATAGTTGCACAGCCAAGCACAGCTTTACTGTGAAAATTGTGCTGTCGCGATACAGAAAGACCCACAGATACTGCAGTTCTGCTTTAAAAATCTCCTACATGTTTTAACAAGCTGAGGGTCACAGGCCATCCTAGTACAGAGGCAATGCTTATGAGAACCAAATCACCACCCAGAATCTCTACACACCATTCTTCCACCAAGCTTGCATGACTATACATATATTAACTCAAGAAATCCTTTCAGCTGTTACATAAATGTTGAAATAGCAAACCCTCGCCTAGGAAGAGCGTACTGTATAGCCTAGTTGTGGCAATTACTTAGAACTAACCATGCTTCCACCCCCAACTATGAATGAATGAATGAATGATGAATTATTGAATTAATCTTTATTGTCATTGCAAGGTACAACGAAAATTTGAATGCTCAACTTCCAGTGCAAAGTTACATTTTAGCCATGTTAAGTGCTACAATTGCTTTGGGATAAAAACTGTTCTTTAGTCTATTTGTCCTTGTTGTAATCACTCTGAACCATCTGCCTGAGGGCAGCCATTCAAAGAGAGAATGTCCTGGATGGAATGGGTCCTTTAGGATGTTTTGGGCTTTTTTCAGACAGTGAGAACTGTACAGTCAATCCAGGGAGAGGAGTGGACTGCCACTGATCCCCCTCTAAGCATGCACAATGTGGAATGACAATATTAACACCGCATGTTAAGGACCATGCAGTTGTCATATTGCAAGGATTGTGATCGTCTGTTGGATTGAGATTCGGCTTGGTGGTATCAAATTTATCATACCGTCATACTGTTCAGATGTCACACTGCGGCACAAGGTATTTTGATGGTGTTTTCAAAACCTTGCATGTCTCATTGACTGTCACTCTCAGTGTAACAGGAAAATCAGAGCAGAGTCCACCTTAAATTCCCAGAGGTGGGTTTTCACCTTGTCAAATCCTCTCTGTGTTTGGACAGCCATAGCAGAATGTCATTGAAAAATTAAATACTGAGACCATCAGGCTGTTTTGGCCTGACATATGGATGTACAGTAAAGCATTTGACAACTGCAGCAATTACTCTTTGTTTGTCTGGAAAACCTGCCTTGGTATCCATTCTAAGATATTCGGGTATCCATTTTTCAAAGAATTAAACTGTATTTGAGCTTTCCATATCCTCCAGTAAGCCAATAATGTATGACATTACAACTATTACTACAGTTCTCCAAATTGTCCAAAAGCCCTTATTATAAAGCACAGAAAAATCATTGGAGTCTCCATATTTTTTTCGTTCACTTGTATGAAATAGAACATTAAGTGTCACTATGATGCTACTCGATATGTTATTCAGGTATTGCTATTCTAATAAAATCACAAATAACAGTTATAGTCAATGCCGAACATTGAAAAAAAAAAACATTGAATCTTGCTAAGATGAAACAAATGCTGTCACACAACTTGTCTTGTTGCTTCATAATAGCTTCAGTTCAAGAATCCAAAAGGAGAAATGTCAGACATGTGCTAGCCATGCATATGTATATCTCACAGGTAACTTAACATTTCACCTAGTCACCTAAGAAAAACAAAAAATCAGACAGCTTCTTTAAAAATGTGACTAGAATGTGACCCAACATTATGTGAGCAGTTTTGAACTGACACTACCCAAATATTCCCCAAAAAGCTTGAATATTAAGCAATTTTTGTACATGTACACTAGCTCTGCTTTTATTTTCTTTATTTTCTGCAGCTTAAACTAGTTTTAAGCTAATCCATCAGAAAGGTCATCGAGACTCCCAGGGTATTAATATATTCTGGTTTCATACTGATAAGTTCTCTGCCGTTCATACACTTGGGTCCTAATGACACAATTCCCTGCTGAAACGTAGCGATAGAGCACAAATGAGAAAGACTTTCCCCCTGGGGACTGAGATGTTGGGGGAGACTTGATGGCAGTGACGATGGAAAGAATTCATCTGAAACTCATCATGCTGCACCCTTTAGTTCCCTATTTCTGATGCACGCTGCCAACAGCACCTTCCAGTTCAGGTGGAAACCCTTTGAAGGGCCGTGATGGTACTGGGGGCTTCGATGGAACATGCAGAGTTGGGCACAAATACATCAAAAAGTATTTTGTTACAAATTACAAATACTTGCTCATCAAATGTAACAAAATAAAATTCAACACAGTAGTGTGAGAAAATTAATTTGATTTAATTTGTAACTGGAAAATTCAAAAATACGTAGCCGTAGGCTTTTTATTGTCGTGCCAGCCATATACAAGTAAATGGTACGAGACATTGTTTCCCCAGGATCTCGGTGCAACATAAGACACAAGGAGGAGCAGCACGTACACAATTACAGGGGGGTGAAGTGCAGGAATTTTAAATACATGCGGGGGAGTTTGGACACGGACCCCTGTTGCATTGCCGGCAGGAGGTACGACCCATAGTGCTGACTGAGATGAGCAAGACCCTCAAAGGTGTATTTATTGTTAGTAAAATGGGAATCAGGAACAACAGGCAACACAGACACAGTACTGACAATAACTTAGACTGACTAATAAAGGGTAGAACATCAAGGACTAAACACAAGGCAGGTGTGCTGGGCTAACAAGAGGATTGGAGCATAAGGCAAAGCACAATAAGGATCAGGTGAGTCTAATTAAGCCCCAGGTGAGGGAAACACAGGGAAAACAGACACGCAGGGCGGGGCTGAGTGTGACAACCACACATAAGTTGTAGTAGTAGTAGTAGTATATATTTATTGATGTACCAGCCATATACAAGTATAAGGTACAAGACCTCATTTCCCCGGACCCTGGTGCAACATAAAACACAAGGAGGAGCAGCAGGTACACAATTACAGGGGGGTAAAGTGCAGAAATTTTTAAATACGGGGGGGGGTTGGACACATGTAACATACAATTAAAATAGAAATAGTACATGATGAGTATATGTACCATTAACATTACATTACAGCCCTAGAAAAGTATTTAAATATACAGCGTTCCCTAACAGTTACAGCATTAATTGTGAAAAGTGACTTTTGCAACATTAGTAACATAATGTGAGCTCAACACCTGCAGCAGCGGGTTGGGGGAATCTGGAAGCTGCTACAAATATTCACGACCTCGGACTGCGGTTTTGGTCTCAGATTCAGAACCATTACAACCTTAATGTATACCCAGTTTTGCCCACAGAATTAGTGGTGGTGGTTGACCAGGGTGCCAGTGTGTGCTTGTGCACGGGCAATGCCTTCTTAAAATATTCTTCAATCATAATGTGAGTATTTCCCACTTTGTTTAACAGTAGGTTGCCAGACATGTGTAAATTTGAAGAATAATTCTTTTTTATATACGCTCAAAAAAGGGAAAGTAACCAGCAGCTGTGACGCATATAATATTCAGCATCAAGGTTACCAATTATTTCTCCATTTTACACAGGCTCAGTAGCTATAAAAACACATTTAGCTGACAGAAATTAATTTTGTCCTTAGGAACAAAAGTAGCTATTTATTGCTAATGAAGTCTTCCATATATGACAAACCACAAGATACTATTGTCTGAGCTTGCCTGTTGAAATTAACTAGAATATCACTAGGAGGCTAGCAAGTTAATTCACAAGTTCTACAGCACAGCACTGCTGTTTGCCAACTGCTCAATTTGTCTGTCCTATATTGACATTCAGTGAGCAATATCTGAGAGTAAATCTTACTACATACTCTACCTTAAAGCAATTTACTTCTAAAAGTTTACTTCTAAAAGTCTATAAGCCTGTTGATGAAACTTCTTAAAAAGACAGAAAAAAATAAATAAAATAACATATGTTATTTTTAAGTATTTTACATTGAAAAATGCAATCTTGTGAAGTATTTTGTTACAAATTACATTTGTTTTTTCCCTCCTGCAAAATACAAATTACAAAATACTTAAAAGTAATTTAATATGTATTTTAAATACATTTAAAAACAGATTTGTTTGCTACTGATTAGACACACAGCGGACAGGGATCAGTTAGAACCCCCCTCAAAATTTGTTTCCACCCCTTGGTCGGCAAAATCCAAAATTTATTTCTGGCTACGTGTATGGACTGTGGTTTTGAAAAATTGCAATGTCAATGGAAAATGATACTAAACTATATTTATCTGTATCAAAGCCCTGCAAACAATTCATCTATGTCTGAAGAAATATATTGTGATTATTGTTTACCATTTTCCAAGTTCAAGTTTTTTTTTGTATTAAACTAGCAGATAACTCCTGAAAGATAATATACTTATCTTTACCACAAGGCTTCTAATAAGTGTGCCACACCTTCAGGAGACATGCTGAAATAACACCAGGCAACAGCAGATTGATGCTGCAGGATTTTAACTGGAACCATTCCATTGCTCCCTGGAGCAGATTCTGTCTCAAGAGGGTTCTCGCACTCAGCTCTTCTCGATCCATCCCACCTACCACTTTCTTTAAGTCTGCAAAAGCCAAGTATACAATCATTGTTGGGCTTTTGAACAAAGCTCATAACCCCAAATTGTTCCAGGGATTGTCTAACTCAGCTTTCTCAAAAAATGTGTGTTGCTTTGGAGTAAACGGTTTGCTAAATAAATATAATGTAATGATTAATTTTCAGCACTTTTAGTCTATATACCTTTATTCTCCTTAATGTCCTTTGAATTTTTCTCAGCTCTAATTCCATATTAAAAAGTATACAAAGGATTACTTTGCAGTTTATTACGGATTAATAATCCTGTTATTAAGTACACCTGTGAACAACTGCTGTAATTTTTACCCTACAAATTATGAACAAATCATGGACAATATAGTCACTACTTTAGATAAAAGATGTCACAATTCATTAATGATGAACATGATTTTGATCATTTCGATCATTACTTGTTCCTTTAGTAGTTCACAAAGATTTGCAGAAGTAACAGATATAGTAACATATATAGTAACTTCTTGGGATAAAAGATGCATCATGATTCATTAATGATGAACAAACATTTAAGTTTTTACCAAACTTAAATTATCGTGTTCCATTTAGGTCTATTAACAATATTTAAATAATTACATATGTTAATATGTTTTTTGGCAAGCATCTTTCGCTCAGTATTTTTGCTTTAATCAGTTCAGCATAACTGTTAGGTCTACTAGGTTACTGGTTTTGTCATGTCAATAATTAAAATAATAAACAGTATGCCAACATATACAGAACAAATCTACCCTATAATATATAAATATATAGTATATCCCTATTGTGGTAAACCTATTTTCTCTAGTGTGATTCAAAATGATTTTCTCCGTCTTTTCAATGAGAGTTAAGAAGGTACTTCAGTACTTTTACTTACATTATTTAATTTGAAAAGCTACTTAATTAAGCCTACATTACTTGGTGCTGCCAAAATTAGTAGAATTATAGTAACGCAGTGCTGTATTTGTAATGTGTTACTACTAGTGCTGTAATCGGGCCTTAAAAGTTAGGCCGACAAGGTCCGAGCCTGACAGAATTCGGCCTGAGCCCGGCCCGAGCCTGTGTAAAATGATAGAAATTAAGCCCGAATTCGACCGTTGGGGCCCGTCGGGTTCGGGCTAGGGCTGAAAGATTTTAAGAAAAAATCTAATTGCGATTTATCTGACAGATATTGTGATTTCATTAGCGATTTTTGAAAAATTCAGTTCAATACACACATATATATATGTATAAAGTACTGTAATTGAGCATAACCGTACACTGAAATCTGAACTGCTCTATACATTACTCCATAGATAGGAATGGAAATATAATAATTGAATCCAAAATGTATTTATTCTAACAAAAATTATATAGAGCATAAACCTAATAAA
This sequence comes from Petrocephalus zakoni, assembly GCA_026774425.1. Lineage (NCBI taxonomy): Eukaryota > Metazoa > Chordata > Actinopteri > Osteoglossiformes > Mormyridae > Petrocephalus > Petrocephalus zakoni. The sequence continues at coordinate 22,721,846 of JAODKN010000104.1, read as the reverse complement.
CCATAGAACAATTCTCTAGCAACCTGAACATGGTAAAGTGACTGCATTTTTACACGCACATTTTAAGGGCAACGTTTCCAAACAGCGCTCGACCGCTATTTTTTACCCTTAGTAACGTGCTTCTGGAAAGTCCCATGTACGCAAGGGTCAAATTAGCAGAGAACAATGATGCATAAAACTACATCACAAAAGCAGCGACTGTGTTAAGTTAAATAAAGCAATGAAAATAAAACAATTCCAGTAATAAAAACATTAGGGATCTTGCGGCTAATGCTGCTTGGACCCCTAATAATAGGACCTTTCTGTGAACAATCTCTGACCATTAAATAGGTAGGTAATTCACTTCCAGCTCAGCAGCGGAACCGATATGTTTCTGCACTGCGAATGTAACGTTTTCCTTGGGTTTCACATGTCTGTGTGTGGGCGTATACACAGTCACTTTGGGCTACCTCTGATTGATTAGACTGAATGTCAAACAAGGCGGACGAAATTAATTTGTAAAACTATTCTCACGCCAGTTTTAAACCCTGGGTCAGACTGTGCTGTATAATGTATATCATAAATCGCAGCCTTTGCGATTTGCTAATTGCATTGTTTCAAATCACGATTTCGATGTGAAATCCATTAATCGTTCAGCCCTAGTTCGGGCAAAGATCTTCAGCTCTATTTCACACAACCCACTGGCTCATTATTCTCATTATGCACATGGTCAAAACTTTTCCACACGTCCGACTTTGCTTTTGTTGCCGGTGCAAGCAAAACGTAATCGCCAGAGACTAGCCTCTCTTTCACCTCATCAGCATCCATTTTTGCATCTTTCACGCACTTAACAAAACGCATCACCTGACAGCCGAAGCGCAAGCCTTCAGCTCTAGTTACTACCAGTACTGGCTGTAAATATACCAGGATGTCCCGGCACTGGATAGTAGCAATTTAAAGTAATGGAAATATAAACTAATATTTAAGGCTTGGGATACTTCGTGTTGAACCAAACACTGGAAATAGACAGCCAGAGTGAACAAATGACAAGCAAAGAAAATCGTTTTCTTTCAGTTGGCTAAGCAATAAAGCGCTTCTGTACTTTGCTATAGATGTAAACAACGTGTAAATGTAAACTTGAGAAAAAGAAGCATACATTTGTAAGGGCAGCTGAAACTAGAATATTTGGGTACTCCAATGGCCAAGACAAGTCCAAGTGTACATATGTAAAGTCCAAGACAAGTCTAAGACAATAAAAAAATGTCCGGGCTGGACTGCAGCCCCGGAAGGTCAACCCTAGACTACTGAAGTTTCATGTAAATTTCATGCAATAGATCGCTATGCTGGAAAAATTACGGCAAAAAAAGATTGCCTTAAAGTACATATAGCACAAAGCCATTGTGCTTCGACCTTAGTAGGGGTTTATTTGTTAATGTGGAGTGGAACAGTTAAAAGCTGGAATAAAATGACTACAATCAATAGATTTAGCTTAGCATAAGTTCACTTGATGCTGAAGTCACCTGTATTGAGTGTTGCTGTATTTGTGTGCTTTCTCTGGTCATGTATATTAATTTGAAATTGTGGTATGATTTGCAAACCTGACATTTTTCAAGATGAACAGAAATAATACTAAAGGTGAGAAAACATTTCCCTCCAAATACATTGAACAATGGTCAGATGGCATTATGAAAGCACGGTTTAGTTGAATCTTGGGGTTTCACTGTTTCAAAGTCAACTGTGAGACACCACCTCCATGACCAGAAGCTTTATGGAAGAGTGGTATGGTGTAGCTCAAACACCCACTTACACTCACTGGGAAAGACAAAAAAACCTCTAGTAGTGAACTGATTTATCTGAAGGGTAGAGGATTATAACTTAATGTCTGTAATAGCACTAGTTTTCTGAATCTCAGGTTTATAAACATGCTGTATTTATATAAATATATAAATGCGTTGTATGCTGGGTGACTAATAAAATTGTGGTGCTCCCAGCTGTGACAGGGGAATGGGAACAAAAAGTTCAATCTGATTCCTCTGGAAAAAAGGAGGATCCTGTATTAAAGCTGCACCAAAAATGGCAGAAAAGAGCCAGACAGTCTGCCACAATGAGAGCATTCCATGGCTGACTTTGAACAAGAGTGTGGAAGAGCTGCACTCAGGCCCGTCGCCACAAATGAATTCCAAGAGAGCATCAGACAAATTTCGAGGGGAGGTTCAAACTTGTTATTTTACTACTTAGCTAGGTGCCTGGTTGGGAGCAAAGAAATTTGGGGGGGGGGGGAATTCATTAATTAAACACAATAAATCCCCATTGGAGAAGCTCATCAGCCAGTAAAAACAAACTAAAAGTGACAGGCTTAAGTCAGTGTTCACGTTCTTAAAACAGTGCATGTAGGATGTCAGACCACTGTATGTGTGGGTGTGTCTGACGAAGCACAAGCTCTCAAACTGTTTCTTAGCATGGAGTAGGAATTTGTTTATATAAAATTTCCGCCAAGCAGGCCGCAATCTACCCAGAGACTGAAAAGACCTAGAACAGAGCGTTTAGGGCCACTGTTAGCTGGGGTATAAATTCCATGCATTTGTGGACCAGTTAGATCTGAAAATGCACCTGTTTGGTGATGAGAGCTTTGCATCATGGTAGGACAGTGGGGATGCAGTCTTTAAATCCATTAAAGATTACAAGGAATAAAATTCTACCAGCACTAAATTATTTAACATCCAAACAAGCAATATGAGCTAAATGGGCTTCTCTTGTTCCTTACGTTCATAGGCTCATTGACAAAGCAGCATGGGGCAAAAGTGCTATGAGCTTGCTCTGCTGGGACCTGCTGCGAGCGATATTGGCTTGGCCCACACACATTCCTGTCACCCACTTATCCCATCAAGCCTCTGCTAGGAGACACCAGTGAGTGTGCCGGGGGTGGAGGTGGCATGCATTTATGTACAATTTCAAGGACTGTCCTTTCTCACTATGTGATATTGCTTCAAAAGCTGCAGCGCATGGCGCAACATTGGGTCAGGGTTCAGAGCACAAAAACATCTTGCACTATCTTAGTGGGGATGGAACCATTAATTCTTCACTGTATTCACAGTAAATAACAAAATTTGACCCAGGAGACTGAAATATAGCCCATTATTTTAGGGGGATAACAAATAAGTACCAATCAGTTCAATACATCAAGTTGATAAATTTTTACTGTGGTTGACCACAACAAACAATGACAATATTTTCTTATCAGTTGACTGTCACTGTAGTACTTATTCTGCTTTTAATTTCAGCTACGTTATTCATTACCACTGATTAAATACTCAAACACTAAATATATAAAGTCTTAAGTCCAACCTATCATGTGCTTTTTTTAAAATGACTGTAAATGCCCCTGTTTATCACTTGCTGTCTGTCTGTCACACTGTGGTCCTGAGGAAACATCAATGGGTGAAATGTGTTGTTTATTTATTGTTTGTTTATTTATTGGATTATTTGTTTTAGTGTTACAACTTGTCTATTGTGTTAATGTGATACTGGAGAAGATTTATCGTTGTTGTGGAAACAACAATGACAAAAAGTCACCTGAATCTGAATCTGATTTATACTAAATGTCGATTATACTTAAAATCTCTACTATATTTTTTCCAGGGTTCTACTTTTTAGGCACAAATAATACCAATTATTAATAATAATTTCCAGTATAACAAAGATTAAGTCATACTATTCATTTAAAAATCAATAATATTAATAATAATAATAATAATACCATATGAATCTTAATATATCATATTATCATATCCATAATTTCCTGAACGTAAGAAGTAATGAGAAAAGCAATTTAAGAACATTAATTGGTGTACTTCATTGCTAGGACATTTTATTTTTATATTCATCTCAGAAATCCTAAATAATCAGAATTTTCTGTTTTATAAAGTACATTTATAATTGTAAATTTCTTTGAGATGCATTACCGACTGAAGAGATCCCTCCTGTCTTTTTAATTCATCGAGGTATTATTTTACTCAATAGTATGAATTAATATATTTTTCATCCTCTAGTCCGCGTTGCGTGCTATTCATTTAATTCTTATCTGTACTGAACAGCTTACTTAAAATCTTTTTATAACGTTTATATCAAACATACTATAATGACAAAATGCTGCACACTGAGACTAGACTGACAGCACCAGGTGTGTGCGTGGTACCATTCATTAATTTAATAAATTTTACAGAATATGGTGTATTAAGATTGTTACTTACGTCCTGGAAAATTGAAATCCCTTGGTCAGGGTTATTCTGCAATAGATGTTGTTGTTTGCTGGCATACAGATGCTGCTGCTTGGCGGACTGAAGACACATCGTGATGATTTCCGTACATGCCATCATTTTTAACACTTCCAAGGACAAATATCTTTATAGAAAATGTCTAGCCTTTCCTCTTAAACTACCTAAATATAACCGTGGCTGTCTTTGGGTTTTGAAGTTGCTAGATCCAAAAGCTAAGCAGTAGCTTTAATGTTGAGCTTCGATTGAAGGATGCGGCTGTGCATCGAACGGAACTTTCCTCGGTGAAACAAGTAGCCCCACCCTCTTTGATGCGATTGGTTATCACTTCCTTCGACTAACGATGTGCTACCGTTATTCGCGGCTGTTTCTCTGCATTTTGGGTATAGGGCTGCATTCGCATTTTCGCATTATAGCTGTAGATGACTACAAGCGGGGCTGCTTATTATGTACCGAAAATTATACATTAACTGAATAGCATCGGTGTTGTCCAATATCTCGCCGCGGGATAGTAATAAAAAAATGTATATAGTATAATATAGATCAATACAATGGACACATCAAGAAAAGGAACAGATAGCTAAATAGATAGATAGCTAGATAGATAGATAGATAGACAGACAGACAGATAGATACACAGACAGACAGAGTAACAGATAGATAGATAGACAGAAATCATTCAAAAGAAGTTCTCAAATAGGCTACTGCGGCATTTCAATACTTGGGGGGGGGGGGTGGTACTACGCAGGCCTCTTGCCACTCCGACAGCGCCATCTGCTGGTTATTCTCCGTGTTTTGATTGTGACACTCTATTAATGGGCTTCTTGTCCTTTGCGCTCTTGATGTTCTGTTTTGTCATGTCCTTTCGTTTAGACAATTACAGGAAAACTAATTATATTTCATATCAAAATCACACTTCTTATATACCTCCTGTAGTTAATGGCGTATACAGTACCATCTGAATGTTTATGACACTATACTACTGTTTGCTTGCAAATCAAAAACTACTTTATTAAAATTTAAAGTTTGTGAATGAATTGTGAATGTTAAACAACAGAATGTACATAAAAGAAAAGCCCCCAAACTATTGCCTTAATTTGTTGATTTGTTAGTATTTTAATAGATCTATTCATCTTCCAACTACATATCCTGGTCAAGGTCACAGGAGGCCTTGAGAAAGAGCACAGGGCTGGGAATCCAATGTACTGTAGGGCCCATAATTCAGGCAATTTAGAGACAATTATCCTAACTGCTTGTCTTTGGACTGTGGAAATTGAAGTACTTAAGTGGAACCAGGTATGTACCCAAAGTAAGCCAAGAAGAACTTCAAACTCCACACACAGTGGAGGAGAGATTTGAACTCCCAGCCCTCAAGCTGTGAGGCAACACTACTAACCTCTGAGTCACTGTCTCTTGTATGCAGTTTAATATGTACAGTGTGTGAGCTCACCATCCAGACTTTGCTTTGGATAAAATCTTCTACTAGATAAATACAAATAGCTGTATTATTTGTATTAATAGCACAGCTTCCTGACGTATAGAGATCAAACTGAGCTCATGGTTTTTTACAAAACAATGTTGTCATTTTAATTGAAGAAAGTTGAATACCAGCCGCGCCGGAAAACAACATTCCGAGACTAAATTGGGAAAAGACACAATAGCGACGAGCAAAACAAAAAACGTGACGAAGTATTAACCAATCGTAAAATAAAGGTGTTCCGACGTCGCCCAATCGCGTTGGAGGACTGAAAGCCGTAGGCGGGGCCACGCTCCCCGAAACATGTCGAGATTTGCGTGTCTTCGTCCCACCCTGCGCTCGTCACGTGAGGAGCTTCGGACTATGGTGGAAGTTTGTCTCTGACAGTGACTTTGTATGTGCGGACCGAAACGACGCCGAGCGAAACCTTGGAGGGACAATTGGGGGGGATATTTCACGTGTTTGGAGCCTCTTGTCGACACGGTAAGTTACTGGATTTTAAGCACGTCGCGAAAGTCCTTACCTTCCGTGTCTGACTAACTGGCTGTAACCAGCTAACCATCAGCCGTCGTCGTCCTGACAGGCGGCGCGCTTGGCTAACACGAGCAAACGGGCGGATAACCTAGGCGCTGGAACTCAGTTCCCAGTTTGGGCAGCAGTTTAAACCATTAAGAGGACCGAAGCCTAATTAGGCGGCTGTCCACAAAGTATTTTTTGTGGTGAAAAAAGACCTCACCGCTGCTATACCTAGCTGCCAAGCCTGTTTGGCCAGGCGGCTCTCTCTGGGTGGTTGGGTGGCTTGTTTAGACCTAGGTGTACTTTCCGGTTTCGGTACCTTTCGGCAGAATTAGTGCTGGATTTGGCCGCCGAACGTCTGCGAGTCTAAAGTCAGTGAAAGTTTGGATTTCTTAACTCGATTTTTAAACCGCGTGTAGTAGTCAGTGGGGAGGCGGTGTGGGTGACTAGCATGGATTAGGCGATTACTCGCTTTTTTCGCTAAACGAAAGTTTAGTTGGCTGTATGGTTCTGGAGTTGAGATCACGACGAAGCAGGAACTGACCGTCGCCGAGTCACTTTAACGTTTTGAAAGTCGGACGATGCGATGGTTACTTACATTAAAAACGCGTCCGCTAAATATGTCGCTCTGGGTTGACGTTGTTTAGATCAGGCATGTCTGTACTCCATGTCGGGTCGTCGTTTAACCACCAGCTCGTCGTTGTCTTTGAAATGCTATACTTTATATTTTTAAAAGTGGGCTTATTTTCTGGAAAGGCGATTAATTCAGCTTTAGACGTATGGGAACAAGACAAATGTATTCGTGCAGCAATAAGTAGAATACACAAAGCACAAACAGCCAAAATGTCATTACTGCTTTGGTTATTTTAATTACTTTATTCTAGTTAATTTAAATGATATGTACTATAATATCAACATAATAATAATAACTGGCAGATAGTGTGCAATTGACCCATTTCAGTCTTAAATTTTTAATAGCTATGTTTGTAACTGAGGTTCCAGGGAACACTGCTATCTTGAAAAGATGTTATCTAAGGAAATCCAGTATGGCTGCTTTTACGATATGTCCTCGCGTTTGGTTTCACTTTGGAACAAATCTAAATATTCAAACTGTCCATATATATAAACACTCCTGTGGTAATTTTCTAGTTAAGGGAAAAGTGTGGTTTTTTTTCCCTAATTTTTGTCACATGTCACTGTCTTTCATCTGAAGTATTTTGGAGCCTGTGCTTTTACTGTCAGATTGCTTAAGAAAAAAGAATATGTAAGAGAAAGAAATGAATATGAAAAGGAGGGTGAGTTTTTGTGAGAGAATGTTTTATACTATACGGGACATTTTAATAAAATTAATTAATTTTAATACTTTTTGAACGTATTTGGTAGTGTTTCACCTGAGTGTTTCTTTACTGGACAAAAGATGTCTAAATATTTTAGTAAGAGTGAAAATTGATTTGTCTAGTCATTTCAAAGTCAAGTGTTCCGTCCAGGGTGGGGAATTGCAGAATTATCTGGATTAGCAATGTGTAATAGCGTCATAAAACAAAATTGCAGATACAGTTGAAATGTGACCTTTTTCGGTTTAAAAGTTTTTTAAACTTATAAAACTTACCTCAAGATTAAACCTTTCTGTTGCTAAAAAGTAAATGCATGTATTGATATTAGTTTCTGTAAACCAGTAAGTGTTGGCAGGAAAAGTCGTGGGATTGGGTGTGTGAGTAATTTGTTTGTCTATGTTTATTGCACTTGTTCCTGAACTCGGATTGTTTTTTTTGTTTGTTTTTACTATTAATTTCTTTTCCCTTCAAGATGTAGTGTATTTTCTGGAGTAACAAGCCATTTTAAAATGAAATATCAATGCCCTTGCAGATATGCACAGTACTGTGCAAAATTCTTGCACCATCAAAGAAAATGTTGTTCAGATGATCTTCATGTTCGTGTAGAACTATAATATTGTCTGTTTATTATATATAAATAGAATATAGGAATAGAGTATGTATACGTGTGTGTGTTATATATGTTATGTATGTATATATATATATATGTGTGTGTGTGTGTGTACAAAAAAGTCTTACACAGTCAAAGGAAAACAAAAACACAATTTAGCGTTACAGCATGTCCAAATTAAGAGTCTCACAATAAACACTAACAAGACTTTCTCCTGTTCTCCCAAAAGCCACAGATTTTCTTCTGGATGGCTAGAAGAACACCGTTTCAGTTCCAAAACCTTCCCTCAGGGGCACACCAACCATTCCATGTATTTGTTAATTTTTACCATCAGCTCACTTAATTATTTAATTTAAATAGTTAACTCGATGAGCTGTTGATTAGCCATACGTGGTATGCTAGTGATTGAGTCAAAAAATACATTGATTCATTGAATGGTTGCTGAAAATACTGGGGTGACTTTAGGAGAGGTTTTGAAATGGCTAAGATGGCACACTTTGACCAGATATCCATCCCTCCATCCATCCATTTATCCATCTATTTTTTTCTGCTTATCCTGGGTCAGGTTGCTGGGGCAGCAGTCTAAGCAGGGATTCTCAGGCCTCACTCTCACCAGCCACCAGGACAGCCAAGAGATATAATCTCTCCAACATGTCCTGGGTCTGCCCCAGGATCTCCCGTTTGGACATGCCCCAAACACCTCCCCAGGGAGGTGTCCATGAGGCATCCTATGTAGATGTCCGAACTCTGTCAGCTGGCTCCATTTGATGAGGAGAAGCAGCGCCTCTAGTTTGCGCTCCACCTCTCCCTATCTTTAAGGCTAAGTCCAGACCCCTTGTGATGGAAACTCATTTCTGCTGTTTTTATCCACAATCTCATCATTTTGATCACTACTAGTGTTGAGCGAACCCAAACTAAAGTTCTGTTTTTGGTACCCGGACCCGAACCCGAACTTTGCCGTAAAAGTTCGTGTTCGAGTTTGGTGTTCGGGAGTTTAATAAAGCTTGCTGAAAAGCTGAAGGGCAGCCAATCAACAAGCTTTCAAGCTGTGTGCCCTTATGGTGCGTTTCAGTTGTACTCGTAACTTGTAAATTACGAGTTTACGACCGGAAGTTGCAACTGGAACACCCCCCGAAGTGGGAATTTCAGGTCGTGAACTGGGAGGAATCGACACAACCCCGACTTCAGAATTCAAGATGGCTGCGCCCTTTAATCAACAGGAATTGTTGTAGTTTTATTAGCGCTCGTGTCTTTTGTGGCTCATTAAACTGGTCAACATGCCATATTATGTTGCTAGGGTGTTTTTATGCACAAAATATTGTGATATTGGGATTTCTCGCTTAGCTAAGTGACGCACCAGTGGTGGTAAATCGCGGTCTCAAGAAAGTATTATGATTCATACTTAATATTTGAAGTACTTTTATCATCAACGGACATAAAAATAACTGGATAAAAAAACTTTTCAGTTATAAACTCCAATTGACATAAACTCCGTTGACATACGAAATCATTCGCTTATATCAAAACTTATGGTGCATAACACTTAAATCAAATTAATCTTCAGGATAAACATTGTTAACTCAGCCATAACCTATTAATATAAATAAGACAAATTAATCTAATCAATCCAACGGCGTTATAATACAAACTGTGGACGGGATGATGCTGCCTTCATCACAACTCGGTAAAACAGCACAAACCGCGTCCGGTATTGATTAAAAACGGGACGCATAATTTTATTGTTAAAAACGGGACGATTCCGTATTTTAAGGGACGTGTGGCAACCCTGTTCCCTAACTACATTTGTTTGCAGAGCAATTGTCCTGGTCTTACACCCATTTTCCATCTAGCCCTTTCTATGACTTTTTAGAGCCATTTTAGTGCCCCAAAATTTGGGTCCCTTTGACTTCAATGAGGTTCGGGTTCGGGGTCAAGTTTGGGTCCCGAACTCGAACTTTGTGGCGAAGTTCGGCCGAACCGGGCGAACCCGAACTTCGCTCAACTCTAGTCACTACCCAAAATTAAAAAAGGAAATATAAAATCATACACTACGTGTCATTTCCAAAATGAATAACAGTGGTGTTGTATATGTTGTGCATGTGATTTGGGCTATAGAAATAAAATTGAACTGGAATAGAATATAGTATTGTGTTAATTAGTAGTACTTTTGAAATGCTGGTAGCTTTTATGTCTCTCCAGCTTTATGCAAAGCACTGTGTATTCAAACCCAGGTTTGAGGACTCTTCAGTCCTCTAACTAACTAACTTTGGCTATCGATACCTGGATCTCTGTAGATCAGTTGGTCTTTGGGTAGAGATCGACCGATATTTTCCCCGATATTTAAGCATTTTGCCATAATCGGCTATCGGTTTTGTAATATCGGGTTCACCGATAAATGCAGTATAAATACATCAGAAAACCATCCTTGGTTTTCATATTCATCATATGTGATCCCAAGTTAATACTGAATACATTTTTTTCCAGTAGGTGTAATGCAATACAGTAACTTTAATTTTTGTATCCACATTATCTAACCCATTAGCTTACGTTAGGGATAACCAGTCTTACCCGCAAAGGGCCGGTGTGTATGCAGGTTTTTGGAACCTTTAGGTCAGCTATTGAAACCCAGGTGTGAGGACTCTTTGGAGAATCAGTCCTCTAATTAGTAACCTAATTAGAGAGTCGCAGCGAAAACCCGCATACACATAACATTGGCCACCCCTGGCTTATGTTTTTCGTTACACAAAAGCCCATGTATGTGTGTGTGTATATTTATTTTAGTGGTGTCAATTGGTTTAAAAAATTAAAAAATCCAGTTAATCACAATAATAGACTTTGATTCATCATGGTTAATCACAAGTTTAAAATGCTAATATTTGATAATTGCTTTTTCAGAAGATGAAACAAATGTGTGGTCTTGGAACAAAGAAGTCCATGACAGACTGCTTAGAGGAATCACACAAAAAAAAATTACATTTTTTTTTTTTTATAATATAACATCTTGGTTTTCATAGTTGAAACCATTCAGTTGCATAATATTTTGGGAATTATTTGGGAAACGTACCCATGCTCCGCATTTTTTTTATTTTTAATTTTTTAAAGTTTTACGTCACAACGTCGCTCCTTCCATTTTTGAGCGATGAGTTAGTTGCATAATTTATGAGAATTATATGAGTGTTTTTAGTGCAAAAGTAAAAAAAAAAAAAAAAAAACTTATTCTCAGCAAATACAATTTATACTATTTTAAGCTATTTTATGGCGTGTTTTGAAAAATGTTCAGTAAAACAATTGCTCTGTAGTCTAATACTTGCAAATTTCACTAGTCATAAAGGTAGTGAAAAACGCTAAAAGAACAGCCTATTTATCAGCTGTTTGCATTCTTTATTTTTAGATAGACTAACTTTTACAGTAGCAATCAAAATTAGAAAATTACATTATGTAATTTGCAGTTACTGCTTATCGAATTTTGAATTGAATTGAGAATGAGTTGAAGAGATATATTTTAATCATATATCCTCAGTCACAGCTCTCATATCTCAAAATAAAAGGTTGAAGCTCCCCAGTCAGTGTAAATAAACAAGAGCATGGCAGGGTTCTATGTCAAATTGGGCATTCTTACTTGTTTTCCCGACCCAATAATGACTGTTAGTTTATTGTGTTGTTATCATAATAGTGCCCTTTGCAAAAGTGTGGGCAGTCTGGACTGCTTTGTGATTCAGACACTCGAGTCAGTGACTGTTGTTCTTTTTATTCTCCTTACAAAGCTCTAAAAATATATTTAATTTCTGCCTACTGCTTTTTACTCCTACCCAACAAAAAATTAACGTTTTGGAATCCAATTGAAAATCTTAGGGGTAACTAAAACAGGACTATACATTTTCATCATTTTCCATCTCCATCTATTCTCATTTTTTTCAACGCTGAAAAATAGTTACATTTGTTTTCAACAAAGTTACCAAAACCTCATGCAACTATTTAAATGTCATTGGAAAATCATATGAATCAGTTCTTTTGTGTCCCCCATATAGTGTCTTTTTAATGAAATGTTTCGTTATATGTTCAAAAATATATATTTGTGGTTAAAATAATATTTGCGTGCATGTTGTATTATTCTCTTTATATGAGCAACAGGACTGAAAGTAACTGAGTTTTAGCATAGTTATCAAATTCATGAACCATTGCCATGTTATCAAGGTTGCTAATAGTATGATAACATTGAGCACATTCAAGAAACTTACAAATTAAAAAAATTAACAAATAAAGTCTAAGAAATACTTTGGGTAGTGACACTCAGTGTTAACATGGACCACTTTCAACCAGTTTTTACCTTTGAAAGGTCAACAATTGCAAAATGTCATTTAATCCCTTTTTAAATTTTATGTTAACATTTTTGGCATAGTATAAACATTCAGTCTCACCAGTCCGAAGTGCCGTGCCCCTCGCGTGCCAATCATGCTCACCAATCAGAAGTGACCCAAAGTGACTGCGTATATGCCCACAAACAACAGACACTTAACCGAAGGAAAACATTACATTCGCAGTGCAGAAACATATTGGTTCTGCTGCTAAGCCGTAAGTGAATTACCTACCTATTTAATGGTCAGAGATTGTTCAAAGAAAGATCCTATTATTAGGGGTCCAAGCAGCATTACGTTCCTAATGTTTTTATTACTGGAATTGTTTTATTTTCATTACATTATTTAACTTGGTACAGTTGTGGCTTTTGTAATAGTAGTTTTATGCGTCCTTGTTCTCTGCTAATTTGACCCTTGTGTACATGGGACTTTCCGGAAGCACTTTACTAAGGGTAAAAAATGGTCAAGCGCTGTTTGAAAACACAGCACTTAATGTGCAATTAAAAATACAATCACTTTACCATGTTTGGATTGCTAGAGTATTGTTCTGTGGTTTATTAGGTGTATGTTCTATATCATTTTTGTTAGAATAAATACATTTTGAATTCAATTAATATATTTCCATTCTAATCTTTAATGTATAGCGCAGTTCAGATTTCAATGTATTGTTGTGCTCAATTACAATTTTTTAAAAACACAGTGAATACTGAGTTTTAAAAAAATTGCAAATCAAATTGAAATATCTGTCAGATAAATCGCAGTTTGATGTTTTCTTAAAATCGTTCAGCTCTAATTGAAGTACATTATGGCAATAGGGCTGCTGCAGTTAGTCAAGGTGGTTGATGACTTCAATGCTGGACATGTGTCAACTTCAGTTGTTTTATTTGAATGAGGTTATCTACGATTTCTAAAATGCTTAATTTCATTATAATTTTAATATCACTACATAATTATGGCAGTAGTTCATATTATGATAAAACAAAGAGGTGGTTTTAAACTGTGCACAATTCTTATGGCATACCACAGCAGCACTAGCACTATGCACCTGAAGAGAAAATATACAGGCTTTATTCTGGATGATGAACCACCAGAGCTGCCAAAACCACTGGAAGTGTTGTCTGTTCATGTTTATTAAATTACCATTATACTGTATTAAATTGTTTCTGTAAGTTATGAGTATTCCTTTAGAGAGGAAAATATTACACCCATGAAAAACTCCTCTGGCAAATCTATAAGTATTTAAAATGTCACCTGAGCCATAAGCAACTAAATGCTTAAATATGTTTAAAATATGTAGTATATGGACACTATTTAACTACATGGCCACAGGCTGTGCTAATAGCTGATCGTATGTAAGTTTTGCCAATAACTTTTATGCATTACTTGTTGAGAGTGACTCATGCTTTTGTGGCAACTCCCTTCCCTGTCATGAAACTGAACCTGGCAGAGTGCTCTTACGAACCGGAATTTCTTCCTGAACTCTGTTCTGTGATTGAAATCTGGTGTGTTTTTTAAGTATCCATTTAAATCATTATTTTTTTATTTTTTGACCGTGCCGACAGTATCTTCAGTTAGAATTTTGTGAGTGCATTAAAGTAAAGTAAATTTAGCATAGCGTGAACAGTGGTCCTGTAGCGCAACAGACGGAGCATTGCACTGAAATCACAGCTCATTGGATCGGATTCCAGGGAGCATACACAAATTGTAGGTCGTCCCTCCAATGTAAGACTATTTGGATAAAAGCATCAGTTAAATGTACATGTCCATGGCTCCTTCAGGGCTTCATATAAACCAACAGTGTATCAGTTCTTAGTCATAGAGTAAAATGGAAATGGAGTATAAATATTTAAATGTATCAAAATATAAATATTTTCAGACATAGACATTAAAACATACACAGACTAATACACTTAAACACCTACCGGTAATTGTTTGAGAAGGATTGTGCAAATTGACATAAAAGTGGCATAAAAATGTGCAGTAAATTAATAATTGAACTGTAGTTTCAGACCTAAATGTCACAACTAGGGCTCAGAGCATTCACGTAAAAACACATTAATTTTCACATTTCCAGGTGAAATATGATTATGGATTAGAACACAGGTGTTCGTGGAATACAGTGCTGTTTTGACAGTCCCCTTTCTACATTACATTGACACAGCTCAAGTGGATATTTATTCAACATGTGACGAAGGAGAATAATAAGAATTATGCGCTACAGTTACTGGTAAATCAGTACTACTGACCATTCAAGCAAAATGTTTCAGCAGGTAGGAGAAATTATATGAGAACCTAATGGATGTTTACCCAGCTCATGGTATGCAATTAATAAATCCGAAGTGTTTGATGGTGCAGCTAGATCAGGATCAGATTACATTTTATAAAAATTTGTAAAACTTAAGTCAGTCAAAATGAATGTGTTAATCATTGTGATTAATTGATTTAACGTGTTAAAATAAATTTATGCAATTAAGGTAGCTGCATTTTGTTTACGACCTCTGTGGGGGCTGACCTATGACGTGGATGCTATGAAACTCAACCTAGCTGGAGACAATAGAGTTTAGCAACTGATGTCAGAGCGCAGTGCATTATGGGGCAACCAACATCACACAGGGCATTACAGGACGGAACTGCGATATTGTGTAGCCACAAACCAAAATAAACCGGCAGTCTCAGTGCTATTCATTGTGCTGCTCACTGATTGTAAGCATGTTTAAAATTTGTCAGAAAGAAAAGGAATTGTACAGATGCAAACTCCTACAAAACTGCATAGTTCTGTGTTTAATTCTGTGTTTAAAGATGCTATTAAACAGTGGTGTCTGTAATATGTACTGTATACATCCTTTGTGATTATTCTACATTCATTTGGTGAGTGACTTACATTTAAATATGTTTTATAACAAGCCTTAGTCTTAAGAAAAACAAGTTGTTATTCATTGCAAAATGTGCAATTAGTTAATTTCTTTTTTTATTGATTGACAACCCTAGTAAAAACAAAAACACGGGGCTCTATGCAAAGCATAAAGCACAGTGTTTATAATTAATTTTTTTTTCACAGATCATTAATGGTGCCAGCGATATTAGACAAAAGTGTATTGGAATCTAAAAATTTTGTTATCAGTGTACAATTAGTCAGAATTGGTAAGAATAAGTTAATGTAAGAATAAGATTATGGGCTTTGAACCGTGCAGCTTTAATATGAATGTGATATATATAAAACAAGAGGAAAATTTACCCAAAAACTATAGTCAAACCAATAGAATCTGCCAAACAAGTTGGTTTTGCCACAAATGTTTTTTTTTTTTGCCCTATTGCTTGAGAAACAGTCCATAACATCTATGAGTGAATACAACAAGCTTTGTTTCCTGTGGCAGAGTAAAAATGTTTTGCCAAAACTTATTGATGTCCCTGTTTTGCAAATCTAAATCCCACATCCCACATTGGTGATGACTAAAGCAAATTGGCAGCATCCCAACAAACTCAGTCATTTCTCCGGTAGTGCTGGGCGGTATACTGGTTCATACCGAGAACCGCTGTTTATTTTTGTTGTGATATGAATTTTTCTAATACCGGAAAACCGGTGAATAGGTTAAACCATGTTTGGAACGTGGCGCAGCAGTACACTGTTTGACAGTGAACCCTTTTTCACTGCTGCGCTGCTGAAACACACGCTTGGCATACGGCTGTTGCTATCACTGTACTAGTAGTATCAGGTGTAGAGCTGGAAGGATGGACAGGTTGGACTGTGAAGGTTCTACAATTGAAGCTGTAAAACTTGCAGACAAACTTGTGTCAAAAAGAGCCATGTCAGTAGTTTGGAAGTTTTTTTGGTTTTAAACGGTCCGATGTGGACCAAACAACCATTTACGGTAAATGTTGTCGGGCTAAAGTTGTTGCTGGAGGCAGGAACACGAGCAATTTACTGTTGTATACTTTATGTTGGC
The DNA here is from genome assembly GCA_026774425.1 of Petrocephalus zakoni. Taxonomy (NCBI): domain Eukaryota; kingdom Metazoa; phylum Chordata; class Actinopteri; order Osteoglossiformes; family Mormyridae; genus Petrocephalus; species Petrocephalus zakoni. Next base: position 22,705,357 of record JAODKN010000104.1, on the reverse strand, counting down.
AAACCTTTCACCAGTGCATGAACCCTTACCGCGCTATACAATGCAATACATTTATGGTTCCTTACTTGGTCTGGCTCCCCCAATCATTTTTTATTTCCCTTTTTTAGTATATATATAAATTGGAAGGATAGCTGGGTCACTTTGCTCGATGGAGTTTTGCATTTGCTCGCGATACATTCGCATTTTGTTTCGGTAACCTAATATAATATAGATGATTGGCTAACATCTAAACAATTTTTTGAACGTCAGGCAACCTACTCGCACTACTTTTTGCGATCTACTGGTCAATCACAATCGAAGTATTGGGAACCCCAGGTTTACATTTACGGAGTGTGTAGTTGGTTTACAAAACGTTGGTTTACTATTTACTTTTTAATACTTGTTCAGTGCAATACCACTTTTGAGAAATAACCTCTCTGAATACTTAAGTAAACTGAAAATGTTTTGAAAATAATAGTGTTCAAGTTGTTGATTGCCAAATTTGCACAATAAAAAGATTCTGTTCTTGAAAAAGAATGTAAACTCCATTATTTCGTGGGGCTATGCAAACCTGTGTTAAAAGCTGTTTTTCTTCAGTTTACACTCCTGATGACAGCAGAATAGGCAGTCTAAACCAGTGTACTGCAGTAATTTATCTCAGTCTGTAAAATGTGGTAAACGCCCAGTCATACTTAAAAAGCATAAATAAATACCGTCGTATACCGTGAAACCGGTATCATTTTGAAAAACACCATGATAAAAAATTTTTGTAATACTGCCCAGCTCTATTCTCCAGCCTCAGCTAATTCTTATTACTTATATTTACTTGCTTATCTTTTTCACCCTAGTGATTAAAAATGGGGCCCCCATTTTCTATTGACATTCTCATCATAGTTTGCTTTTTCTTTTCCTTACAGATGACATCCCTTTGCAGTCTTTAGCAATAATAAATATAAACATTAATTAACAGAATGCAGTTTCTGCAGTAGTTTTATTTTTTAAATTTTTTTTTGAAGGTTGTAGTGGCAGTAGTACTTAATTTGTGCTATTTTTGACTGTCTGCTTTCTGGTCTCTATAAATGAATAAATTAAATTTTATGTATTTTAATTGACCAATTTTCAATTCACATATACAGTTGGTTTTCCTTTTTAGGAAAGATAAGGTAAGCATGTATTTGTCTAGTAATATTTTAGAAAGTTTTGATCGTGTGGTTTGTGTTAAGTAACTTTTTTTTAACAAGTGAATTATAGTTTATAAGGTGTTTATGGAATAAAAAAAATAATAATTACAGCAAAAGAAGCAGCAGTGTTTGTGGATTTTTTTGATGATACACGTATAAAACAAATGTAACCTTTCTTTGACAGTAATTTCTAGGGTTGTGCAAAAAAATCGATTCTATCTCTATCTCCGATTCAAAATCGATTCATACAGGACACGAAATCGATTAATATTTCCCATTTTGTAACGGGGCGATTAAAGCCCTTTTCAGACCGAACGCGGCACTCTGCGCTCCAGAACCCATTGTTTTCTATGGCGTGCACGCTGCAAGAAGCATTTTGCGCTACGCTGAGCCAAGCGCACACCCAGCGATAGCGCAACACAGGAGCGGCACTGCGGCACCCGGGGAGCTTGTATGCGGACCGCGGGCAAAGTCAACAAAGTACAACTTTGACCGCGGCATGCTGTGATATATTGTCGCACGAAATAGAAACAATGCATCGAACCGAGCACAGAAATCAAAATGTAGGATAAAGTTATATTGTCCTTTCCTTATTAATATCAGATAAACTTATGCTGTCCATATTATATAATATTACTGTTGAAACATGCATGCCAGCGGAATGGAGAGCGTTTTGCAGACTATGCCTCTCTTTTTGCGCTGAAGTCCGCGGTCAGCGAAGCACATTGAGCGCAAAGCGCTGCTGATCGGAGAGTTGCGCAAACCTCATGGCGCGCACAGTGCATGCCGCATTCGGTCTGAAACCACCTTAACTAGTTTTCCGGATAGGAGTTTGCCAATCCTATAGATGGCGCAATATTTCTGCTCAGATAGTAACGTGTTAATTTAAGTTGTTTCATTTAAGTTGAAGGTTTGCATTAATATTTGCAACAGTTAATATTTTTGTAATGCGACTTCAACTATTATCTCAGGGCTGGATTTCCTATCAGACTGATGGAAAAAAATTGACATTTTGAATTGAGAATCGTTTTGAATTGAGAATCGGTTTTGAATTGATGAGCCCAAGAATCAAAATCGAATTGAATTGTGAGGTTTTCTGAATCGTGCACCCCTAGTAATTTCTGGGTGGTAATCTTTGTTTGTCCAAGTCGCTATATCCGTGATCTGAAACTGAATTTCTGAATGGCAGATGATGCTCTGACCATTTCAAATTCATTTATGAATGTATCCATAACGATCAGCTAGCTAATGGTTACTTTGAATCAATAATCCATATTTGTATTATTTAGTTAACTCCCATTAGCATACATAACATACCTGGGGCAATGACTGATAAACTATGAACTAAAGCATTCGAAAATGGTGCATTCCTCCATATGCATGCAATGGACTTTCACTAGATATTTTGACAGATTGCTTGTTTTCGCCCTTACATGCAAAAGACTTGTTGCACTTGAGCATTGTCAGCATGAATTCTAGTGAAATGTTACCACACTTCTGTATGTTTGTACTTCTCTCCGCCATCATCACTAAAAGCAGAGGCTATGTGTTCTGCACGGTGCTGTATGTGAGCGTTATGAGAGAGCGAGAGAGTGAGAGAGAACGCAAGTGAGCTGCCCTATGCTCCGCCCCTCACACACAGGCTCCATAAGAGAAAATAAGAATGAAATAAGAATAGGAATAATGCAATCAGAAACAGAGCTGGTGAGAGAAAAATTTTAAAACAGCTTCTATGTAGGAATAATTCATTTCTTCAGTGCCATGCTCTTTAATAAGGGCCTTATTAATTCCAGGTTCATTCCTAGGCAACAGTGTCACATACACTTTGTTGTTTGAGTACTCAAAATAGTCCAAGCTAATGACTCCCAGATCATCAATGCTCTCTTAATATTACTTGTCTTTTCTCATACAATGTGCTTTGCTGAGTGAGATTTTCCAATAAATGCTACTTCCACCTCTAAAAACTTCTCTTACTTCAAAGAGTTTGCACATGACATGGCAAAAAAACTGAATGGTAGCAGTAGCATTCAGCTAGAATGCCGCTAGAGCACACCTAAAATGGGAAAGAGCTGTCATGCAGTTGATTGTAGAAATTGCTCCTACTTCATGTTAAATCAATCTTGATACAGATTTCTGAAAACTAAATCATTTAGTATTGGAAGTTGATCAGTCACATTTGGCTGATACCTGATCCGTCTGATTAGGTATGGATCGATGCCGATACCTATACTATATTGTCAAAAGTATTGGGACACCCCTCCAAATCCATTGAATTCAGGTGTTCCAATCACTTCCTTGGCCACAGGTAAGGCTATGCGATATGGTCTAAAATTCATATTTTGGTATAATTTGAATCATAGAATCATTGAATCATATATTGCGTTACATACGTTGGTATGCAAATTTCAATATAACGTATAATGTTTTTGAATGGGTAACATACGACCAAAGCACTGCAGCAGGAAGTTGTATTCTAAACTGTTAACACATTTCAAATTAGTCATGAATGTTACTTTAAGAATACTTATTGTGCAAAACTACAATTTTAGGAAAAGTAAACAATAAAACCGTAAAACAAGTTGCTTTCAAGCTAAATAAGACATGTCACTACCGAGCTAAATATACATCAATAATCTGATAAAACGTGTCGGTTATAATGGATAAAACACATTGCCGGCAAACTAAATATACATTATCTAATGAAACATGTTGATTGTGCCATTGAGCTAAATGTAAACGATTTCTTAATCAATGAAAACACACTTAAAAAAAATTTTAATTGGGGAAGAAAAAGCACACTTTTTAACAAAGACATCTGGATACAGCTCACACTGCGAGTCTAAGGCATTCCCAAATCGGAACGAGCGTGGAGCGGGATGAATTTTAATGGAGCGTGGAACGGTATTGAGCGGAGGAGCAGGCAGAGCCAACAGCCTTGTGGGTGAGGAGAGGAAATTCTCACCACTCCGCTCACATGCTCTGGTCATCAACAACCACTACCGCAGTAGGGCAGTATAATCAAAATTTCTCCCGTTGGCTAAATTTATACCATATACTGTTTATACCGCTTATACCGCACAGCCCTAGCCTCAGGTGTATAAAATCAAGCACCTAGGCATACAGACTGCTTCTATAAACATTTGTGAAAGAATGGGTTGCTCTCAGGAGCTCAGTGAATTCAAGCGTGGTACCGTGATAGGATGCTACCTGTGCAATGAGTCCATTCGGGACGTTTCCACGCTATTAAGTATTCCATGGTCAACTGTTAGTGGTATTATAACAAAATGGAAGCATGAATTGGGAACAACAGCAACTCAGCCATGATGTGGTAGGCCGCGTGAAAATCAGAGTGTCCAGAAGTTGGCAGCTTTCCGTGGAGTCAATAGCTACAAATAGCTTCAAACTTCATTTGGCCTCGAGAACAGTGCGTGGAGAGCTTGTTAACTTTGTGAGCATTGTGTTCCAAGCTTTTCCATGTTTTTTTTTCTGTTCTTGGTACGTGAAGTGGGCAACTCTTTGTATTTTGAAATGAATGTGGATAGCTAGATTCTTGGACTCAGGATGGTCCTGGAGTCGTCATGTGTGGTTGAAGCGTAACTTTAGCATGGTGTATCATTTCTAAAATAAAGGACCTAAACAAACTGTTCTCTTGTCTTCTGTCTTTCAGGTTGACCTTCTGGCCCTATGGCCTGCACCATTTCTAAATCGGACCAGATCAATGGTTCCAACATGAGAACACAACTTCAGGTCATTGGTGTGTATCCACCTGAAAATTTCAAATACTCAAAGAATTGAACTGAAAATTACATAAATGAAAATTTATTTATTAATATCCAAAGCCCATTCAAATAATTGGTTATTTTCTTGTGGAAGATTTCAGTAATTGGTAAGCCGTTGGGAGAATTGATTTATAAACAGTCAGATATCTAGAAATTATTGTGAGGTGTCTAAATCTGTTTGTGGCATATATTTTGAAACTGATTGCATTATCTGATTTTAAAAGGTGGACTAGTGCATAGAATTCAGCATAAAAACAATATGTTTTATTATGCCTGCTTTTTCCCATCCAAACAGTGTTGTCAGCCAAGCTGAAAGAGAACAAAAAGAACTGGTTTGGTCCTAGTCCTTATGTGGAAGTTGCAGTGGATGGCCAGTGCAAAAAGACAGAGAAATGCCACAAGACCCACAGCCCCAAGTGGAACCAGCATCTCAGTGTGTAAGGGCCATTGCACCTCTCCCATGTGGCAGTCCGCATTATGTGAGGGTGGTGAGGTTCCCCACGCTTATCCTCCCCTTCATTTACCCCACTGCCAACATGGAATGCCTATGGTTTTGGGACCTCCACCGCAGACTCTTTCTCGTTATTCTGATAATTCAAAATGTGTCTGACATATCTTTTTAAAACTTTGCAGACACATATAGAGTCATACAAGTGCCATGAAAAAGAAAAAAATCTGTAAAAGGATAAGGAAATAAATGCTGAGTAAGATATAAATACAAATTAAATTAAAAGAATAAAATAAATGCTTTTTTTATTGCTTTTTCCATATTGCTTTGGCCGTTTCCTTATTGTTTTTGCCTTTTCCATATTGGGAATATATTCCATATTTGGGAAGTCGGACCCTGTCGTTTTCAAATGTATTTCATTTAAGCACATAATCATTTATTTAGCATTTTCCCTGACTAAAATCAGCTATATTACAGCATGTTCTGCCAATTCATCCTTCTAAGGGAGCAATACCGATAAAGCAGAAGCGGTGGGGCAAAAGCAATATTGAGAAAACGATAAAGAAAAGCATTTATTTTCGTATTCTTTTATTTTATTCTTTCTTTTATACTTTTACTGTATTACTCAACATTTATTTCCTTATTTGTTTACAGAGTTATTCATTATTTATGGCACTCCTATGTTTCCATAGGCGCCCACCTGAAAATTTTTAAACAAATTTCACCAAAATTGAAACAACTATGCTTGGCAGTATCATAGTCTTAGATGACATTTAACTTTGTGAATGTGACAACTAATCATCATGTGTCTTATTACCACTTTGCAAAAACTATACGGATGAAAGCCTGTGCCCAATTTAATTCTGTACTCTTTCGGAAGAAAGAGGGCAGCTGCTGAAGACACTTGATCTTGTGAAAGGCTTGTGAACAACCAAAAAAATCAACTGATTTTCCAGAATTCCCATGCAGTTCAGTCTCAAATTCTGGAAAAATTACCAGGTGCACCATGTTAGTCAAGAAAGACCCTGTAAAATTTTTATGATGCAAGATGTAAGAACACTTTTCAAGATACAGCTGGTTTACTGAAGGGAGAGGGGGGTGTTGATTTTATCCGGCCTAATTTTTCATCAAATTTCACAAGACCCATTGCTCAAGAACTAAACCACCGAGCAGGCTCAATTTTTGCATACTGGTACCTTTTATAAGTTTAGTACATGATGAAATCAAAACGTTTGGTCCAGATGATACCACTTGCTAAGAGCAGACCTTCAAAAATGGAAAAACCATTTTCGACTTTGCCATGTTTAGCCTTTCAGTAAGCATATTTATAACTGATATAGCTAGCTGTTTTTTTCCATGCTTAGATATCTACAAAGGGCTTTTCAAACTTAGTAATAATAAACTGCATCAGAGTTTGACCAGCAGACCTCTCAGATGTCAAAAAATTAATTTTAAATAAATTTAAATAAAACAAATTTTCAGACCAGCTTAATGCATGGTGGAAATGTCCAGACATTTTTTTATGTGTTTTTCCTGTATCCTACATGGTCCCTTACTTGTATACATTCTTAAAATCTTACTTTCATTTCTGTTTTCCATTCTACATTCTATCTTGAAAAGTGTTTATCTTGCATCATAAAAATTCTACAGGGTGACTTCTGACTAACATGGGTACACCTGGTCATTTTTCCAGGAGTGTTTGAGTACGAAGTGCATGGGTGATTGATTTGACATGGAATAACCCAAAAAGTATTTAATGGATCTTTGATTAGATGGGAGGTGATGGGACTGGGCCAGGAATACATTGTCGGATTAACAGCATCTAATTTTTAAATAATGAAGCATAGATTTCATACAGATACTCCCTCATTTACTTAGCGTGAGAACCTGAACTTTCGATGCATGCCAATTTCTTACTATCATCCTCAGGTTTAATATTTAATAAGTTTATTTCTGCTTTTTACTGTCATTATGAATACAGTCATTGGAATTCAGTATTATTGTAACTTCACTATGTGCCTTTCACCAAGCCTTGTTACTTATCCTACCACTGCCTTGTTTTTATGCAGAATCGTCACGCCTTTCAGTAAATTGATCTTCCGTGTATGGAGCCATCACACTCTGAAGTCGGACATTCTGTTGGGAGTAGCCATATTGGAACTTCGTGAAACCCTAAAATCGAATGACATGAAAAGTAAGTATGGCCTTTGGCTGCTCATTTACGTGTGTTTGAGCCTTACACTAATCCCTGCTGTTTTTCTGTGGCATCACATGAAGTCTATTAGGCACTCTTTAGTGAAGCAATTAATTATCATTGTTGACACACCACAGCATACAGTGCACAACAACAAGATGTGTCCTCTGCATTTAACCCATATGTAACATAGCAGTGGACAGCTAACTCAACACCCAATGAGCAGTGCTTGAGGGCAGTACCTTGCTCAGGGTGTCTCAGTGGTAACTTGCAGGTTGGGGAATTGAACCAACAACCTTTAGATCAGAAGGGTGCTTCCCTAACCATTAGCCCATCACTGCAGATGTTACAAACACACTGAAGACTGGCGCAAATGAATAAAAGCTTCAGTCAGTTTTTAGCGCTCACGGAGATGATAGACAGGCTTTTTCCGTTCTCAGCAATCCCATGTCTTTGGCATTTCAGTCTCGGAGCTCATGCAGACATTGCAGCTTAGTGCTGATGGGGACCAGTCGGACGTGGTGGGGGACCTGTCTGTGTGCCTTGATGGGATGCAGGTCGACCCAGAGATGTTTGCCTCCGCTGAGGTGAACTGCTGCAGTGAGTAGTCTTCCAAATGTACAAATGTTTGTGAGTGCCAGGGTGTCAGAAATTAATTGACAATGGCCCTGAATTTCCAGTTCCTTTTGTGAATTTGGACTGCATTTGAATCTGACTGCGGGGCCTGACTAAATAAACATTCTAAACTCTTTCCCTAAATGGAAAGTGAAACTAGTCCCTTACCTGTTGCCAAAGCTTCCCATGATGTCACTATATTCCTGAGTCATCTATGTTTAACAGAGGATGGCAACCCTTTGGTCTACTGGAAAGGAAACTAAACCGTCTTTCTTGAGCTAGCACAACTTGCCTGCAAATATCTTGCTTTACCAGCTCTCTCTGCACCTGTTGCGAGAATCTTGCAAATACACAAAATGAGTTAAATATGCATGCTACTTACGAGTCAGTGCATACTAAAAAGTTTGAAAAGTAAGTGTTACCAGAATTAAAGCATGGTAAATAAGCCTTTAAGTAATATGTGGATTGTACTTGGGATAAAAGCTGCAAGTTGTATTAAAGAACAGTTTAGGTTTTCATTTTACAAAACATGCAGATTAATTGTAGCTTTGCAAAAATAATCTATTTTTTTCTTTAGATGACATTAATTGCATAACTAATAATGCTTTGAGAAGATTTTGCTATTAATACTATTTTTGCTATTATGATGACTTCTTACAGTAACTTAACGGTACAGTAACTTGGGGTGCTCAGGGGCCCCAGTCGGCTGTCCGCAGGTGTTAAACATGTTGGTTGAGAGGATGAGAGTTAGAAGGACCTGGACCTAAGCACTGAGTTCTTGCTATGTGCTGATTAGTCAGTCTCTTATAATCATGCTTATGTCACTAATGTTAATGTGAAGCAGCTGGATGAGTCTTTCAATCAAGGAAACAAACCAGTTAAAACAAAATAAGTCAACTGAACTATGTAGCCAAGCATTGGAAACATTCAGTTTTAAACTAGTTTGTAAAACCTGTAGTAGCTCAAAGTGTCCTCCCTGACATAGATTATTTGGCCACCCTACTAAAAGTTGTATACAGTTTGTACTACAGTCATGCGAATATCAAGTACATTTTTACTTATGCATATATACAAGTGCAATATATACACATACCATCTAGAAACTAAGTCTGTTATATAATTACTAGTGTTTTTCTAAATTAAACCGCATTCAGTCCTATTCAAATTCCAATCAAACATCCTGCATGGTGTGAACAAGTTAAATTCTATTTCATGAATGGAACTTGGTACAATTCATAAATTCTGAATTTTGTACAACCCTGGTAGGTTTCCCCCAGTTGTGAATCACCTATTACAGGGCTTTGCCACTGGCATCATCATGTAGCCTTCTTATATAATATGAGTTAACGTGTCTTTCCATGTGTTTTTGACACTCTTCGCTCTGTGTGTCACAGGTGTAGTCCCAAATGGCAACCCTGGAAAGAATGGGGAATGTGGTGCAAGGTACAATTGCTTTCTTCTTTTGTTGTCATGATGTTTAGCACTATGACTGATGGTTCTGTTGAAGCCCTGATTATTGCATACATGTGGTTTTGGGACCAGTCTACCATTCACACTTTCTTGTTAGCATGCAAACTCAAAAAGCAAAAAAAAAAAACTCACATGAGTTTTGTATTGGAGAAGGCCTGGAACTGATTTTAATTTTTAGACAAGTCACACCAAAATTGGGTAACTTAATTTGAAGATGCATCATCCTAATCTTGAAGCAGCAAATGAAGGAAAGGGCAGCCATAGAAGGCATTTGATCTTGAAGCACAGTAACTTTAAGTATTTAATGGGTCATTGCACAGATTGATCAGACTGATGATCTTGGAACCTTTTTTACAGACAAATAAAAAAAGCAAAGTAGTGTCCCCTTTTTTGTGCCATAGTGGTGGACATGAAAGTACAGCGACAGACATGGATCTGGTGAATCTGATTACAGTGATACAAAGTTGTTGAACAAGAAAAAACTCACAGTAAGGAAGGCAAATCTACGGAGCCCTGGAAGGGACATGGAGGGAAAAAAATCGGTGGTTGGCGAAAAAAAAAAATTGCATTTTTTCGGTTGACATGGGATGGGCCTGGTTGCAGTACGTGTGCTCTCTCCCCCTTGCATGCTCTGCTTCTGACGTCACGTGGATGCACAGCCCCAAATCAAAATGTATCCGTGGAATTGCTTCCTGATTGTAAAGTTAGTGCTAATTAAAATAAATGAAGTTTCTAATCTTTATTTATGCACTATATGAAATGACATTCATAATGATATTAACACGTGCACATGTATGTTATTCTGTTGCGTTTTTAATACCAGATAAAGTGAATGAAGCTAAATTCTCACCTGTTATTCTTGTAATAATTCTTGGCCTCATACCTGTCACTACGAGAGCACTAAGATTCAGACACTGGTAGTTTATTTCCCCACCATGTTATTGATTCGATTCCGAAACTTTTGCGTGATTTTTTTTTTTCCCCTTCCGTGTCCCTTCCAGGGCTCTGTACAAATCAGACCTCTGAAACATAATCAGAACTGAAACAGCCTTAATGCATAGCATGGCCATCCTACCTGCCATTTCTGGCTCTCATTCAGCACTCCTTTCTCCAGGCACCTCAGATGGGTGTCTGAATAATCCTAGCAAGGTAGTAACAAAGACCTCCTGGGTTTACAAGGGTTGGTCTGTTACACTTCTTTTTGGCTCACAGGGAAGTGTTGGATGATTTTGCTTATATCGTTATTTCATAAATGGTGGCCTGGAATTAATTCTGTAATTTTGTTTTATGTGACATTTTTGTTGGTTAAAAATCCACTTGTCTGCTCTTTAACAGTAGGGGAAGCCGAGATGGCTCTCCCTCTGTTGACAGCATGGAGGACAATGACAAGGGTGTCCCCAATGGACGTTTGGAGAATGTGAACGGTGCCCCTTCCCCATCTCTGTCAGCCGGGAGGAACAGGTCACCACGACCCCCTAGACCCTCACGTCCGCCTCCTCCCACCCCAAGGAGACCATCCCCTCTTTCAGGTTTTACTGTACTTTGTGTTCCTTATTTGGGTGCCTTGCTAGTCCACTTTTCGTATTATATTCCCCAGTCTTCTTGGAATACGTATGGTTTTAGCTCTGGTATTTTGCTGTGTGAGCCAATGACTTCATAACTGTTTGATGGAGCCATTTCAAACTCTGAGACCGATTACTCCAAAACTGAAGCAGCACCGCATGGTGATAGCCAAAAAATGGCAGTTTTTGCACTTATTCCAGTTCAGAAGTGTTGTGTAGGTTCTGAACTGGAAGTGATCAAATTTATGAGACAGGTCACCCTAAAACAGAAACGGTGCCGCATAGTGGTAGTAAAAAGGGATAGTTTCAGACATTTTATGCTGTTGGTGTGATAACTCAAGAAGTATTTCACAGTTAAATTTCTACTTAGAGGGAAATGTTTTTCAGCATTTGCAGACACATTGATGTGTATTTCTTTATAACATAGTTGTAGTTGGTTTAGGTTGTAAATATAATTTGCAATACTTGGATATGGGGTTTGTATGAGTGAAATAAAAGTAAAAAAGAAAACTATTTTGAACCCAATTACAGTGGTCCAAGTAAAGTCCTGATAATTTTAGGATATGCCCTAGAATGCCCAATGTTTTCAGAACCTAGAGACATCTCTGACTGCCTCTTCCCTCTAAGAAGATATTTAGCTATAAACATTTAAATGTACTGTAACATACTGCATATACTGTATTTATACTGTGAGCATTTAAACATATACAAATATAAGTAATATGTAATTTTAGACAGAAAAAAATTTAAAAAAAATTCTCATATAAGTGGAATTAGCAATAAAGGAGTAAGTACACTTTCAGACCAACATATCACAACAAGGACTAAAAGCATTCAGGTACAAACAGATTTACAGTCGGACCTCGCTAAGTCGAACCTCCTTAAGTCGAAAACCTTCCTATGTCGAATCACTTGTTAGTCCCCGGCCGAATTCCCATAAGACCAATGTATTTTAGACCTCCTCAACTCGAAAA
>JAODKN010000104.1:22676243-22686682 GCA_026774425.1 Petrocephalus zakoni | reverse complement strand
AACTTTTTAAAAAATTTTATTAGTTTGTATATTCAGCATTTCACTTTTAATTTCTTTTTGTGACGTGGCAGAGAAGAGAACAGACCCCAATGGCAGAGTGTACTTCATTAACCATGCAACACGGATGACCCAGTGGGAGGACCCTCGAAACCAGGGGTAAGGGTTGATGCTTCAGTGTTCATTTGAAATGCCGCAGCTGCATGCTCCCGGAAAACAATGGCCAGTTCAGCCCTTAGGTACTTGGGTTTTGTTTTTGCGGTTGTGCAGACTGGTGAGTGAGAAGCCACTGCCCGACGGCTGGGAGATGAGGTTCACGGTGGAAGGGATTCCTTACTTTGTTGACCACACCCGGAGAGCAACCACCTACATTGATCCCAGAACTGGAAAGTCATCCCTGTAAGTGTACCTGTGTACCTGTAAGTGTACCTGTGACCAGCGCCCCCCCCAGTCATCGATGTGGTCACCACGGCAACAGTGCCTTCCGTCTCTAATTGTGACCCCGTGATGAAATATGACTGTGAAGATCAGTTTTCCAAGTTGAATAATTTTACCAGATTGTGCCGGGTGAATTGGCAGAAGAATTACATGCAAATGTAATTTCCTGGAATGCGGATGTAAACAAAGTGTAACCTTGGCTTGCTCTTCCGGAATAACTCGTTATGTGTGCTGGGGATGAACATTCTGGCAACATTGTGGAAATTTTTTGGTGTCAAGACAGAAGCTGCACATCTGCTGTGTAATTGTGGTCACTACACTTGTTGCTTGTTAGGAAAGAAAGCACAACAAACAACTAACTGGAACTGACTGGCATTTTCATTTAAGTTTTGAAAACACCTCTGAAGTGGATGAGCACTTACCGAATCCTTATTTAAAGCAGGCAACAACTTGTGTACATATCTGACAAATGTTTAATTAAAAGGTGACCTGTGTGCTTCTTGATTGTGGACACTAAAAGATTGTTACACCTGATAAAATCACATTAGTGATTTCCTTAGCTGATGTGATTGTAAATTGCTTGGTGTTTTCACTTGAATGAATTAAGAGATTTGATTTAGGGTCTAAAAAGAATTCCAATTCTTTGTGTCTTACAGTGAAAATGGACCTCAGATCACCTATGTCAGAGACTTCAAAGCCAAAGTCCAGTATTTCAGATTCTGGTGTCAGGTCAGTATTAATGTCTCACACTGTGACAATGTCTCAGTCAGGATGCCAGACTGAACCACAAGATCAGTAAAAGTCAGTAAGAATTTTCATTAAAATGTTTCATCGTGGCATTACACAAAGAAGGAAACAAGAGGAAGGGTTCGCACAAGACAAGGTTATAAACATACAGACTGATGGCTTAATGGGACTGTGACAATTGTTAGTGTAATTTCCAGCACCTACAGGACCAAAGGAGGGTCAGATGTATATATCTGTAAAATGTGTACTTTTCCAGTTATACGGGCCATTTCCCTTTTTATTATTACTCGCATGTATGTACCCAGTATGCATTTGAAAAAATGAATTACATACATTTTAAAGACAAAGTCTTCAGCTTTTTACTTTTGCAAATTCACCCTGAATTTTTTATGTGGTGAACATAAACAGCAGTTTAGTGGGGGGAATACTATTTTGAAGATGTCTTCATAAACAATGTCATGCACACGAGGGCTTAAAATAATCACCAGATGCAGGAAGTACTTACTTTAGCTACTGTATTTAAAAAAACTAACATCATCAACAACATTCACGATGTGTGCAGCATTGCTTCATTCATAATCACACATTAATCCTGCTAATACATAATAGTTTGCAGATCTTGTATGTCTGCTAATTCACACCTATTGCATGCAGTCAGGTATGTGTAATTACTGCTCCCAGTTGGAGGCGTTGTCATGTCATTGCCATTCCTTATTATTTAGCATCACTTACATTGGCTACTAGTCATTGGAATTGCATTTAATGCAGTCTGAGGTTTAGTCTGTAATGCCTAAAACCCACCAAGCACAGCAGGCTCACTTTTGATGTTTTGATATTGACGACTAGCAGTTGCCTATTGTTGTTAGTTTCTGGATATTTTTATGCTGGCTAGTAGAGTATCACAGTGATGATGCTCATACTGTAACAAAGTTGTTTTTTTTTAAATATATTTTTAGAATAATAATTATTGCTTAAAGAAGTGGGAAGGACAGCCACCCTACTAGCCAGCCATTCAGTAAATGCAGTCTTACGTTTTATTCCTTAAATTTTCCAGGCACTGCCCAGTCCTACACTGTTGAGGACTGTGGCTTTAGAAATGAAGGTGCACAGTTTACAGAGCTAAATCACAGTGGCCTTTACAAGTAACTAGTCAAACCAAGAACTGTCTCACTGCTCAGGCTTTTTGAACTCTAGTGGAATGTAATAAATATACTGGTCTTAATAGAGCCTTCTAAATCATACAGTACAAAATGACTGTAGTTTTAATTTACTGAGACCTGAGCTACCGGGCAGGTGAAAACAAAACTGAACCCAGTTTATACCCATAAAGTTGATTGAGGCCTCAAGCCAACTGTTCACCACACAAGACCGATTATTCCAGTCCCACCTCTCCACATTTTAAGCAAGCTCGGAATTTTTAGTGTTTAACAAGGAACTTGGGTACATTTAACATCTGCTTAATGATTTTGTTTATATTTCATAAATTGCTTACTTGTGAAAATGTAGTGCTTTTAGAACGTAGTGGTCTGAGGAAGTGATGAAGATAATGCACAATGTGAAAGTGCTTGTTTTATACACCATCTAATGATCTGTCCACTTGGAGTCCTGTGTGAAGAATAAGATGATTGTTGTAATCCAGTTTTCATCCTTTGTTTCTGGCTACAGCAACTGGTCTTGCCTCAGCACATAAAGATCAATGTCTCACGAAAGACCTTGTTTGAGGACTCATTCCAGCAGGTCAGCAAACATTTGCTTTGGGTGTGAACATGACTTTCAGAAAGGTTGTGATATTGTCTGTTATAAACAGGGGTTTACATAAGTGGTGCGCAGGTACGCATTCGCCGTATAAAAGGTAAAATACGCAGTAGTTTCTTGTTTTAACAGTGCAAATGCACATGGGCGTATAAACACATTTGCGCTTTTATGATGAAATTACCAAGCATTATAAACTTTACTAAGTACACTGTAATTTCTTGTCATAGCTGCGTAAATAAGTACGCATTTGCATTGTTATAACAAGAAACTACCATGCATTTTACCGTTTATATGGCGAATGCTTATGTTAACCCCTAATTATAAACCAACACCTTTTAAGCATTATATTTATTACTTTAATTATTAATTAGGTTTCCCTTGCTTTTAATGTGTCTGTCTGTCAGCTGCTGCTCTTTGTATTGTGTATTGCAGGGGTCTCCAACTCCGGTCCTGGAGAGCTACTGTCCAGTAGGTTTTCTATTCCGCCTGGCTTCTGAGGAGCCACACCAGTTCCTGGTATTTACCTGAGAACAGCTGTGGCTCATCAGAAAGCAGGGAGGAGAGAGAACCTACTGGACAGTAGTTCTCCAGGACCGGAGTTGGAGACCCCTGGTGTATTGTATGCTTATGTGGCTCTGATGTTGTTTTAGATTATGAGCTTCAATGCCCCTGATCTCCGTCGGCGATTGTGGATAATATTCCCAGGGGAGGAAGGCTTGGACTATGGAGGTGTAGCAAGGCAAGTCATTAACATTAATTGTATTTCCTGGACGGGGAAGGCACATTGTCTATGTGACGAACTGGAACTGATTAAATATTAAGACGGATCATACCAAAATTGAAGCAGCGCTACATAGTGATCCAGTACAATAATTTTAAAAAGTATTTTATATGTATTTTTAAACCTTTGCAAAAACGATTGGGTTAAGATCTGATGAAATTTTCAGATAAATCAAACTAAAATTGAAGGAGCAAAGGGCTGCCTCAGACACATGATCTTGTCAGTATGATAACTAAAAAAAATTTTCAAATCTTATCCAAACCGATTTCCAGTCTTCTCCATTTCCAGTCTTTTACAAACCGATCACACCAAAATTAATGCAGCCTCACACAGTGATAGGAAAGAAAATGTTTTAACTCAAAAATGTATTTTTTTCAACCTTTGCACATTTGTTGTAAGGGTGAAATTTTTAGATAAATTGCAGCAAAATTGTTTAAAGAAAATACAGAAAAGGGTGACTTATGAACAGTGTAACTGTTTGGTGTTATTACTCTATATGCTCCTACTATTATTTCACAAAAACATTATATAGACAAAAATCTATAATTGATAGACCTGAGACAAGTCTCCCTAAAACTGAAACGGCAGCGATAGGTGGCAGCAGAGTGTGTGAAGGAAGGCCAGCACATGGCAACTTGAGAACAGTGATCTGAAATCTGAAAGTATTTCTTTTTCAAACATTATACTGGTCAGTGATCTCAAACTGTGGAGCGAAGTATTATATTCTGAATATTGTGAGATTTCCCCCCCCCCCCCACATCGGTAGCAGTCTGGGAAATTTATCATCAAGAATAAAATTTATAATTTAATTACAGTTGAGTTTATAAAATAAAAGAGTGTGCAGGGTAGGCTTTTATTGTGTTCTTTTCATTTAACTGCAGTAAACTGATGGTGCTGAATACATGAATACAATACTTATTCGGACAGCATCTTTTCTGGTTTGTTTAGAAAAACGGAGGCCTCTTACAATCTGTACAAAAACATTCTTGGGATCATTTGAGTTCTAAGACTGGTTTATTGTTAAGATACTACTTCATAAAGAGTATTTGTTTTTGTACGCATTTTTCTTTAATAAGAAGATAATGGCACGGTGGATAATTATAACATCATTGCAATTTCAAATGTATAGAAAATGCCTATTACACTGCACTTTCAGTCAGTGTTCCGATGCCGTCACTGATGAGTCTGTGTTTGTCTGTCTGTACAGGGAATGGTTCTTTCTCCTTTCCCATGAAGTGCTGAACCCCATGTACTGCCTATTCGAGTACGTTGGGAAGGACAACTACTGCTTGCAGATCAACCCTGCCTCATCCATCAACCCTGACCACCTCAAATACTTCAAGTTCATCGGGCGCTTCATTGCCATGGTGATGATATGGCTAATCATTGCTGTAGAGTAATAGGAGTGATGCCTTAAATTAGTGAGAAGTATTACCTGCTAGCTATGGTGCTTAATATTGTTACATTTATATCCTTCTTGACTGGCTGCTTTCTTTCTTACCCCCAGGCTTTGTTCCATGGGAAGTTTATCGACACAGGTTTCTCCTTGCCTTTCTACAAGCGCATTCTGAATAAACCACTGTGTCTGAAAGATCTGGAGTCCATTGATCCAGAGTTCTACAACTCCCTTATCTGGATAAAGTGAGCAGTTACTTAAAATTGGACTCTGCTTACATTAATATTTATGTCATAATGCCAGCTACTGCTACTTTCACCTGTTACACTTACATTCATCCAGCTATTACTTTTATCTGAGGGCCAGATTTTTGTTTTGCTTTATTTTATTTTATTTTAAGTCTTTCATCACAAAAGCCACATTTATTTTCAACTTGATGTCAACTTCAGCTTTAAGAAACACAGTAACAAATTTAAATGAACATAGAAAGAAAGGGAAACATAAAAATAACTGTGGTTTGAGTTTTTATAGGTTCAATTGTGTTTTTGAAACAAGTTTCTAGGAAAGTTTAAAGCATTGCATTTAAAACAAAGTTTAAAACCATGGATAACTAATCCATAGAAATTTTTCATATACACCAAAGAGCCAAAACATTATGAAGCAAATAATATTAATAAATATAAAACTAATACAAATAAAACTTAATAATAAATGGTGCAGGTCAATGTATATGGTATACTGGACAGTAAGCTAACTTTTGGTAGTCCTAGTGACATGTTGAATGCAGTGAGTGATTCTGTCAAGGGCCAAATCATTATGGCTAGACAACTTGGTTCGGACCGTCTCTGAAATTGCAAGGCTTACTGAGTTGGCTGGGGGGGGAGGGGGGGACACCGTGATCCATGATCCACCATCAGGGTGTCAACGTTATTCATACCACAGGGTGGTTTTAATTCTTCTCGCTCATTGGTATATATTCTATGTTTAGCACTCATGGTAATTGGTTGTCATGGTAAATGGAATATCGAGAGAGAGTGTCCAGTTGGCAGTTGTTATGCTAATGCATGCATACGTACTTAAAAACTTACAAGACGCACTTACAAGATGTGATGACCCCTGCAATATAGTTTTCAAAATAAAATTTCAAACTCTTTGAATTCTTTGAACAAAGCAAAAGTATCCATTTTTCCACTTGATTTATTTGTGCTGATAATTGTTCTTTATTATTTAATTTTATTATTATTTAAGATTTTTGACCTTTGGCTCTATTTTTTCAATAATTTCAGCTTTGGAGATGCAGTTCTTTGCATGTAGTGTAACAATTTACGTGTCCTTGTTTTTTATTAAATTATCAGAGAGAACAACATTGAAGAGTGTGGCCTGGAAATGTACTTTTCTGTGGATAAAGAAATCCTGGGTGAAATTACAACACATGAGCTGAAACCCGATGGCGGCAACATTGTTGTCACAGAGGAAAATAAAGAGGAATATATCAGGTAGTTGGAAGTAACTGGCCTAAAACAAACATAGGCTGAAGACTGTGATAAGTTAATATGCACATAAACATTCAGACACACAAGTTGTGTTTAACAGGTAGTGCAGTTAACTAAACAGATTGCAGAGCTTAAATTTCAATTTTCCTTAATGAACCATTTCAGTTTGGATTTCTTTCCAGGCTTGTGGCAGAGTGGAGGTTGTCCAGAGGTGTAGAGGACCAGACTCAAGCTTTCTTTGAGGGCTTCAATGAAGTTCTGCCCCAACAGTACTTGCAGTACTTTGATGCAAAGGAATTGGAGGTATGGTACTGGATCCAGGCAAAATGGTCTTTGGTGACCAAGATTTTTCAATGCTGGCAATCCTAGCCCTAGGATCTCTGTTTTTCTGGCCTTTTTGTAGCCTTGACTAAGCTTTAACTGATTTTTCCATCTTGAGTCACACTGAACGAAGTGCGTTGGTAAAAATGATCTGCCTTTATTAATAATTGTCGGATTGTCTAGTGGCTCATTGATTAGGAGTGTAGATTCTCATTCCTCAGCTCTGTATATGGGGAGTCTGCATGCTCTCCTCTAGATTGCTCTTGAAATAGGTGCCTGAAAATTGTCCATAGTGTGTGAATCTGTACCCAGCAATGGACACGACCCTGCCTTCTGGCCTTTTCTTATTGTATTCTCTGGCATTGGGAGAATACCTATGGTTTTAGCACCAGTCTTCCACCACCAGAGATGCTTTGGTATACAAGCCAATAACTCATAAACTATATTACTGTATTATGTACAAAATTATATGGGTGAGGACCTAAAGCAGTTTAATTTTTGACACCATCCCAAAATTGAAGCAGTGCTATAGCTTTGTCACTTGATCCAGTTAAGACAAAAACTCACTAACTGTTAGATGGATTTTTTTCAAACTCTGTAGAGGCATTATATGGATGGAAATGTACCCCTAAAAATGTATGTTTAATCAGAACCAAAACGAGTACAGCTGAGAGCAAACATGGAGCCTGCAGCTGGTAGCTTGTGTATACTTTTTCCATGGGTCTTTGTACAGGGGAGTAACAAGGTTAATTAAGAGCCATTTTGGAATGAAATCCAGAAAAATACAGTGGCGCTATATGACCAGGGTTGGAGAAACTTTCTCTGCAGTATTGTGTATCAGTTACAGTTGCTTCCCTATTTGTGACTATAACTAGGCACTTTGGCATTTTTTTCACTTCACTTGGCATTTTTTCTCCACTAATTCACACAATTATGAAACTGCCTGGTTCCCTGCACTCCAGTGTTTCTTAATCATGATCATGATCAAGTTTTACAGCTAAGCAAAAATCCAGCTTCATGATACTGGCCACAGAAGTAGAACCTCTGTGTGTTTTCAGGGTAATGGTACTAACCCAGCCTTCTACAGGTCATGCTGTGTGGGATGCAAGAGATTGACCTAGCTGACTGGCAGAGGAACACCATATACCGTCACTACGTTCGAAACAGCAAACAGATCCTGTGGTTCTGGCAGGTAGGTTCTGAACACTATTTAATGGTTTCATTATCAGCTTCTCATATGGTCAGTGTGAGAAATTCAGTTCAGTTTTAACTAGTGCTGGGCGGTATACCGGTTCTTACCGAAAACTGGTATTTTTCATATGATATGGATTTTTCTTATACCGTAATACTGGTTTAAATATCCTAAACAATGTCCGGAACGTGGTACACCACTGAACATGCATGCAACGGATTACCTGCGTTATGATGCGTTTGATTATCCCGACAAAGTCTGAGGTGCGACACGGCACAACCGACTAATTTCCCATTCGAGCTACAAGAGAACTCGGAACAAACATCGCTGCCTCCACGAACACGCTGTTATTGTCGTGATCTAAGCATGAAAGCTCATGGAAAGACATTTATTACTTCACATAAAAGACAGCGTGCGATTACATTCATAACTAGTAATATATTTAATTATATAAACATTTTGAAATATCTATAAAAGCGAGAAGCAGTGAAGCACTTATTATTGACTGTGTAAGCTGCCATGTTGAAATTCGACTTCAACCTCGGAAAAGGGGCGTTTCCGACAGGAAGAAACGTTTTTGTCCGAGTTGCGACTCGGAAAGAGAATGCAGGATTTATTAGAGTTACTGAAAATGGACAGAGAAGCTGTAGAAGACACAGAAGAACTTTTGCTGAAAAAAGGAGCCATGTCTGTTGTCTGGAGATGTGGAACAGACAACCATTTATTGCAAACACTGTCGAGCTAAAGTTGTCGCCGGATTGTTTACATTAACAGTGTAGTTGGTTTACAAAAAAAATATTTACTATTTATTCCTTTTCTAAGACTTGTTCAGTGCAATACAACTTTTGACAACCACCTCTAGATATTTTACTAAGTCTAAATGCTTCTTTGGACCCTTGAAATTTTTAGTTTTTAAGTTGTTTGCAAAATTTGTTCAATAAATAGGTTCTATATTTTTACTGCAACTGTCATGCAGTGTGATTCCTTCTCTTCATTATTGCCACCCCCTTGAAAACTGTATCACTTTATGGGGCCATGGAAACCTGTATTACTTGTGTGCAAATTATTCTTTTTTTGTACAATGTATAATTGTTATGGCAGTAGAATAGATTATACCTAGCCATTATACTGCGATAATTGAAGTGGAAAATATGGTTAACACCCACTGATGCATGGGGAAAAAAATACCGTTGAATTCCGTGAAACCGTCATAATTTTAAAAAATACCGTGATTATAGAATTTTGGTCATACCGCCCAAGTCTAGTTTTAACATTTTTGCAAGTACTTGTTTTTGTTGTATATTTTTTACTGTGGGTCTGTAGTATTTGTGGCAATGTAACTGAGCTTGGAAACCCTTGAAAGCTGTGACCTGCTACTACTTTGACAACAGCATGTTACTGTATTGCCCATAATCAAAATGTACGTGTGGGTGTGTGCTTGTATGAGCTCTGTGCTTCCTGGGAGCAGCTCCCTGTGATCCTGACCAGGATATATATACATAGATATTACACGTACAGAAAAAAGGGAAGTTGATTGATTGTTGAAAATAGAGAACGGCTCAGATCATGATGGAAGTTACCGCAGACTGTAAACCAAGCATCATAAAGAGTCATGTTGTGTGGCTGGGGTCATGGTGCACTGACAGGATGGCCATCTTTCTCCCGCAGTTCATAAAGGAGATCGACAACGAGAAGCGCATGAGACTGCTGCAGTTTGTCACTGGCACCTGCCGCCTTCCGCTCGGGGGTTTTACTGACCTCATGGGTGAGTGGTGTTCGAAGGGAAGTAGAGTTGAAGGAGTTCTTGAAGAAAATAAATTATAATGGGAATCCGTCCTTCAGTTATGTTGCTAATAATGACTGAAATTCAGAATCAGAATTTGGCTGAACATTGTTACCCTGACCAACTGGTTGTAAGATTAACAGATGGATCATCAATTGGTAGATAGATCATTAATCATGGATCATTATACTAAAACATCCCATCTTATTCAAACTCTGTGGTGTGCCCCCTGGTGGGAAGTGGAGGAATTGCAAGAGGCTCTGGTGAAGGGGGAAAAAAAAACAAAACGTTAGGTGATTGAGCTGGGGGCAGAACTATTTTGAAATTGCAGCTTTCAGAAATATTAAAAATAATGTGAACACAGTATATGTCTATACACATTATACAGCGCTACCAAGATAAAAATAATTAGAATGTGTAAAATAGACAGGCACCAAGTATTGAATTCGTTGAGGTGATATGACTAGTAACATAATGAAAATTTATGGGAAAATTTCTTTTTGCTAGTAAGGATAAAAGAAAATGTGGTAACAAAA
>JAODKN010000104.1:22654100-22664737 GCA_026774425.1 Petrocephalus zakoni | reverse complement strand
AAAAAAAATCCCTAAATTTTGATTTCACCAAAAATTAATCACGATTAAATATTTTAATCTAAAATCGACAGCCCTAAAATAATTACTTTAATAAATCATAAAAGAAAAAAAGTCGAGAAACCTAATGGCTCTTGGGGCCCAGAGCTGGTCAAAAAGAGAGAAAAAACAAAAAGAGACAGCAGTAAGTTGTGTGGACCTTTGCAGAGCCAGAAGAGGTTATAGATGAACATCCTCTTATACCAGCTTCACTCGTACACAGGATTTCCTACCTGCGAATGTGCTGCTGGAGGTCAAAGTTTTTCATAAACGATTTCTCACAAAAATTGCACTTCAGCTTCTGGGCTTTGCCTTTAGCTTGTCCTGCAAAGTGCCAAACAGAAGAACCCTATTTCCTTCATTTCATTTATATAGTCACAAGCATTTAAAGAGTCGGTTGCTTACCATCCTGACTGTTGCTGTCGTGCTTGACACGTCTTGAATTCACATCCTTGTCAAAGGCCCCCAGCTCAGTCATATTAGTTGTGATGCTGCAGGTTTTGGTCTTGGCGCCTTGCTTGCCTGGACTGTATACAGGCGGGGTGGTGAATGCGGGACTCTCCACACACTGACTGGGCACCTGCAGAAAGCAGGAGGAGGAAGATGATCTGGAAGATGTCCATGCGAAAATGGCCAGATGCCCCCCCTAACCCCACACGCAGGGAAATCGAGTCCTACCTGCACCTGTGCGAATGGCTGTAGGCCCAGCGCCTGGACCTCCGCGCCGCCGCTTCCAGTGATTGGGGGTAGCGAGTTATAAACCTGAACAACAGGGGCGCCGTTGCTTGCTTGCACCTGGCTCTGGCTGGATGGAAGCTGGTGTGAAGGGTGCTGGTGTGGCTGCAAGTACGAGGCACCTGAGTTCATGCTCAGATTGCTCTGGCCGGGAAAAACAAAGTGGACTCACGCATACATCTACATAGCGGCAGGGCGACGGTTCACAAGGTTAACCACAATCATTGCTTCATTTCACATGTTCCAGATTATTGGTGACACACTACGAGGCTTAGCCCTCGTAGCCAGTGCATCTGACTGACACGGCACTGTGGAGGCTTGATGCCACTCCTCACTTACCAGAATGGGAGGCTGCATGGTAGCCATAGACTGGTCCATTGAAGTGAAGGCCGATATGGCCGACATCAGCACGTCGTCACTAACCAGGATATTTCCTTGGACCAGCGTGTGAGTAAGGGGAGACTGAGGCACGGTGATGTACGTGGACACCTGCAGCAGACACATGCGGACGATAAGGGCACCTGTAAGTTCATCCATAAGCTATTCATTTCCCATAGTGGCTGTACTGAGGAAACACTGGGCAGGAAGCAGGGAACAGCCTCGGTGGGATGTCAGTCTATAAAGGGAAACACGCTGACACACCTGCACACTAGAAATGTCGCTATTGATTATAGTAACATTTGAGTAACCTACCAATTAATCTGGCAATAATTTGAGTACTAATTTAATGTATACAGCAATTGGTGCAAGGGAGGAACCAATCCCAGATGGGACAACAGCCCATCGCAGGGTGCACACTCACTCATGCACTTTTTATAACTGAGTAATCAAAACGGATGTAATACACACGTCAGGGGAAACCCCCAAACTTGAAGGCGTGAGACTCTAATCTACCTAAAGGATTCCATGACTGCTACTAAGAACACATAGACATTTCAGCATGCATAAGAGGCCAGCCGCATCATAAGCCCCAAGAAGATTATGCTCGCCTGCTTGTTTGTGGAAGTCTGTGGCACTGAGTTGATGGAGGGCACAGGGGTGTAGGCATTAGTGGAAGCCAGGGAGACCGTGGCCAGGGATGGTGTGTTGGTCTGGCACTGCTCTCGCTTGTGAGTCATGAAGGCAGGGAGGGAGTTGAACTGCTTCTTGCACTTTCCACAAAGAAAGATGTCCTCATCATCTGAGAAGAAATCAGTGCAGTTCAATGTAGCGGAGAAGCAGATCGGAAATCTGTGGCAAAAAGCACATGGCGAGTCACGGGCTTACCACCCAGGGGCTGAATGGCAGCTGTGCCGGAAACACTGTGGGTGCTGGGATCAGAGACGCCCCCCTGACCGTCCAAAAGGGACTGAACGGCCAGGACTGTCTGGTTGTCCATGCCTGTGGACACAATGACGGAGACGTTTACTTTTGAAACTGAGATTATGCATCTTTGTCAACAAGACTTTCCGCGATATGAACTGACAACCTTAACCACAACCACAACACACCTTCCGCATGAAGAACACGATTAAGCATTACTTTCAAGACCTATTATTTCCACTTGGAAACCAGAAGGCAGCAAAGTGAGGCTTCCAGCCAGTAACAGGAATAAGAGTTCAGGGGAACCACCAGCTGCTTCAATCCAGCTGCATGCGATTTCATTCAAACCAAAGACAACAACCAGACCTTTCTGTCCACACCGTTGCACTGCTTTTACTTTCTTTTTCATTGTTTATGGAAACATGTCAACCATTACCGCACTACGGTCATTTCAATCCCAAATGCTATCATGTCGAGGTAATATGATAATGAATCAATTCCAAACTATAGGGTTACTATCCAACGCAGACAACTTCTGCGAAGAGCAACGGAAGCGCTGCCGAAGTAGTACAAAGAGCCGCAGCATCCCTGCCAATAGTGATGTTTATGAGGCGCTCTCCGGACCCGGGGCTGCATGATCGCCACACGGGGAAACGATGCGCCGCTTTGGCTCATCTTCCCCAACAACATGCCTGTCTCCTTTCTGCCATTTTCCGGCGCACTTCCAGCGGCTGCTGGTCCAGGAACTCCTACCCCCTTCTCCTTCGGGAAGATCACACCGATAAACAGCTCAGACACACGGAACGAGGCCGGCTTAGGTTACCGGAGACCTCCAGGAAAACAGCCCGTTTTCTCCTTGTCATCTCCCCGATATTTCGAAACTGTAGTTCATGTACTTTCAGTATAAATTTGTCAGGTCCACACACCATTTTTCTCGCCGCTTGGAGACCCTCGCATTGCAGAGCAAGACGTATGATAACGGAACTCCCACTGTTTGACCTGGGGAAAGAAATTATAAAAATACAATTTGAAATTACCTTCAAGCGCTTCAAAGATAGCCTGCGCCATCTTGTTCTTCCCAGTATATGCATTTAGCATGCTGGGAAATAGAGAAGTGCCGTGCTCGGCGTTACCGAAAGAGTGCGCACAAAGACCGCGCAACGATCGGGCAACGATCGGGCTGTCTGCCGGGCTCTTCGGGCTATACGGCCAATGCATTCTAATAGACACACACTAGGGGCAATTTACAGAGCTCCTGAGTGTGTGTGTGTGTGCGTATATCTCAATGAATGATATACAAATCATATGTATACACACACACATATGTGTGTGTGTGTGTGTGTGTGTGTGTGTATATATATATATGTATGTGTGTATACATATGATTTGTATATAATTAATTGAGACATATACTTTAAAAGGTATGAATAAATAAAATTGTATTAAATTAAAAAGGTGTTCGAGGTTTCAGGTATCATAATCTTTGCTGTTTTTTGTAAATATAGACTTACAAGACGAGGACTGCGTGTATGCCTAGCACATTCTGGGTGTGATTGAGTTGGGTATTAGGAACCTTTCCAACGTGGCGATGTTTCCAGTACGTTGCGATATTATAACTGCTCCTCTTTTATTACATGTAGTGTTACATTCAAAAGGGTCCCCCTCTGTAATATTGAACTATGTCAACCTCTGACATTTTAAAGACTTTGCTGTATGCAGTGAACACCTTGTTAAAACAAGAAAAGTACAAGGCGGTTCTCGCCATTGTCAAAGGATTCCGAAATGGTGCAGTGTGAGTTTTGCTGTTATCGTATAGCAGGCAAGATGACAAAACATCGAATTTTCGTTAGCGAGCTAAGTAGCTTTCACTTAATAACCCATGCTGTTAAGTAAAGTTAATTTGAAACTGTAAATGACATTCAACGCCACTTATATAGTTATTGATATTAAATATGTTCATCATTTTTAATTGAACGAGTTGTTGTAACTACTCGTTAACCGAAGATATTGAATTCTATTTGGGACTGATTGTTAATTCAACCAAGTCAACAATATTAATTTGTTTATTATTTTGATTGTGAAATGCAGTACTTTGAAATGCAGTACTTTATTTATGACCGGGTCCGAAATATCTACAGACATTCGAGCAAAGCAGACTTATTACGTGTAATTGTATTGCATTTCGACTTAGGTATGGAGCAAAAATCCGAGCCCCACATGCTCTGGTCATGACGTTCCTGTTTAAAAGTGGAAGGTAAAACAATACTCCGACGTTGGTAGATATTTATGTCACATTTAACTTGCTATGAGAGACATCTGCTTTACGATTAAGCGAGATGGTGACGTAACAACAATGCTGACAGACTCGTTTTCTTCGTTACATAATCGAATAGCCTCAAAGACAAACTGAGAGCCATCGCTCAAGCGACGTACACCCACTCGCGGAACCTCGCCTACTTTGTGTTCACGTACAAGGGGCTTCAAGGGTTGCAGGAGAGAATTCAGGGGAAAAGACTGCAGTCACAATCCTTCCTTGCAGCTTGCCTTGGTGGCTGGCTGGTTTTTGGAGACAACAATCACATAAATAGTCAGGTGGGTAACAGACAAACAAATTAAGACATTTTGGTATGTCTAGTGTTAGAGATTAACTGATTTTGTCATTGTTGCCCTTTTAATTTTTTTCCACAGATAAATATGTACCTCCTGTCTAGGATTCTGTTTGCCTTATCTCGGCTGGCTGTGGAAAAAGGTTATATTCCCGAACCCAAGAGAGACCCTTTCCCGCTCTTTGCTACCTTGGTTTGGGGCATTGTACTGTGGCTCTTCGAGTACTACCCCCACACTCTGCAACCATCACTTCAATCCTCAATGAACTACCTTTATCATGATAGCAATGTATGGCACAGCATCTCAGACTTCCTCATCTACAACAAAATGCCAGCCCAGTCCAGCCCATAACCTGCTTAACTGTGCTACATACAGGGCTGTGAGAGCGTACACCAGGTACTGGAAGCATGTTGTGGAAAAGTGACCTCTTTAATTATACATTGTTTTACACTCTCCACACATTAAGCATTTATGAAATAATATATTCTAGAAATACTAAGCTTCTAGAAGGGACAAAGGCCATGTATGTCTGTTTATTTCAAGTCAGTATGCATTCCCTTTGTTTACATCATGAGTTTTTAATTTTATAAATCATATTATGGAAAATGAATGCATAGATTGGTGTATGGTATGAATATTACCCATATATTGGCATGGGTTTCCTTTTGCAGACTGAAATGGTGCAACTGGGGTGAAATGGAGACACTACATCTATATTAGAATGTGCATGTAGACTACTGTTATTGAACTTACTGAAAAGTATATTTTTATTGACGTTATTGAAAATGGTTGAAAGTTGATTTCTGGGAAATGGTGAATAATTGCAGTGATTTGTATTTATACGAAATACAACTACAAACATATACCCTCATTGATTCAGATAAATGCAGAAAATATATAGCTCCTTATTCATGAAAAGAGATTCACATTGGATAATTGCATAATCCCACCTGTGTGGGATAAATTGGATATTTTACTGGCTTTGACCATCTAAAATGGATGCTGATACAGGTAATTGAACTGTAGTTTTGAATTAACTACAAATATATAGTCATTAAATATGTTGCATTTCCTTAATGTAAAGATTAGTTATTGCGAAAACAAATTACTGTGACAATTGTGAAATTGTTATACTTCTAATTCGACATTGTTCCTAATGTAATTGTTTAATAATATCGTTTAATACTTAATAAATCATATTAAGACTGCCAAAGTGAATCGGCGTCTCTTGGTCTTTGCTATAGTGAGCAATAAGCGGTGTGCAGCAAGTGTCACGAGGTCTGCTTAATACCTTTTTCTGTTTTAATACATTTTTAATACCGTCGACTGCATGGGACGTTCGTTCCGCTACCGTGCACGTCACGATATTAATGTATTATTTCAATATGCTAGACATTTGTACGTCGTCAGTTTGTTAATATCAACGAAGGTAAACACATATAAAGTTCTGCTGCATTGAAAGTATGTATTTTGTAATTATTAATACTATATTACCCAAATATCCGACCTTTTAACAATGTAAGTAGTTTTCTGAAATACAAATCATGCTGTTGGGAATTCGTGTACATTGCAAATAGTTGTAGATTTAAGTGATATTTTATTATCTATTTAACCAGATGTGTATATACCTTTTAAAAGTGTTTAGTGAATTCTTAATTGTTCATTATAGCCACTTAGCGTTTTAGCTATATACAGCATTACATGGGTCACGTAGTGGCACATATTTAGATTTTTAAGTCGTTAGGCTTCAATTTAAAATCAGTAGACTACCACAAGGGCTAGTATATTCGTCAAAGCTAAATAAATGAAAGTGCATATTGCGTCTCATTATATTACCATTCAGCATTGAACATACTATAGTCGTCCATTATGCGCCTGATCGTCCGTTAAAACTACAACAGCGTAGCTTGTCTGGTGACAGAATTAACTACAATAATATATCTCACCGATGTTACTTTATTTAAGCGTGACACGAGGAACTCGAAGTCGCAAAATGCGTATGAATTCGGTAATTGATTATAAATGACAGAAATTACAGAAGAAGAATTTGTCTCAAGCGTTCTGACTGTGGATTGGCATTCAATTCGACCAATGAAATTCGTTTACACGTTAATTATTCGCCAACAAGGCCCAGTATTCTGACCAATCATTGCACGGAGTTTTGACACGTGCAGAATTCGCGGCAAAAAAGATTTGGCGCGCAACCCCCAAGCCTTGTTCGGATCAGCTGGGACAATAATAACAACAGACTTTTATTGAGAAAGGAAACTTGTCTGGTTGAAGACTACTGCACGGAGAGGATTGTTTCTTGATGCTTCTGGGGTTGCATTTTGGATATCATTAACAGCAAGACCTGAAAAATGTTTTAAATCCAACCGTTTGCTTTTTGTGTTCTTCCTGGATGTGCTCACGAAAGTTTGCGGGGGAGAGTATTGAACATTTTGATGACATTTTTCGGAGTTTGACAATTGATTCACTAGGCTTAGTCTACAAATACAGCATGCAAGAGTCGGATATATGTTAATGATCGGTTCCAAACTGTTATTGTTTGTGCTAATGAAACTATTGGAGATGCAATCTAAGCGATCTTTGCTAAGAAGGTAATCCATGTTGTTGCTGTTGTGTGTGCGTTATGTATCGTAAACTGAAAATGCATCGCCGAACAAAGGAAAACTCTGCAACAGAAGTTTTGCCAAAACAAACGCGTACTGTCTGAAGAATCTACAGTAGATTCCGATCGCGCAAAGGACGCGAGAAACGTTTTAAAACAAACTTCAGCTGGCTTGTCTATTGTGTCAGAGTAACTGCACAATAGCCGCTTAAGTTCGCTGTATATTTCGCATTTTTATTGGGGGGAGAAAAAACGTACATCACGTCTTGCATATGCGTTCGGTATTTTACATCGACTTTAAAGAGGAAAATGCAGTTCTGGCGTTAACTTGAGGCTAATTGGGACTTCGAGAATTGGATCTCTGCTTTGTTTTACAAATGCCAAGATCAGTTCGATCTACACAGCCTGTTGCCGCTGGGGATTTTGACTGTTGTACTCACACTTCTTAAATATGGCAAACAAGCCAATTTATAATGCAGGTTTTTCTCTCGTGTTTACCATTGTGCTGGTAAAACAAGCAGGGGCCGTCGCTTGCTAAGACTTGGGGTTTAACGTTGCGCCAAAAGTAAAGTGATCGGGGCAGACAAAAGCTGCCTGCAGTGTGGGCCATGTCAGAGACGCTGATCACGGGTCAGACCTCGGAGGATCTCCTGGCCGACTTCGAGTCTCTCCTGAGCTCTGGAAGCATCAACCTAACCGAGGATCACCAGATTGTCATCATCTCCACTCCGAACAATGTGGACATTAACGCGGCGGCTT
Organism: Petrocephalus zakoni; assembly: GCA_026774425.1. Classification (NCBI taxonomy): domain Eukaryota; kingdom Metazoa; phylum Chordata; class Actinopteri; order Osteoglossiformes; family Mormyridae; genus Petrocephalus; species Petrocephalus zakoni. The sequence goes on along the minus strand of JAODKN010000104.1, from coordinate 22,656,687 downwards.
CTAGCAGGACTGCGGAGATACTCCTGTTCGCCACCCCGCAAGCTCCGGCGCCGGTGGACGACGAGCGCAGGCCGACACTGGGGCGGCCTCCGGTACGTGGCTAAGCGGCGATTTCGGTTCTCAGCTCTGGGCGTGGTGCTTTTGTAAGTGTCTTCCTCTTGTCGCTTCCTGTGTATTGGCCGATCACTTTGCGAGCTTGTACGAAGTTACCAAAAAAGTTAAGCGCACTGGTGAAACGACGATGTTGGAAGGAAATGCATGCGTGTTAGATCTTTGTAAGGTTATGTTTTTAATAAATATTTTTGCAATCCCAGGCTTGAAATAAGTGTTGACGGGTTGTAATGAAAGTCGAAAGTCATCGCCCCCTTCGACAATGTTTTAATGGATTTATGATTTACAGAATATGAATGAGCCCATTTATTTGAACTACCGTAGGTGAAAAGGAAGCTTGACCTGGACAGCGACCACCAGTATGTGAGCAGTTCCCGCCCCACGCCAGTAGGTGGCGTGCCAGCATCTACACCTGCACCGCCTAGAGGTACAGAAGTCCGGCCAGGAGGAAACTTGGGTTTTCTGCCTAATTTTCTGCTGGAGAGAGAATTAGTTGGAAGTATGGCAGTTTGGTAAAGGTGTCAAACCTTTATTTTTTTTTTAATTGTTTTTAGCGTGGTGATGTAAATTGAAGGGTGTATTTGGGTAGCATATTTGAAGTATTAGAATGGAATGGACCTTTAAGATTGTTTTAACTTGTATAAGATTTAAATATGTAATATTGCTTTATAACTGGCCCTGTACATTTCTGCAGTTTCCAGGTCCTCATCGGAGAAATCCCGTTATGACACATCTCTGAACCTCACCACAAAACGGTTTCTAGACCTTCTGTCCCAGTCTTCTGATGGAGTGGTGGATCTGAACTGGGCCTCACAGGTTCTCGAGGTGCAGAAGCGACGGATATATGACATTACCAATGTCCTGGAGGGTATACAGCTTATCTCCAAGAAGTCAAAAAACAATATCCAGTGGCTGTAAGTCTGACTCATATTACTGTATGTTTACATATAAATATTCAGACTGTAGACAAAATAATGGAAAACCCACATAAAAAAATAAGCAATTTGAGAGGTGACTTGTATTATATGTTGGTATGTTTCACCTATAAAAAAAATGTTAGCATTACTTTTGTGCTACTTGAAAACATGAGGCTACTTCCAAAGAGGCTGGTGCCTAGATTACAGGTGCATCGGCCACAAAGCTTGTAAAATTATAGCATGACCACATATGCCGAAAACAAAAACCGTTGGCAAAGAGGAGCAGTGGGTCCCGGTTGTGGGTCACTGATTGGCAGAACCTGATGTGGAAACCTTATGGAATAATTGCTAAGCACCACAAACCCTCAGCACCTCTGACTCTTAAAACTATCCATCCTGAGCTCTAGAAAAAACTATAAAACAAATAAAAACAAATAGGATTGCTGTTTGGAAACCACCATCCCCAGGGTTCAACAGGCTGGTGAGAGGAGCATAGTATCTCAATAGGTTTACATTTTCGGGAAAGTCAAATGGTGTATGAAACTCTTTTTACATGGCTAGGTGTCTTGTGGCAGTAAGTAGGCCCAGTCATTGCAGTCCAAGGTTGTGTAACAGCCATCATAAACATCATAACATCTTGAAGGACCAGATGCACCCAAAGGTACAAGCACTGTTTCCTCACAGTGTCCCCATACACACTTCCAAATTCAAGAGTGAACACTAGGATGTAATATAATTATTCCCCTGGCCTCCCTAATCTACATTTCTATGAACATTTTATGGGTAAGTTCTGGAATGCATAGTGAAGTAGTTGTATGTGTATCCCCGAGAGACCTAGAGGCTTTCCTTGAAAATTGTCTCACTACAGTTTATACACGGATGCACATAACTGGTACACAAATATGCATTTGCTGTATAAAGCGATTATATGCAACAGTTTCTTGTCACAGCAGCACAGATGCAAACTTATGTGCATTTGTTCTGCTTTGACAAGAAATGACTTTGCACGTTAAGCTTTATAGCAGGGGTCACCAACCTTTTTGAAACGGAGCTACTGCACGGGTACTGAGCCATGCGAAGGGATACCAGTTTGATACACAAATTTCAGACACCGCTCACTGATGAGTCGTGCTATTCTTAGAACAGGTCCGCTGGTGACTCATGTGGTCCTTGGGGGCATCCTGGTGCCTGCGGGCACCATGTCGGTGACCCCTGCTTTACACTGTGAATAAACTACGAATTAGCCATATGAAAGTAAAAATGCCCATAAAACATGCCTGTGCATTACAGGAAATGGCTGCACATATCACTGTATACAGTGCATGTGTATTTGTGTGTGTGTGTAATATATAAATAAATAATGCACACAGCCATTAGGTGACAAGACTGACACGGCTGGTTTCTTTTTAGCGCAATCATTTGGTGTAGCGTAGGAGCTCCTCTTGCTGCCTTTACGGCAGTTATTTATCTTGGGAGTGACGGGTGCGAGTCCTGCACTGTGGGCCAAGGGCCGTCTCTTACGCCCACAGTTACTCCTGTTGGATATGGGCTGTCCTCCG
>JAODKN010000104.1:22611482-22633430 GCA_026774425.1 Petrocephalus zakoni | reverse complement strand
TCATGTTTTTTGGGGATTTGCTATACTTGTGAGGTCCACTGGTCCTCACAAGTATAGCAAAACCTGTGTACACACACACAGCCCAAGGTTTTGTATTATGAGTATATAGTAAATTACTTTATGCTTAGGTTTGGTGTAATCCACAGAATATTTTGAATTGTCTCTTTTCTAATTCCAGTGCTTTTTGTTATTGTTTTTTAATCTTTATATCTGTGCATTTTTATGTAATATGTGTGTACATCAATACCCTCCTAGGTTTATGGAGAGCGAGCTGGATCTCAATGACATCATTCAGGAGATGCACGTCATCGCCACCATGCCTGACCTCTACCACTTGCTTGTTGAGCTGAATGCTGTCCATTCCTTGCTTGGGTTACTTAGCCACGAGAATACAGATATCCACTTCACAAGATGTCGTTGATTCCGGAACCATGCTGTCCATATCTCAGTCCGAAATTTAATTTCTGATTATTGCACTTATGAAATGAATATGAATTTACTAGCCTTTCTGGATGTACTCTGATGTATGTATGCTACATAATTTAGCATATTTTACGACACTTGTTGGAATGTTATCCCATGCATTTCAGAATGAACCATACAAATGCTGTACTTTCTGCGGTCATCAGTCAGTTATTTGACATGCGCGCATAGCCTCTTGTCATGTTTGGGTTTCATTTTACTCTCCAGTATATTCAGTGAGCCCTTTCAGGTGTAGTAGTACGAGCAGTTCCACATCGCGTCCACCACATTGCTTTGATGCCCCCTCGTTTCTGTAGCGACGCATCCTTAACCTCCCCTCACATATAGCCATCGCAGTGGTGGATCTGCTGCAGGAGCTAACGGATATTGACACACTCCACGAGAGCGAAGAGGGCGCTGAGGTGCTTGTGGATGCGTTGGTGAGCACTGCCGTCTTTTATCTGTGGCGCACACATTGGATGCTTGCAGAATGATTACCTGTGGTTCCCCGGCTGCTGGTTCTGCCTTGGTCTGCAGTGGGGCACTGCTGACCCCTCTGCATGTGTTCCTGTGAGCCTGGTGTCTTTGAATTCGGGAACATAACACGATCTGAGGGTGTGAATTGGGGAGTAGATGAGCTCTTTGGAATAATAGTTTTGCTCTTGTCTCAGATTAGTTTTTCCTTGATTTTTAATCCACATTAAAATTAATTTATTATCTGTACTTAATGTTAGTCGTCATAATTTGAATGGCTGAATAATCACCATTGTCTCGGCAGTCACTGATTGTGGCTTCAGGCTTGTCCAACATGGGCTGCATTACCATATAAATGACAGTATTCACCTGGGTTTTGGCTGTCCTCACCAAAAATAAGAATGGAGCGCTGGTCTTGCAACCTGCCATCTCCTTTCCCTACTTCGCATTCTCCAGACTCGCCGTTTGGCTGCAGTGGGCTCATCCATAACCGCAAAAGCCCACGCTTATGTTTCTTTTGCTTCCAGTCATACTGTTAAAGTTTCGGCACAATCAGCCATGCTAGAGGAGACTCATGAATCCTGTATTTTTTTTGTGTTCTGTATATACATTTTGTGTGTGTGTGTGTGTGTGTGTGTGTGTTCCTGTTTACTTGAATGGGATTAAAATTCAGATTCTTGCTTTCCTCCCACTGTAGTCTTTTTGCTTTACCTTAGGCTGTTGTCCTTTATCTGCGCAAAAGGCTCCCTGCAGCTTACATCAACTGGCTTACAGGGAGCTGTACTACCGCTGCTATTCTGTCTGAGTCGTGTACTCCTGCCCACGCAATGCATTTAATTTTAGAATCATGGTCGATTTTATAGGTGCTCCTCAGAATTCAGAAGAGGTTTTGTACTTACAATGGCCCCATTATCTGTCGAGATTAATGAGAAACTGCAGATTGGGGATATGAAATGCACTGATTTGATTGGCAATGTCCATGTCATAATCATATGCTAAGAAATACAGTTAGCCACCTAATTGTTTGGGGAAAAATGGTGGAAAGTGGTATGTAAAATGTTTAATATACACTGTCCACAAAATAACTGGGGGACGCCGCTTAATCACCAAATTGTGTTTAATTCACACCCTTTGCCACGTGTATAAAATCAAGCACCTAGCCATGCAGGCAGATTTGTAAACAATTAAGAAAGAAAGGGTCGTTCTGAAGAACTCTGAATTTAAGCATGGTACTGTCATAGGATACCACCCTTGCAATAAGTCAGTTTGTGAAATTGCTTGGTCAACTGTAAGTGTATTATTGTAAAGTGGAAGCTGTTGGGAACAACAAAAACTCAGTCACAAATTGGCAGACCACATAAAGTAACAGAGCGGGGTTGCTGAGGCGCATAGTGCGAAAATGTATCCAGTGCTCTGTTGACTCAATGACCGCAGAGTTCCAAACTTCTTCTGGCATTAACCCCAGCACAAAAGCTGTGCACTGGGAGCTTAATGGAATGGCCTTCCATGGCTGAGCAGCTGCATGTAAGCCTCACATCAAGCACGATGGCAAGCATTGGGTGGAGTGGTGTAACGCAGACCACCGGACTCCGGAGTAGTGGAAACGTGTTCTGTGGAGTGCCAAATCACGCTTCTCTATCTGGCAGTCTGATGCATGAGTCTGGGTTTGTCGTGTGCCAGGAGAACGTTGCCTGCCGTACTGCTCAGTTCCATCATAGCTGTGTCCCAGTGCACAAAGCATGGTTCATAAAGACATGGTTGGGTGAGTTTGGTGTGTAAGAACTTGACCTCAACCCTATGGAACACCTTTGGGATGAACTAAAACAGAAATTACGCGCCAAGCCTTCATGCTTCAAAATGCTTGGTGAAAAAATCTAGATGAAAGGACAAAAATTCATACAGACGCACTTCAAAATCTTGTGGAAAGCCTTCCCATAAGAGCCACAGCTGTTGTAGGTACGACGGGGGACCGACTCCATATTGCTGCTTATGGATTTTGAATGGGATGTCATAAATGTTCCAGCTGATCCTTCCAGTGCTGCTGGAAACTGTACAGTTTGGGTGTGAGGGCAGAGTAAGGATTAGATGCGAGGGAATGGGTGACAGGCCTGGCCGGGGGATGCATCGTCCTCATTCATTATATGAACCGTCTCAGGGTAGCGACTTTTTCTTAGTCTCGAGTTTGGCCTTCCTGCTGTGGTGGCGCCTCCCTGACAGCAGTGAGAAGAGGTCGTTATGAGTGTGGGATGAGTAAGCATCAAATGGGGAAGCCGGTATTGTCCGTAGATTACGTCGCTGTTGTTCCGACTCTGCTTTCTAGTTAAATGACTATTATTAAACTATTGGATCTGGCCACTGCAGGTTCACAGCCAGGACTGTTTCACACTGTTGTCTCCTGTTGGTTGCAGGTGGAGGGACAAGTGGTAGCCCTGCTGGTGCAGAGCATGGAAAGGTTGGATGAGCAGGTGAAGGAGGAGGCAGACGGAGTGTATAACACGCTTGGTAAGCGCTGTCGCCGACACGCGTCACACTGGGCTCAGACGGGTGAGGCATGCTTTTTTTTTTATAGCCTCTAGACTGGTAATTCAGCTCAGATCTTCTGCTCTTATTTCATTTGAAAAGTTATTCAGCCATCCAGCAGGGAGCTGGAGCTCTATCAGTGTCACATCCCAGCCCAAGGTTTTGAAGAATCTGTGTAGAGTCATTCTAGAGGGACAATTGGTCAGTGGTGTAATGGATAACACATGTCACTCGGGATCAGAAGTTTCACTCATAACCGGCTAGGTTTCACTCATGACTGGCTCGAGCGTTTCCTTTTGTGTGGTGTATAACTATGTGTGCCTGTTTAAAGAAAGGTGTGACCATCCATCATGACCTTAAACCCCAGTTGCTCCAGGCACTGACTGGCCCAGCTTTCTCAGTTGTAGGCCCCTTTAGATTAGTATCTGTATCTGCTAAATATGTGAAAATGTATGTATGCTATTAGGTCTGGAGAGCACTTCACTTCTTTGGAACACGCTTGGATGGTTATGATGGAAGTTGCCAAATTGCCCGTCGGTGTACTTATCTGAATGGCAATTGGTGTGTGTGTGTGCCTTGTGATTGGTTGGCTTCCTGTCCTGGGTTGTTCCCTGCCTGCGCCAATAGTCTCCAGGATAGGCTCTGGAACCCTGTGACCCTGAATAGGATAAGCTGTTACAGGAAATGGATGGATGGTTGGGTTATGAAGCCTAGACTTGGCCCTTCACTGGGCAGGTTTATCCATCAACCTATCTGCCCATTGACCTTCAGTTATGATCACATGGGGTATATTTATGAGTGTGTTCACAAAGCTAATGCCAGGACAACTGTATCATGTTTAATGTAGTCTATGTTAACCCACATGATTGCTAAAATAAGGGATGTGTCCATAATAATTTTATTATAGTACATTTCCTAGTGAAATGTGGTGTAATGAAGTCTCTGCCTGTGGGAGGGTTGGATTATATTGTGCAATTGCCTCACGCTGCTGTCTGGTTGTATTGTCAGTCATGGTCATAGAGTACTCTGAACACATTAATGCAAGCAAGTTAGCTAGGGCTTTATCACCATATTCAGTGCACTATATATGGTAACTTGGAAATAATGTTTTAAAAAATAATTTAAAAAGCTAAAAGCAAACTGTATTAAGGGAGAACTGACATTACTGGATGTGACCCTTACACATTGAAAGCAAAGTGGTTGTCAGCCACTTGATGCCATTTATGAGAATATCATTAATTGTCTGGTTTTTCAAATGTCGGGGGTAACCCTGAAGCAACAGAAAAGACTAAATGTCTGGCGGTTTAAATTCTTTATTTCTGGCTGGGTACAAAAACTATGAAGAGCAAAGTGTGGAAGAAATTTGTGTATTCGTGGCTAAGCACAAGTAAAAATTGCAAGCTTATTGTTCCGTATTGTTGATCGATATATTATTTTTGTGATAAAAAACGTTAAGCTGTTATTCTGTGCTGTAATGTTAACATTACAGTTCTGTGCCTGTTGCTGTTATTGCAACAGATCTGTTTTGATCAAACACGTGAAAGAGTTTTAAAGGAAAATTTATTGATGGATTTATTTTCCCCCTGTATGTGCAGTTTCGCATTTCGCTGCAGGGACTGCCTAATGACGTTTCTTTCTGTGCTCCTCCCTTGATGTCTGTGGTGCTGACAGCCTGCTGTGTCCCATGTTCGCTATTGGTGACTGGTTAGTGTAGCTTCTGGCATACATAGTATCTGGCTTGATTAATGTGAAGGATAAGGATAATAGCCTATAGCATATGTTTCCGCATCATATTTTTAAAGCTATTTTATGTAATCAGTGTAGCTCTCAGGAATGATGTGGCACAAAAATCCATAAAATTACTTGCATTAGTAAGAGTATTCAGATTAGGTTATATTTGTTGACACAAGCATAAGCAGAATGGAGATCATTATACAGTAGCATTAGCATGCTAGCAAAAAGGTGAAAGGTGATTGTCATTGTTGACATACCGTAGCGCACAGTGTACAGTGCATCTAACCCATGTGACATGGCAGGGGGCAGCTCCGTGAGCGGCCGGGGAGCCGTGCTTGGGGAAGGTACGTTTGCTCAGGGTACTTCAGCGGTACTTGCTGGTCGGGGACTTGAACCAGCAACCTTTCGATTACACGGTCCCTAACCATTACACCACCACTGCCCCCTAATGAAGTAATGAAGATCAGTGATGTTATCTATGGAACCAAACTCTATTCATTTTAGTGTTATTCGTACCGTGTACAAAATGATTTCTGAAAACTCTGCGGCTGTTAAGGTTCCTCTCAGTATGATATGCTCTTGAGATGCCGTGTAACTACTGGTGGCAGCACACACTAGATAAAATTAAATTAATTTACGTCTCCCTATAATTTCTCCCTATAATAACAGTTTTGGGATATGCTAAAGGGTTCTTTACCTTTGTCAGAAACACTGATGTTGTTGCAGCTGACAACGGAACACCCGACCGTGACAGATGCAGTAAAAGAGTACAGCTAGTAGAGTATCGCACCGGGCGGGAAACTATGCGCCGATATGGCAGATGCCTTTGCTTGGTGGGGATGGTGCTATGTCCGGCACTATAAGGCAGGTCTTAAAGAGAGAAAGGTAGATGATTTGAAGATGGGTGGGTGTGGTGTATAAAATGTTACAGAAGCTTTTGAACCTCTTAATCCAAAGCATGACATGCCTGGAATCATTATTGGCATGACAGTGATACATTATGGATCAATCTGGGATTATATTTTCTATATTTTCTTTCCTGCTTTAAATCACTGAAGCTCAAAAGAAATCTGATTTTCCGTCATGATGTTCTCTTGACCATGCTTATCAGTAAAATACCCTGTATGAAGTGAAATTAAACACATTGATCAAAGGCATTTGGCGCTTGTCATATGTTTGGCTGAGGCTAATATCAGTTGGCTTTTAAAAAGCTAGAAGCCAAATCTGACTCCATCTTGAATACACATAATAATCCATGATTGTTCATTCAGATAGTGGCTGCATTGTGCCCCTACAGCTCTCTAAAAGGGATACTTTCAGAATCTGAGCTGAAACAGTATAAAATGTTGCTGCGAGGTATGATATTGTACCCGTGGCAATTCACTAGCTGCCCTGTGTGCCTGGAGCATGGTGGCCTCCTGCTTTTGGTCCTCTTAAGTGCCACGCTGCATGGAGATGATCCTCTCACACTACACCCCAAACCTGGAACTTCTCAAGCTGACACACACACTGACATTCAGGGCTGGTCCCAACCCATGTGTCACCCTAGGCGAACATCACTGCCAGTGCCTGGTAACCCCCCCACGTGTTACGCTCAAACCAGAATGAGTGCACAAATGATAATGGTGAACAAATAATTAAGTTGTTCAATTTTGTGCGACACTACAATAAATGTCACATTTTTATATAACCAAACAAATGATTACAAATGGCAATGATGATATTCCATAAAACAGGTGTCTTGAAGTCATTAATTCGATCGGATTGACTTAACTGATTAACTGCGTTAATTATGATACCCCCAATTGAAGAATAGTATGAACAATGATTCTTAATAGGATTTTAATTTCTGTATTGAATACAGTCTATAAAATCTTGTCTGCAAGTTAGGTTGGTGCCCCTCAGAAGTTGGGGCCCTGGGGGTTTCCAATGGGATCTGCTAGGGAATTCCAGCTGTTATTACTTATTCTTCTTTTTGGGTTTCTTTTAGAACTCAATGCAATAACTCAAAACACTTGTAATTTTTTATGAAGATTTCATGGCTTTTTTTGTTCTTTCTATTGCTGCAGTCATGAGCAATGGCTTCCCCACACATCTTCCTTTCTTCTGTCTTATGCTCCCTGCACTTGTCAGTCTGTCTCTAGAACCCCACCTACTAGCTACTTCTATGAAGCGTTATTGCTTATTTTTTTTGTTGTTTATTTCAACTGAGTTTAAATGTATACCTTGCCCAGCAGGTAATTCTTTTAATTATGGAACATAACGCATAGTAATTGCTGCATTGTCACGTTGACCTGTGAATCTGGTTGTTGAGACATGGTGTCATTCATGTATGCAAGAACACAGGACTTCACAGGGCTGCCAAAGCCATGTCACGTGTGCGTGTGATTTCAGCTATCATCGAGAACATGGCAGAGTTCCGTCCAGGCATGTGCGCTGAGGCAGCACAGCAGGGCCTGATGCAGTGGCTTCTGAAGAGGATAAAAGTAAGTGAGGGGCTGCTCAGGGGGGTGCCGAAAAGGATGGAGTACTAGATTTAATGCATTAGGCCTTTGCTTATTGATGCACGATTGCCTGTGTATATGAGCTGAAGAATGCTGGTCTTTTTTTGTGATCAAATTTTTATTAGAGAATTATTTACAAAGAACACAGAACATACACCCCCACCCCCAAAACACCCCGAGACAGCACCTTAAAAGAAAAAGCAAAAAAAAGAAAGAGGAAATTGTAATCATCACCATAACTAGTCGATTGCAATAAATCTGGTCAGGAGGACCTTACCACCAACTGGCGAAATCCCTCCTCCCCCACCACCAATTGGGGAATCCTACAGAGAGGGGGCCACCCAGGCAAAATGAAGTCCCTGAAGTCTCTGGCACTGTTATTTTGGGGATCAAATTATACTTTGGGGGGGGGGGGAAATTATGAAAACCTACTGTATTACTTATTAGATCAAATATTTAAACGTACATTTCGTGATTAAAAGGCAAGAAAGGTAATTGAATTTGAAAAATAAGACTTTTTAGAAAATAATTTATTTGGAATTATTCTACAGATGGTTATCCAGTGGAAAAACATTTATATTGAATCTTGCTCTTTTCACAAACTTCCTGGGAACATTGTACAAGTCAGTGATTGTCAACTTTCAGTTCAGTTTTCTATTTGCATGTTTCAGATCATTTTTTAATTTTTCCATGGTCTGAAAAATAAGTTATAAGGATTGTTAATGTCTTCAATTTCAGGCAAAAATGCCCTTTGATGCCAACAAATTGTACTGCAGTGAAATCCTGGCCATCTTACTCCAGAACAATGACAGTAAGTGCCTTTTTTAAGAAACAGACGAATGTTTAAATAAATTGATCTTGTTAAAGCATAAAATCAGCAGCTTTTTTCTCAGCTACCTCTTTCTTCCTCCCTCTGTCTTGTGCTCCATTGTCACCAGGCTAATTGGCAAAGTGATATCACTTGTAAGCAATCTGTTTGACTGACAAGCCTTTGAGCATGTTCTTGGGTATATAAACATCGTCGGAGTGACAATCGCTGTTCACTTCTCTCAGTTCTACAGTTGTAGCTGCCAGGAAAAAGGGGTCTGTCTGGAAGCCACAACACTGTTTTGTTAATATCTGGAACTGTCAGACATGGGTGCTTTTAGTTTGAAATGGATAAACAAGCCTTCTTAGATGTTTGTCTGTGAGTGATGATAAGGAACTGTGCTGATATTTTGCAAGCATTATGTCAGCTTTTATTCTGATCACCCATCTCATCCGTCCCCCCCCATCCACACTTTTCTCCCAGGCAACAGGGAGCTCTTGGGTGAACTAGATGGAATTGATGTGCTACTGCAGCAACTCTCTGTAAGTACCTAAGCACGGGACATGAGGCTTTATTATTCTCCCTCTCTCACACTCTCACACTCTCTCTCTCTCTCACAAACACACACACACACACACACACACAATCGCACACTATTGGTTTCAGCTGCCTTAGCACTCGGTATTTATCTGATTACTTTCCCATTTTATTTCACTGCTTCTCTCACTGCTCTTTCTTTGGTTTTGCTTGTGTACGCGACTGCAGCTTTCATAAGCCATCACTGTATTTTTCTGTATTTTTACAAACCCCACACATTACTTACTTAGCCTACACGGCTGTCTTCCGATAATTTAATGTGACATATTGTAAATGTCTATTTTTTTGGTTTTAATTTAGATTGCATGTTTGCATTAAGATCTTTACAGTGCAAAATAAACATGTAGCTGGAAATTTATCATCACGATGACTGAGGGGCCAGTGATCATGATCGACTGTTGGTGGCTGGCATTTGAGAGAAGAGTTGATGCATATTGCAGATTGGTAGACCAGGTCAACTTCAAAAGGAGCCTTTCTGAGAATTTTATGAAACCTGTATAGTAGGTTTCTAGTGGGCACAGGTCGGTCATTGTAGGGAGGAGTGTAAGCATGCAGTGCTGGAACCCTATTTTTATTATTATTCATAATATTAATAATTTTTTTATTATTATTATTCTGCAGTAAAACACTTTGGGGAGCAGAAACCATAAGGTGTTGAAACACTAAATTCTCAGAAACCATTGGACATGGATGTCCCAAAAATGTCCTGATGTCCCAACTAACCATTTAATATTCATCTACTCATCAAACATGGCTAGCAACAGCCAATGAAATTTACGCAGGTTATTCCCTTATATATGACCGAGAATCATGAAATTTGCAACATTCCCTCTCCTGTTCTGGGCTGTTAAGACATACTGGTGGGGCTGTATTGCCATGTTTTAGCTGTGCATTCTTTTTTGGGTTAAGTGTGGTGGGCGTGACCATGCTGATGAGAGGCCAATCAAATGTGTGTAGCTTTTAAGCACCTGGGAGCATAGATGCCTAAATGAATAGGGATTCTTTGATGCCTACATATCACAACAGGGACTCTCTGCGTTCAGGTAAACATTTAACTTTCACATTTCCAGGTGATCCATCCAGGCATTCTATTATCTGTACTTCAGTGTCACATTTTGGGAAAGTGATCCATCTCGTACTTTTGGATATCGTGAGTGTGGGAGGACTATGGCTTGAGCAAATGACTGGGCTGTTCAGGGAACACCATGCTGTCATTTGTGACTGCACCAAATCTAGTTGGGATGCAGTTGTTTCGTCCTGACTGTAATCCGTTTTAATCATGCTGGGCAGCTAGTCAATTGGGCTCTATGTAGCTAAAATAATTATGAAAAGTATGCTGCTAAAAAAAACCTTTGTAGAATGGATGTGCATGAAACTAACTGTTAGCTATTTTAGTCCAATGAAAACTAAATACATTTTTAAATTTATTTATTAAATAATTTACTACCCAGATAATCACACTGAAGAATAATGAGGTGGAGTGAAAGCTGGGAGATGCTCTGGAGCCTAATGCCCTTTACAGCTGGCTTTTTACAGCAGTTAAAATCCAGTGGGAACTGAAAACCCCTGTGACCATTCACAGGTGTTCAAGCGGCATAACCCTGCCACGGCAGAGGAGCAGGAGATGATGGAGAACCTTTTTGATTCACTCTGTTCGTGTCTGATGCTGGCCGCCAATCGTGACCGCTTCCTCAAAGGAGAGGGCCTTCAGCTTATGAATCTAATGCTCAGGTGAGTCCCGGGATCGAGGCAGTGGGGACCCGGGCTGGTGGGTTTCCATCTCCGTCTTGTCTAACAGTATGTCAGTAGCTCATTAGTACAGTCATACCCTGCCTTACTTCATTAATTGGTTCCGAAAGCCCTGTCGTAAGCCGGTTTTTGACACAACCCCTTAAAAATGCCTGAGAAGGACTAATAAATAGACATGGTCATTTTCCATTAACGTCAATGCACCATTAAGTCAGTGTTTACTTTGTGATCCTAAAAGTAATTGTTCACCTAGTACGTTGCGAGTGACCTGCAAAAAATTACTTTTTGTGAAATGAATTACTATAGACGAGTGAGGTATGGAGAAATGATGTATACTGTGGTACTACTGTATAAGTCATCAGCTTGTAAATTGCTGTTTTTTTTGAGGATGTTTAATTATGTACAAGTGTATTTCAAAATAAATGCCTTTCAGTGTTTGAACAGAAATCAATCGTTGGTATACACAGAGTAGAATTTTTGGAAATGGACGATCAATATAGGGTGCTTTTTTCTTTCTTTTTTTTGGTCTGAATTATTAAATGACCCGGTGGACCAAATGCTGGCCGACAAAGCCTGACCTTAAGGCAGTGAAAAGCGTTTTTTAGAATTCCAGGATGCATTTTGAGGTGCAAATCTCTCTTGATAATCCTACCACGGAGTCTGTAGGTTTATGAAATTGACAATTTAATGGAAAACAACACAACTCCGTTGTTTATCCTTTGGCTTGATTAGATATCTGGGAATGACATAAGAAACCTACCTTTCTCTTCTCATCTAGCCCTTAATTATAATGAAGGGGGCGTCTGACAGTTTCCAAAGTTCCTGTTTGCTATAGTGATAACAAGCCTTGGCTTAGCATGTAGACAGACACGTTTTTGCTGTACCTAATGTGGAGCCATGGGATGTGGCTTTGGCCCACAGTGTCCCTGTAGGTATATTTGTTGGGGGCCGGTGATTAGACGCAAGTTAGAAGTACAATATTGAGTTCCACATCAGGCATGTACCAGCTGTACATGTGAAACATTCTCCTGCAGTGGCACTGAAGCGTGTTATCCTTCACAAACGGACAACCGGTGTCACCGTGACTGACAACTCCATTTCCCAGGTGTCAGGCTCCTGGATGGCTAGCCCAGATAGCATGCGTCTTGAAAAAACTGAATTTCAGACAATCTAGAAGTGTTTTTATAATAACCCTTTAAAATGTATATTGTTTCGATCTGATATTTCAAAAAAAAATTTAATGTCTTGTGTGCTGCTGGTTTATCTTAAAGGACTTTCACAAGCAATTTTGCTCATTTTAAAAGAAGGTGACATTTTTGTACATGAATTATTAATGCATGTTCTTCATTCATCTCCCTAACAGTTATCTTTTTTTTTTTTAATAAATACCTCTCTTCTCACAGCACTCTCTTTCCTCTTTACACCCAAAATAGAACCAGAGCTGAGGTTATTTTTAGGAAATAGTTTTATCTGTAATTAATGCAGTGCATCCCCCAGCTGAAAATGAAATTAAATTGTCAATTATATTTCCACCCCTGTGATCTTAGCTTTCGCTGGTGAAAAAATGTAGGTGTAGCAAAGCACAGAAACCTTTGGAGGTTCTGACTCTGTAGTCTTAATGCATTGTGCGTTCACATGTTTGACAGTGAAAGCTGTTGCTTGAATTGTTTGTTTTCTCTGTCACTACTGAGTCATTTTAGATGTCCAGATGTCGTCATATTTGTATGTTGTTTAGCCATCATATTTTCTTTTAACCCTATTAGCAGCTAGAAATGGTTCCTCCAAGTATGTAAACATTTTTCACATTTGAATTATTTTAATTTGATAGCATTGTATAATGTAGCATGTAATGAGTTCACATTGTAGAATTTCTGAAGGTTGCAATTTTGCCCCAGCTCAACCCCCCAATTCTATTCTTTTTTTTTTCTTTCAAGTATAGTCTGAATACCTCTGATATATAGCCTGCCATTAGTGTCTGTTAGTTCTTTTTTATGTGACACAATTTTGGCTATAATGCAAACGAGGAATAAATAGAATATACCTATTTATACTTGTAAAGAACAAATAATATGAATGGCATTGTAAATGGGCATTGTCGTGTAAGTGGAATGTGCAGCTGATGAATAAATATACTTTCATACCTACATGTTACAACAAAGCATTCAGCATTCTGCTGTTTGTGTTTGTGCATCTGAAAGCATAGTCATCAAGCACTGTGCTGATTTTGGTTGAGCTCTTCCCTATTTCTTTTGCTGTCAAGTTTTGTCAATTAGTTTAATAACAACCAGCTATTTCTGCTTCCCCTGCCACCTGTTCTTAAAGGGAGAAGAAGATGTCCCGCACCAGCGCATTAAAGGTCTTAGATCATGGAATGGTTGGCCCTGAGGGTTCCGATAACTGCCACAAGTTTGTAGACATCCTGGGCCTGAGGACCATCTTCCCTCTGTTTATGAAGACACCAAAGAAGATGCGGAAAGTTGGCATCTCCGATAAAGAACACGAAGGTAAGTAGTCCTTGCTATGCTAGGACTACTTCTGACGTTATTCTTCAGCCAGACAGTAAGCTAAGGTTTAAGTTTTAGCCACTCATTTGTTTTCATCCATCTGAATGCTTGAAGTAGTCTACTGCTAAATTTCTCATTAGATTTATAAGTGATATCCTTCAGCCAGGGGTTTTATTTAATCTTATTGGGAGGTTACCTTCTTGAGCCCAGGAGAACAGATTGGTTTGTCTCCTTTCTTTTCTTTAGAACAAAATTAATTAACCTCAGAGCAAAGCTTACTGATAGGCTTGCCTTTTCTTAAGATGCGAGCAGTGGCCAGGGTGACATCTGGCTACTAGTGCGTGTGCTTGCGGTTGCCAACATGGAGATATGTTTGCATACTGATAATCAGCATGGTCCCATACTAGATCTCATGGTATCTGGCGCATCACTGCTTTTATGGTGGTGTAATTTCCAGTTTAGATTAACAGTTTTCCCTCCTTTGTGATCCATTTTATGATAACCAAACTTCCTCTATTATAAATTTCTAAGAAATATGGGTTCTGGAACCAGTGTACAATAATTCCTCTTTTACCATGATAATTTAAGTCTGTGCAGTGCAAGTCACTCTTGCCCAGTTTTATACAGTAAATCTTATTCTAGAAAAATCCCATCTGAAATGCTAAGAATCTTGTGTTGGAGTAGACTAATACGTGCTGATGAAATTAATAAATAAGGTAGCTTTTGTGGTATTCCCTGGACGTTGAATACATATGGTTTTGTGGACCTGTCCACCACCACCTTTGCTCCTGCCATAGATGGTTTTTAAGATAACTCATAAAATATTTGATGGACCTTTTTCAAACTTTGCAGAGGCACTGTCCTAGAACTTTAAATGCCGCTTAGTGGCAGCAAATGAAAGCAGACATTTGACTTTGTGAATGTGACAACATGCATATTGGTGTATGTCGACTGTCGACTATCTTGACTAGCTGTTTGCTGTAGGTGGCAGCCCTGACATTCACAGAGCAAAGGTCAACCAAGAAAGAGTAAAAGAATAGTTGTTCTTGTTGTTAGTGTGAGCAGCTATATGTGCAGGTGCCGAGGTACTGATAAATGGTATTTTTAAAAGCAACACTATTGTGGCATTTTGAAATCTGACAATAAAAGTGGGGCGGGAGGCTAATTTTGTTTTTGAAAATGGCGTAGTGTGTTTTATTATCTTAATGCTCAAGCCTAGTAACTTCAAACTCTTCATGTGTTTTTCCCCACCTTCATTTTTTTGTTGTAGTGAATGCAAGCCAATCTTATCCTCGTCAGAACAGGTTCATTTTGTTTATTTGTTGTTCTGTAAATGTGTTCCAGTACATTTTTTATAAGTAAATTTTCCTTCGGCAGAAAAACCCTTAGGTGTTTTGAAAAATGAACTTAAGATATTTCACAGGCCTCTCAAAGTTTCTGCTCTAAATAAATCAAAAACTGGTTAGATGTAATATAATAATTTATGACTGGCAGGTTTTTGTTCATATTATTATCATTAATAATACATAATATATTATCGAATGCTGTTGCAAGTGTGACTCAGTAGATCAGTTATTACCTTCTGAATTACTTAGAAATTACATTTCATAATGTCCAAATACCTAATGGTTATTATGGCTTAAATGGGGTTCACATCTGCAGTGAGTGCTTCACTTTTGGTTTTCTGATCCTGGCTTGTAACTAATTATTATTATTACTCTTAATGGTGGGATTTGTGTAATTGCTATTGCTCTCGTAGAGCTAACACTTGCTTTGTCAGCAGTCTTTGTGTGTTTCTCAGGAAAACTGCATGAAGTGACTACACATTCCCCAATGCCTTCTGCTTCTAAACCATGCTTTGCAAATTAAGCCAATCTACAGAGGACCCTCAGGATTGATGCTGTTTCTGGGGCCATGTTCCAGTTCCTTTCTAGCCTGGAGGGTGCAGTGTTGCAGCTGTTTGTGTAGCTTTGCTGGTTGTCTGCTCCTGTCAGTTAGACCCTCTGCTGCCGACGTATAGTGTCACGCTACCAATTAATCCAGATGGCAGTTCAGTGTAAGGTGAGGATGTTGAGCTCATGGGGAAGGGGCTGTTCTGACATGATGTGTAAGGCTTAGTGGCTCCCCAGTGTAGGCTAGAAGGCTCCTGGGTAGAGCAGGAGTTATTTTGGACTGCACTTTGCTGCCTGGCACGGCGTCTTACAGCGGGTGTTGATTGCTTCTCAAGTTGGAGAATCATGAGTACCCAACACGCCACTTTCTTGTTGGCTTGCAGGCAAAAAATTGTCCTGAGGGCAATTTATACAAGGCAAATGCTACCCCCCCGACCCCGAACTGTGCTGAATTTTGCAGTATCTGTTCAGTTACAATTAGAATGGTCATTATGATAAATGTACCTGGACCAAGAATGTAATTAGTGTCTGTGAAATGCTGCCAGGCCAGCTATAAAGGACAGAAACTTTTCACTGCTTTATGGAGATGGCATTGGGTAGCTTTCAGGCTCAGCTATGCCTGCAGTACCAGGCTCAGCCATAGTCAGTATGGTTTTACAGCCATTAGACCATCTGTTATTGTTTTTACTGTTATGTCACAGAAAATGGTGGTCAGGGGGCAAAAGGGAAAATCAAATTATTAATGTATAAATATATAAACAATATATGACCTTTTCAGGCATGGACATTAAAACATACATAAAGAAATACAGGTAACCAACGAATTGCTGTGGAAAGATTCTGAAAATTGTTATACGTGGAATTAGGGGTTGGCGGTACACTGATTGCATAGTCATAACTGGTGTGATTGTGTGCCAAGATATGGATTGCACTATACCGTTAAGACCGTGAAAAGTCAAGACTAATTATTCAGCAGCCTTTTTATAATAAAAAAAATAATAAAAATTCAAAAAAGCTTCAGTTGTAGTTTGAGTACTTGTCCTTATACAGTATATGTAACTGGTTTATTTGTGTTGTGTAAATTTATAAAGCACACTCTGACGCCATGTCGTGATATTAAATTAACAAATTCCAAATATACCAATTTTATGTAATTATACACATAAATTAAACAAAAATAACACGGTTTCATATATATAGTAGCAAATTAAAAGGTAAAACATATTTGCTGTACCAGCATATATTTGCGTCGCTGCCTTCTTGCATGGTGTATGGTAAAAGGCACAACTGCCAAATTACCACGTGGTGACGTCATGCCAAAAGTAGCCAATACCTAGCTTAAGTAATACCTAGCTTAAGTAAGACTGGGAAAGGTATAGAAAAAGACAAGTGAAATGTCGGAACCAGCAGAGCTGTCGACGGGAAAAGGAAGGAGACTCATTCCAGAAAGGCGTCTCTGTTATGCAAGCTTTGTCACTGTATTTTAACGTGTTTCATCACTTAAATAACATGCAGGTCTGTAAATTATGAAGAGTATGTAGCTCCTGAAGGGTGAATGTGAAGTACGCACACAAAAGTAAGTGGTGCATGCGTGAAAAGAAGTGGTGCGCACAAGAAAGTATCCTTTCAGTGGCTCCGTACTACATGGAGACCTTCCATGTACTTAATATAATCTCAAGATATTTTATGTACATAAAGGGACAGGGCATGCTACTCCTCCAACAACTTGGGAAAAATGTGATACATTACCGTCACCATTCAAACAGTGGAAAAATACCATGATGATAATTTTAGGTCATATTGCAAACCTCTAAGTGAAGGTCATTTAATTGTCATTGTTGGCACAGCACAGCACCCATGTGACACAGCAGGGGGCAGCTACATGAGCGCCCGGGGAGCAGTGCTTGGGGACGGTACCTTGCTCAGGGTACTGCAGCGCTACTGGTGGGTCGGGGACTCGAACCAATCTAAATTTTCAGAAAGGCTGTGGACTGTACAGGGAGTACTAAAGAGAGCGCTATGTGATTGGATGATTTCTCCTAGGCTTACTATTGGTGCACTGGTGTGGAAATTTGTATGTGGTGAACCTTTCCAAACTTGCTAGCTCATTTTAGCGGAATGACGTTACAATTTTTTTTATTATGTGGGAAACAAAAGAGTGATCTGTGGGCCAGATGATGCATAATTATAAACATGTTGCTAGTTCTTACTTAGAGCCAATTAAATCCTTCATCTCCCCACAATGCAAAATAGCTGATAATCTAATGGAACCATTAGTTTAGTGGCGCTGTCTTTTTAGGTCTGGTACTGCTAACTTCTCAGAATCATTGTAGTGCAAAGACAAAGTAGCCCTTCCTTATGAACATTAAATTCAATAAAATTTTTATCGTCATTAACACAAATGAGCCTTCCCCTTCCATTATAATTTTCAGAAATTTGCTTTGAGGTGGACTTTGCACCCTAAAATCAGTTATAACCAATTCTGACGTTACTTATTGATGCATTTTAATCGCCTACTTAATTATCATGATGCATCTTTACACCCCTACTGTGGAGTTTATTTTGAAAACTTGAAGCTTAATAAAATTAACAGTTCATAATCTTTACAGTGTAATATTAATGAGGAAAATTTATCAGTTTAAATAACGAGTGCATGTTTCTGCTCCTATGTGTATGTGAGCTTTGTGTATTTGTATAAATCCGTGTCATTTGGCTTTACTGTATTTCCAAAATAAACTCATTCCGTATATGGGCAAATAATATGTAGCCTACCACAAAACTATGAAGACGTTTTTGGTGGGGAGGCACAAAAAATGTAAAATTTGTGTGCACCGTGAGGGTAACCTTATGGAAAATTGTATTCTGCAGTAGAGATAAACAGAGTGAGATGTAATTGAATGAGTGAATAGAATTGCCCTTGGCAAAATGGGTTTGGACGAAACTTGTGGCATCTGCTATCCAAGAAGCACTGCATGAAAAAAGGATGCCTAGCGAATGACGTGGATGAGATCTACTGACAGCTGGAGCTGGCTCCGCATGCTGCTGGCCCTTACTCGCTCCATGCAGACAAGAAGGCAGTTAAATTAACTTACTTTGATGGGAGTGAGGCATACATGCTGCAGCTCAGATTTTGAAATGCTCTGGTCACTTCTCTGTTCGTTTCCATGCTGGGCTTGGTTGGTGCACTGACTATATTACAGTCTTATGATAGATAATTAATCCAGTGCTTCATTTCTTTCTGTGGGTGGTGGCTAAAGAATTACACTGAATCACAAAAAAAATTATTTGTCTGCTACTTTGTCTAATCCATGTGTTCTACATTAATTCCAGAGCGCTGAATTGAAATCTGAAAATGCGTTTTATTTATTACATCAGTACCTTAAGTTATGCATGCAGGACCAAAAATTACTTTTTTCTTGTAGAAACACTGTACATAAGGAAAGTTTGCCTTACATCGGTTGTTTGAAAAATGTATTAGTTGCGACACAATAGTAAAAACAGAAGTTCACCTGAGACTTAAAACAAGACAATGTACTGTTCAAGGGCTTTAGACACTTGCTTTAGCGCTTGTGAGTGCCCGTTGTTGCCCGCTGCAGAAACCAACAGTAGTTGCCCATGATGTTTGGGTTACAGTGGCCTGTGGCCCGTCTTGACTTCAATTGAGCTGAAATCAGCTCACCGACATGCCTTAGCCCACACAGCACGTGATGCCAAGCCATACACTCGGCGTGAGCCACGTGCGAGGCGTGCGACGGCGGCCCCGAATCTCGCCTAACTTAGAATTTTCCTAGCACGTCCAGATTTTAAGTGCAGATCTGGACTCGGCACAGTTGATTTCTCTAAATCACGTTTTACCTCCAGCAGCTAAATCTGTGTTGTTGGCTGCTTTTTTAAGTGCCAACTTCCTAATACTTTGTGTGTGTGCATGAGATTAAAAAACAGATATGACATACTGCAGTACAATGAAATATTGTTGCAGCAATTTTAAAACAAAGCCAACAAAATACCAGTGGAAAACACTGATTTCAGATGGACATTAAAGCAGATATTTACATTTACATATTTTGCCGATGCTTTTGCTCAAAGCAACAGAGTAACAAGACGTGGGATAACAAGTGCCTGGATTAGAAGCTGAGCTGCATACTGAGAGTGAAAAGGCCTGATCTTCCTGATGTTATACAGGATAAATCTGCAAGATCAGGAGACTCATCTAGTATTACCAAAATAAAGTGCAAATAATGAAGAGAGTAATAACCTTATACAATGGGTAAAAGTGAATAAATACTTTTAAAGTTGCATGTGTCTGTGTGTGTGAAATGGTGAGGTAGTGTGTGATGAAAAGTAACATTTATAGTTTGGAAGGAGTAGTGAAAGTCACAGCTCTGGGGGGGGGGGGGGGGGAGTCTTTTTCTCTGTTTGTTAGTCTGTGATCTGTTCACCATGAATGGCAAATTGGTAAAGCAAAATCCCTAATGTTATTGACCTATGAAGGTAAAAATGATTAAAATCATCCCAGTTAAGCAAACATTTTGCTATGGAGCCAAATATGTAGGTTAAACCATAACAAAGCATACCAGTTATACTATCCAGCCTAAGTGAAAAAATTTTAAAAATAATACAATGCTGTCATTTCCAGTAGCACCAGCTGAGCATTGGGCATTTCCCTCCCTCTCTCTCTCCTCACTCATTTGACACAGACACAATTACTGAAATAATGGAGATGATTGCATTGGACGATCAGCTATTTTCCGTACTGGGGGATATGAGGCATTTCATTGGCTCATTAACCACTTAGGAGAAGGCTCAAAGTACCAGCCTATAGATCATGTTCATGAATGCATCGTGTAGTGGCATTACACCCAGTGTCTTGTGAGTCCCCTACCCCCAACTCTAAGCAGGATAAGTAGTTGGAGGATGGATGGACAGACCGACATCAAGCTTGTCTTGGACTGAGTCTCAAGGGTAGTGCTTATACTCACCTGTAGCTCCGTATCAGTGTACAACACTTATTTTAAAATGCATTTTTGTTATGACGAGTAGCAGCTCAGTGTGTACAGGATATGTGTAATTAGCTCTTCAGAAACACTTCTAGTAATACGAAGATCATATTGCCACCATCGGTTCCTACTAATCTTGACTTCCTTACTGTACAGATGTGGATTTCAGGCAGTTGGGAACAATGTAAATTGGCTTTTGCCCCCCCCCCCACCTGGATGAAGCAGCAGTAGCTCTTGGCAAGGCCAGCAGATAACAACACCCTTATCATCGTCACATTGTGCCCCACACCTTGCAAGCAAGACCATAACTGTCAGCTGCTGGACCTTCATTAAAGATGGTGTTTACTTGAGGAACCGATTAAGTTATAACTCCCTTTCGTCCCCACCTCAGACCCTGCTGACAGCTGAGCACTAAAATCGCTCCTGTTTCTGTTGGGTGATTCATTTGTGCTTTATCGGTTTGCCCCCTGCAGAGGAGAATATAATCAAAATAGATTTTTTCTTTACTTTCTAAAACTGAAAGACAGCCATCTGACTCTGCTGTTTGATGGTGTTGTGCCTTGGGGGTTGGGGGTTGAAGGGGTATGGGAGGTACACAGTCCATTTGCAGAATGTTGACCAAAATGCACAGTGTACATCATGTTGTTCATAATTTCTAGCCTGTGTTTCAGTCATCATTAGTGAATAGCACATGCAAGCAAAATTTACTGGAAAAATATGATGGAGCAGCACTCTGCAAAAATAGTAACAAGGCAACCCACTTTACAGGAATTTTTATCATAATCAGTGTGTGTGGTTAGAGACATCATTCTTGTGTGACTCAGCTGACCGAAGTCAAGCCTCGTTCGCTCCATCCATGCTCCCAATCAGCTGGCACCCAGTAGTGAGAAGTGATTGAAGGGGAGATGTGGCCCTCAACGATTGGAAACCTGTGACTCGCACGTGTCAGACTTGACGAATCCCTTAAGCTGTCAAGGAATGTCGCAGCCAGTTCCTTCCTCTGCCCATCTCCTTGGAGGAAAGAATGAAGTTGATTTCACACCTGGTGGCTACTGGTCTTGATCATTGAGTTAGAACATACTCAAGTTCAGAGTTTGGGGGAGAGTGAGAGAGGGTGGTGAAATGGACTGCTCTAGAAAAGGCCTCTCAGTTTCAGCATCTTAATCATGAGGTGCCTTTATGGAAAGAATTCCAGTTGTAGATCTACATAATAATACACTATTGAGGCAAATGTTAGATTCTCATTAAGCCCTTGGTTAATGGAACTTGGACTGTTTATTCCCCCAATACCTGCAGACATTACAGTGCTGCCACTCTGAACTAGTCCAATCATTGTCTGGCCTCAGCCTCCCAAGCTGTTTAATTGGTGACATTGTGATAATTGTATTCCCCAAATGGGGAACACACATGGTTTACAGGCCGGTCCACCGCTACCGCAGATATTTTTCTTGATAGCTTGAAATGTATTTCATATTTTATGAACTCTGACACATTGTAACGTTGTATGGGTGAAGAGTACTTCTGAAACTGATAAAATTTTGAACCAACTTACACCAAAACTGAAGCAACGCCACCTAGTGGCAACAAAGGGAAGGGTGAGGTGTAGTATACTCAAAAAATATATATCGGATGTTACTATTACTTCACAAAAACAATATATTAATGAAGACATATACCTGATTGTAACAAGACACATTTCCCAAAAAT
>JAODKN010000104.1:22578699-22604735 GCA_026774425.1 Petrocephalus zakoni | reverse complement strand
AAATCGCATCGCAATCGCAATATTTGTCAGAAAAACAGCAATTAGGTTTTTTCTCAAAATCGTGCAGCCCTAGTCTCCTCTTTTAAAAGATGTTGTGGCCGTTGAGCTGTCCCTTTCTTCACCACCTCTTCAGTGTTTATCGCTTCCATGATTTACCAAAACAGTAATATGTGGCGTGCTCTGCTAACTCAATTTAAGAGACATAAGGATACGCCGAATTCATGGCGATTATCGCACATATAATTGTGAATACATCGCGATATTGTGCAGCCCTAGTTGCCACTTCACCCTGGTGATGGGAATATAATTTATAACCTTGAACCTTCGTTGTGACCTCTGGCACCATATATAAAGTACAGTTGAAGTTTAAATGGTATGTGTTCCCTGGCGTACGTCGCTAAAGTGTGCAGTCATCCTTTTAAATAACCGTCTAAACATAATTTGCACTGCTGTTTTTTCCTGTCTCATATACACACACTCCTCAAGCCCTCATCAATCTGACTCCATACAGCAGCTCTTGTAATCTTACCTGAAAGCTTCATAATTCATTGTGGGTGACAGATGTGCTAAATAAGACTGCTTTTTAAATAACTCGAATTGTAATTAGATGATTATGTATGAATTATATTTAGTTCATTTTCACAGACTCATCAGCATAGGTTGCTGACTGTGAAAGCCTGTTTCAACTACCCTGTCTTTATAATTTATTGCATAGAGGCCCTGTGTTCGCTGATACAATCTTTTTTGTTTTGCGGTAACATTGATATTTATGGAGATGAATGACTGTTTCATGGATTTTATGAAATACACATCAACACTGACTGTGACTGTGTTCCAGTAAATAAACTTCCAAAGAGGTCTTTCTTAAAAATGTTCAGTCTGGGTCAGTATTTCTATCGCATCTCTGTCCAGTCTGTGTTTTGCGTGCCGTTGCGTGTAGCTACTAGCAGATGGATGCAAAGCATCAGCCCTGATGATAATGTCCCCCTCCCCCTTTCTTTTGACAGAGCATGTATGCTCCATAATTGCCTCAATGCTGCGGAACCTCAAAGCCCCACAAAGATCTCGGCTCCTCAGCAAATTCACAGAGAATGACTGTGAGAAGGTGAGTCCCCCCAGCTGCCATTTCCAGTGTTGAGTCTAGCTGTTTGTCCGAAACGAAAACAAAACGATTAGTCTAGATTTAGCTCTGTTAGCGTTCTCGGACAGGGTGAGAAGGTTTATTTTTACTTCTAAGTTTTTGGTCATTAAGAGTTATATCTGTATGCATTAATTCAACTGTTTTTTTGCTGCAGATTTTGTGGTTATGTGCAGCATTGCAGCTGAAAAAATATGTTGTCTTTATTAGGGGGAAAATTTCAAATTAATTTTGTTAACCAACATTATGCCCCACTTAATTGAAAGTTTTTTTTTTTTATATATATAAAAAAGAAAAGTTATTTGTAATACAAATCCCGTTTCCAAAAATGGATGCTGTGTAAAATTTAAACATAAAAGCAATATAAACATGTAAAATATGTAAAATAAAAACAGTACGATGATTTGCAAATCTTATAAACCCACATTAAATTGAAAATAGAACAAAGACTATGTTGAAAACTAGTTATAGTTTTATGACATAAATATGCTCAATTTGAATATGAAGTCAGCAACACATTTAAAAAAAGTTTGACCTGTGCAATGCATCGATGTACAAGAATCTTGCGAGGTATTAACATGTCCGTCATGTTAGAATAGATGTGCGGTGTGATATGTGTTGTTGCAGACTGGCAGCATAGCAGAATTTGGCTCATCATGCAGTTTTTGGCCAGATCCTACCCACTTGTTTTGAAGAGTCTGACACATCCAGAGACCCAATATGCATCTCCCGGGGTGCCCTTTGGAAATCTGGCTTTCTGGGGCCCCTGCTGAAGTCTCTATTGAGCATAGCAGCACATGCATCGATCAGTCTGAAGTAATGGGTTTTTTATTGATCCCGTGGGGAAGTCTCATTTACTACCCCAAGGTGTGATTCCTCGCTCACACAAGTGGGTGGGCGGAATGTCCAGGGGAGCTCACCTCTTTTCACCAATCCAGGTTATTCCAAATGACAGCCTGGGATAATGTCCCCGGGGTGGGGCTGCATCTTACTGCAGCAGCTGAGAACATCAGCCCTCCCAGTTTCCCCTCTTGCTGGTTGGGCTTCTTGTTTTTCTGTGAAACATTGTGTCCACTATGTGGCTGTTTCCAGCTGGGCCTGTGCATAAAACATGTCTCACTGGTGCAATAGCTGTGTATATCTCACTCACTGTCACAGAGACCGCGATGCAGGTACTGACACGCATCTACCTCTGAGCTCCGCACAGTGGCCACATTTAATGGTTTCGCCCATCTGTGAGCAGGGAAAAGGAGTTTCCTTTGTGCGTGCCGTCTGCCTGCGGTTGGGGATCCGGCTTGTTTCGGCGTCTTGCTCCATTTGCCTCCCTCTCCCCTCTAGCTCTTTCTCTCTGCGCCTGTGTCTCATGCCCGTTCCGTCTTCCTTGCAGGTCGACAGACTGATGGAGCTGCATTTTAAGTACCTGGAAGCGGTACAGCAGGCTGACAAGAGAATCGAAGGAGAGAAGCACGTAAGAGACCCCCTCCTCCCACGGCCTTCTGCCTCTCCGTAGAAGCTGCTCTAACCTTGACTCTGGGTATCACTATAATATGGTCTTATTGGACCATCAACAGAAGTGGGGCCCAAAAATAGAAGTAATATAGTCTTACCTGCCAGCCTGTTAAGAAGCCTGATCCTATACATGAATGTGAGCTGTTGGCTGTTCTTGGTGCATGGTGATACTGTCTCGGGTTGTCAGGTTACAGCCTGAGCTTTCACCACACCCTCAATCACTGTGCGGAAGTGTTGTACTTGAGTCCGGTCTCGATACTGCCTTTTCACTTACTCAGTCTTGTCTCAGAATTGAACGCATTTCTATTTGGTATTGAACTGGTCTCAGAGTAGAGGATGTCTGTGGTTCTGCTAAAAATCTGCCGTAAAGACAGGGTGTGTGCGTGCGTGAGCGCCACGGGACCCCGCTTGCAATGTTTGCTAGATGTGTTGTTTTATGTTTCAGACAAACAGCCACTGTAGCCAATGAAAACTTGCTTTGATTAATTTTTAACTAGAAGTCTTGCATACAGATTTTTACACGTCTCTCACCCTGATGAGCGGCTCTCATGAAAATTTGATCGGGTTTGCCGTGGTATAATGTTGGATATTTGTAATTAAATACTAATGTTTGAGATCAAAGGACTGACATGCTTAAATTATACAATTCTCATTTTAAATATTGGTAGGGGTTTGGATCATGATAAATACCTATAATAAAATTCTCAAAAATTGACTTTTTTCTGGTATTTTTTCTCCTCCTGCTGTCACCTTGTTTACTTTTGGATCCCTGTAATAAATATTTACTTTAGCTGCTCTCAGCTGTTGCTTTGCATTTTAGTTTTGAGCTCTTGTTAAGGAACAGCCAGGAACCATCCTCAGATAGGGAGTACATATGGTTTTGGGATATTTGACACGTTTATTTCCAAATTTAAAATGCTAATATAACAACTGTTTGTCTGCTAGTATTGCGTTTTCACAAGTTTCGGATCTGGTACGTTCTGTGGGGCAGTTTTTTGCCAACTATCTGGATCTTGTGAGTGTATAATCAAAAACAATCTAGGTAGCAGTAACATTTCATCTCAGAAGAAATGAAGAAAATCACAGTGGAGTCTGTGTGTCTGTATGACATTACATGGTAACCTTACTGTTAAGGTTTGCGGGGTGTGGATGGAATGAGCATTATTTAGGGTTCACACACGTTGGGGTTAGGGTTGATGGGGCTATCCAGGGAATACATTGCCATCATTCTGACAGCATGCTTTCTAGTTTATAATATTACACTTAAATGGGGCTAAATAGTCAATAATAAGCTGACCTTGTGCAGTTGTTCTCCATGATCTGTATGTCTTTGCATATCCAGAGTCTAATTGGAAATGTTACATTATTTACCTGGAAGATAGACTAGTTTTGCACTTTACAATCTACATGATGCTTGGTGTCCTCGGTAAGCTTACTGTGTAATACTTCATGTTTTTTTTTATCTTTATTTAAATTGTTTGGGAAACACTTGTGTAAGAAATGACTTGTATTAATGGAGTGGCCTCAGGCTATGGTTTAGCCGCTTCAAAGCAGGAATGAACCTGCAACTTTACGGTCTCTGTGCTACCTGCAGCTCTTAGCCTCAGCTGAGATCTTTTCTATCATAGAATTCTATCATGGCTAAAACCCCAGGTTTGTTGTCGAGACAAATCTTTATTGTGGACGTAGTGGACTGACCCTGTTGAGCCTGTCGTGGCCAGGCTGGTCATTGTGACTTCCAAGAAAGCATATGGTTGAACGGGATTGAATGTCATTGTCCACTTGGCTCCTGTGTGGCAACCCTGCTGGTTCTCTATAGAAAAAGAAAATATATGACAAGACATTGGACAGAAAGTATGTACTACTTGTGTATGTCTGTAATATTTTCAGACTGCCGAAGATGAGTAGCTGGGTCAGTGTGCCACCAGCAATGTGGTAGGTGCCTGGCTCACTCCCTTTGGGATTGTTTACAATGTGGGGTCATCATTTCTGACCTTTGAAGCCATGTTTGGACCATCTTGGCGCATCTAATCTTCTCTGGAAGAAACTGAAAGCCTGGGGGACCCCATATATTTAATATTAAATACCTCAATGAATAAGCATACCATTTCTTTTAGACTCAGACTTTAAATCTTATATATACCCTGCCAGCAGAAAATGTCTTAAATGCTGAATATTTTCTATCTGGCAGTTTGAAGAACAGACATAATGGACGAATAATTTCAAAAAGAATCCCCTCGGCCGAGACTGAAGAGTATGGTAATGAGGTCACTGGTCTTAATGAGACTGTGATCATCATAAGGGACTTTGGTCATTCAATAAAGGACAAAGGTACTGAGCTGAGTAGCCTTTCAAAGTACGTTTACTCCTCTAATCTGGTAGGATTAGTAGCATGAAAGGTTTGTGCCATAAGGGAGCCTTTTGCGGACATTTTTACTGCCTGATCGCTGTCAGTGATGTAAAATGCCAATACAGTGTTCTTTTCTTAGCCCCAAAAATAAAGAAACCTTTCCTTATTTTAAAAGATCCCTATAAGCATCTAATGTGCTTGAAATGACGACATATTTAAATAAAATAGTAATTCTGCATTATTGTAGGAATCGATAATTTTAGGATAGGATGCAGTTTATGAATATTAGCTACAGATTAGATACAGTATCAAACCCTGCTCCTTTGATGCCTCAGAAGGGTATTGTGTATAGTAAAACGTTATGACCAGTACTTTAATTGCAGTTCACTAATGATGTCTGACTCCTTAGCGCCTCCTAGGGCTCACAGGCGGTCACGCACACCTGGCTGTGT
Source organism: Petrocephalus zakoni (assembly GCA_026774425.1). Lineage (NCBI taxonomy): Eukaryota > Metazoa > Chordata > Actinopteri > Osteoglossiformes > Mormyridae > Petrocephalus > Petrocephalus zakoni. The sequence goes on along the minus strand of JAODKN010000104.1, from coordinate 22,599,286 downwards.
TGGTTGAAAGGAGTGTTTGTGAGGGGTGCTGTCTCACTGCGCACACTGCATTTTCAATTTTGGACAGTGAACACTTGATACTTTTTACTACATTTTTGGAATGTGAATTTAGTAAGTAGCTTCTTCCATTTCTCAAGAAAAGGCAGTGCCTCTCAGTCGTTTGCCATATAGTGGGATCTAAGTGATATATTTCATATCTGGTACAACTCTGCTCGTCAGTAAAAGATGAGATCTTTTCACCAGCTCAAAGTGACAATGGGTTCTAATGTCCAGTGGGGTGACATTTCGGCAGCAGTGTGTCACCCCTGTCATTATCGATTTAAACGGGACTCCTAAGTGGAACATTAAATAGGCTCTTCGCTTCTCTGGAAGTAGCGTGTTTAGGTGTGCAAGCGTAGCACTCAGCCGTTTTGAACATTTCATTTTTAAATATTGTCATTTATTTACCTGTTTAAATACCATTTACTGTAAATACCCCTGTATTTACCTATATACTTTTATTATTGGCTGGACGTTCTGTAGCGAAACCAAAGCCCTCCCCCCTCAGATTAATAAAGTATTCTGATTCTGATGTAACCATAGGGATAAGGAAACCGCTCTACGAGTCTGCAGTTGGCCATAAAATTGATTAGCTCCCTCTTCTCCTGGCCCTCAATGACACGTAATTACCAGCTGCAGCCTTGTCAGGCTTATTCAGGGGTCCCACAATATGCAGACATAGGCACCATTAGCAGTCTGTGCAGCAGCCACTTCCTGATTGCATTGGCATGCATATGGCACATTTGTTGGCACTGCTCCATTCTGAATGTAAACAATTGTGAAGGAGGTATCCATAACTCCGGGGGTTTTATAGCTTGGCCGTAAAGCCAGAATCACCTTACACGGTTGAATGTGGGGACTTGAGTGCAGATCCTAAAATGTATCCTAAAAGGGATCTTATGTGAGGCACTTTCCTCGAGCCCCTTGCCTTAGCAAGCGCGCTTCGGGCCACTTTCTCATGCAGTGCTTTTGAATCCGGCAACACACTTGGCCAGAACAACTTTTATCTAAACTGTTTGTAAATGATTGGATATGTTTTCCTTACTGAGGTGATAAGACGCTTCTTCCTAGCATTTTGACGTGTGTGATGTTTGCCTTCCCCTTCAGACTCTCCCCTTTGGGCTTTTCCCCTCTGTATGCAGGGGGTTTGATATTTGGAATGTAGAGTTCTGGCCTGGAACATCTCCAGTCTTCCCACAGCATCCCTCACTAGCTCCCCTGTTATGCTCCAGCATAGCAGCCTGCTGTGTGTGTGTGTGTGTGTGTGTGTGTGTGTGTGTGTGTGTGTGTGTGTGCCAGTCACATAGTGAGATACATGTTTATGAAAGGCTTTCTGAACAGCCATTCTTTATCGCTTTTTTTTTTTAATAGCTTTGCAGGATGACTGAGTTGTTATCAGGCATTCCAAGTTTAGTAGTCAAAGTAATTTATTTTGTGTTCGTATGGTGAAGGCATTCTGAATAAAAAAAAATATATGGAAGCTTTAGGTTTTTTTTTTTAAGTTTACTTTTTGCTCACCTTATGAGGTATAATCAAATTTGTGTGGTGGCATTTTTGTTCTCTAGGTATAGTGCAGTGCATTTTTGTTTGAACTGCTAAATTGGGGTCCTTAACCTTTTTGAGTGCCTGGCCATTTGGGGCATTGAATTATTATGCCATGTTTCTTAGTAATTTTTTTCTGTAGTGTCCTTGTACTTACTACCTACTTACTACTACACAACTTATTACTACTTACTACCTGTGATGATTAATGAACAAAATATTAGAATTTACTATATATTTACTAGGTAATTACCTGGTAATTAGGGGGCTCTGAAAGGGTGGGTCACTGATTCACTCATAAAAAGTGTTATCTTTATGAGAAATCACGCAGCCTATGGCGTGGCTACCACGCAGCCTATGCCGTACCTACCACACAGCCTATGCCGTACCTACCACACAGCCTATGCCGTACCTACCACGGTACCACGCAGCCTATGCCGTACCTACCACGCAGCCTATGCCGTACCTACCACGCAGCCTATGCCGTACCTACCACGGTACCACACAGCCTATGCCGTACCTACCACGGTACCACTCAGCCTATGCCGTACCTACCACGCAGCCTATGCCGTACCTACCACGCAGCCTATGCCGTACCTACCACGGCTACCACGCAGCCTATGCCGTACCTACCACGCAGCCTATGGGGTAACTACCCTGCAGCCTATGAGGTAGCATCATCTGATGTGTGCCTCCCCAGAAATGGAACTACACATGGTGATGCTAACCGCAACAACTGTGCTTGGTCCGCTTGGTAGTATCATTTTAATATATATTTTTATTTTATTCTATATGGGAGTGAAGAAAGCAGACATCCCGAGTATACTTATTTCACCGATTGTAACTAATAGAGCGATATTTATACCTAGCATTAAGTAACCCACCCTAGGCATTGTAGCAACAGGTCTACAAACCACTCCCTGCATTTGGATAGCAGTACACATACCTCCATTAAGTTTATTCATAATTTATAATGCTAAAGAGTAGTGTAGACAATAAGAAGGGAGTATGCACAAACAGTTATTTTGCAGTGGCTCAACATTTGTCTACAGGAAGTTTGGAGTAGCACAAATATAACCAGGACTTCATGAATGGATACTTTTTTTCAGTTTCAATTGGGTGATTCAACAGTTGAAGATATTGCAGGGTGGGAAGACGGTAAATACAACATCAGAAGCTATGTATTAACTAGCTTTATGGTGGTGTAATTGGAGGAACGCTGGTGCGTAAGTATTAATGTGCATAATGGTAAAGGCCACAGCGTAAGATCTGCATAGTGCCTGGAACAACCCTAAATGAGGCTTTAGATGGGGGAAGGGCTGTGTGGGGAGTACATTGTCGTTCTGAGAGCATGTAGTTTAATTACTGGCTAAGCATTTGAGTGCTCTTACTGCATGGATAGTTCTGGGCTAGCTGACACTGAACTGCTTGTTCCAGCTCAGAAAGGTTTTTCTGTAGTAACATGGACTTGAGCGGACTCACAAAAAGCCACAACTTGCTACCAAAAGCTTGTCCTTTAGAAGCTTGAATTAAAAAAAAAAATACACAATCATACCCCTTGTGTAAAACTGTAGTTTGGTCCTCACGTTCACATCTTGTCTGACTTCAGTTGGGTAATGAGGGTTTTGGCTCCCCTCTTACCATCCTTATACAGAGACTGACTACGATTTTCTCAGAGAAAGACCAAACCCACAATAAAAGGAAGTTAATAACAATTTGCTGATTGTTTGATGGACTGGCTTATTAAACCGATAGTTTATTGTACACGAGGTGGTGGGGCAGGATGACGTTAACAGGCTTTTATTGTTTTTTCCATCTTCCCCCTCTTCTTTCAGGACATGGTGCGACGTGGCGAGATCATCGACGATGCCATAGAGGACGAGTTCTACCTGCGGCGGCTGGATGCCGGCCTCTTCGTCCTGCAGTTGATCTGCTACATCATGGTGGAGATAAGCAATGCTGGCATTACCCAGGTGAGGGATCAGTGGCACTGCAGCATTTCTGCTGTTTTGGGGGTGGGCTTTGGGAGGGGTGCAGCTCAGCTCTTAGCCGTTTGTGAAAGCATTATGCATGTCAAGCTGTGGTGTTTGCAGGCTTTTGCGGGGAACCGGTACAGCGCAGTGCTGACTGAGTAGCATGTTAAAGGCAGTACAGAGCTTTAAAATTACATGGGATTGTATATTAAAATTATGTAATTGTATATAAAATAAAATCTGGGCTGCTTCTCAGAATAGATCTCTCTCTCTGGTGCTCTCTTGGTATGTTACAGGTTTTTTTTCCCCTCAGATGACTATCTGTTCACTAAAGTTGGGTGGGGGGGTGAAAATTTCTGATAAATTGCTGAAATTATAGGGGCTGATTGTCACCGAGTTTTTTTTTTACCACTACAGCGATGTTCTTTCTTTTGTTGGTGTGTTTGCGTTTCAATTTGGTGTAGAGCAAAACCGTAACGTAGAGCTGTGAAGCCTACTTGTTAAAATAAAAGGCAGATTCATAAAAAAAAAACTGATACATAAATTTGATACAATTGTTGTCCACTAAAAAAGGACAGGAGAATCAGTTTGAAATGAGATATTATGCATTATTATAAAGAAATGGGATGAGAGATGTATGTATATATTGATTATTACCCACACAATATTAAAAATTAGATGACCATACCACCTAGCGCCAGGTCTAGCAGAAAAAGATCAGGATGAATCGGGGAGGCATATTATGCATTATTACAAAAAAATTTAAGGAAAAAATTTACTACCATAAAACCTATAGTATTTGCTCACGTCACTCCAGCTTCTGACCGCTTTCCATCATACAATATAACATGGATAACCAAAATGTTGCACTTAAGTAGATAAATTAATTTCAGGTGTTTTTGTGTTCACATTTTAGGGATTTCATGAGCTTGATTTAGTGTTCTGTGGGAACGTTAAACTAAATTGTGCGGGGTGGGGGGGGGGTAAGGATTAGATTAAGGAATGCATTGCTGTTAACGTACACCTAGGTTAAGCTACCTTCTGCCACCGTTTTCATTTTATAAGAGCGCAGAAGTATTTCAGCAATATGTTATTAGTGTATCAAACTCTGGTATGTGTCAGTGAAAATGTGGAAAGCTGGTTGTCGGTTGTTGCAGTGATATGACCCCCCCCCCACTGTCTTACTCTCAGCTGCAGCAGAGAGTTCATCAGATCCTCAACCTAAGAGGAGGCTCCATCAAAGTGGTGCGACACATCATGAGAGGTAAGTATTTATACCTTCAGTGCCCAAGAACAACCAGCTGTGATTTATAAGAATAAATAGGGTGACGTTAGACAATAAACAGGTACTGCGATACCGAGTATCAGGTAATATTGTGAGCTGTGCAAATTGAGCGTAATGCAGTATAAAGTGCTAGAAAGTGCAGGGAGTACAATGACTGAAATAGAACTGTGCAGTTCATCAGCTGGACATCTACTCATCACAGGTTGCTTAGAGACCTTATGGCACCTGGAAAGAAATTTTCTGAAGCGGGTGGTGTGGGTGGTGATACACCAGTAGCGCTTTCCTGGGGGCAGGAGTGTGGAGAGAGTGTGAGCTGGGTCCCTGCCATCCATAATGTTAAACTCAGCCTTCTTCTGGCAGAGGGGAGAGGTAGATTAATTTGGGTTGTAGAAAGTCTATGCCAATTTTTGAAGCTGCCCTGACAGTTCGTGTGGATGATCTTCTGTTGCCAGTTTTCACAGTTTGTGGTGTATTAGTTAGTCAAACACCCAGTCACAGATGGAGCTCCACAGGGGGTCCCTCAGCGTTAACACCAGTTTGGATGGTACAATGATGTTAAAGGCCAAGCTGTAGGCGATGTACATGCTCTTCTTTTCTAAATGTCCCGGAGCAGTCTGCAGGGCGAGGGTGATGACATCGTCCAACGATCTGTTACACAGAACGCAAACTGGAGGTAGTCCGTGGTTGAGTTGTGGTCCGTTGTTGAGTTATGCCCAAGGCTCTGTAATGCAAAATTTCTCCTGGCTGCAAAATGCCTTCCCCCTGTGACGTATCGCTCAGCTGTTAGCCGTATCGCTCAGCTGTTAGCCATATCGCTCAGCTGTTAGCCACATCGCTCAGCTGTTAGGTCGGTGACGCGCTCGCGATGATGCGGTTTTGAGGCACCCCGTATGTTTCGGCATAACCCAGACATTTCAAGTTCCCGGGTTCACATCGATAAAATACGTTTACAAATGTTTTCTGTTTTCAAGTGTGTTTTCATTACTTATTCTTATCACTTAGAAGTTGTTTACTTTTGGCTTGATAACACAGCCGATATGTTTTATTAGGTTATTAATGTGATGCTAGCTTTTGTGGTTTTCTATAAGCACAAAGGCACTGTGCACAAAGACGGAAACTGGCTGACAATGTCAGCGTTCACTCAAGACAACTACATAGCACATGCCTTCAGGATGCATTATGGGATGCTGTCGGGGTTTGGCGGTTTCGCATGGTTTAACCCCTCTGAAGGCTTTAGTAGTAGAAGTAGCCTCCGACTCTTGTAGAGTGGCTCAGTCACGCTGAACTTGTTTTGCATTTGTGATGTATGTCCCCTGTAATGTGTCATGTTCACCAAGGTAGCAGCAGGGATGTGAGCTAAGATAAAATGTGATTTCAGGCTGCGGGAGCTCTGATTCTCCCCTCCCCTCTACTTTTAGCATGAGCAGGGAAGCTCATGTAACCTACACCTTCTCAAATGGCACTTTCACATAAGTGAGCTTTCGGGAGTAGAAAAAAAATGCTTTTGCTGGAGAATCAAAATGCACGAAATTCTGTCGTAGCAGAACAGTGCAGATAACGTTGCAGCTTGATGTTCGGCGAGATTCATTAAATACCTGCTCCGATTTAGTGGAATAAAAATCTTACCGCTACCTACAAATTACATTAAAGGATTTTCGGCCCTGTGTGCTGGATTTACTCACACGTAGTACTGTGAACCCGAAAGCGGCTCATGATTAGATTTCATTTTAATGAACTGACTTTTTTTCCCCCCCTTTTAAATTATGGCCCATCTGTGCACTGTGGCAGTGAAGGTCACCTCGGTAACCTGTCCAGCATGCATGTGCCATGGCTCTCTTGTTCCTGAGGCACACTCGAGGACCCAAAATGCAGCCATGGCTGCTGTTCCCATTCCTGCCCCTTTGTATAAGGGGACAGGGGCCTCTTTTGTACCTTGCTGGAGGTGGCCCCCCTCCTGGGCTGTTAGACGCACCGGTAGGGGTACCCCCTGGTGTTGGGTGCTGACTATGCCCTGTCTGCACCTTCCCTCTCAGAGACAAACCCTTCATCATGCTCATTGTCTGAAAGCACTTCATCCTTCATCAGGCCTGTAACATCTTTATCAACAGGAACAGTGCTTTCTTATCCACCACATCCCCTCCAGCTTCCTCATTTTTTCAATCTCTCTTTAGAATTTTCCCCCCTTTTTTTAAGTAGGAAACATTGAGTTTATTAGGAAGTGATTTTCACACTCAGTTGGTAAATACTGTTGAGAAGGGTGCTTAGGCTAAGCCGAAAGTGTCCTGCCTCTGTCTGGCCCGTGGCATATCTGTCATGTGTGTCTTAATGTAGCTTTCCCTCCTTTGCTCAAAGGGTCAGGGGCGGAGGAAGTGTTGGGCGCTAATGGCCGAGGCTTTTAGCAGCTCACAAGATGAAATGGCAACAACAGTTCACCAACATCAATATAGTGTTAGAAAACAAAAAACGTCTAGCTTCTCCGGTGAGTTTATTTCCCGGGGCTTTTAGGTTGTGTTTTATCAGCAAGGCTCTAGCAGATTTATTAAAAGCCATATCAAAATTATGGGGTTTTCAAGATTAGTCTGCACGTGTGCAGTATACTCAATTACATTATTGATTACTTATATATTGAGCACAACCCTGGGGGGGGGGAACTTGAAAACGGTTCCTTAGCAATAGTTGCCTTTGCACAGTGACAGCTGAAATCCAAGAGTGGCTCTCTGGCTCATTAGCTTGCTGTGCATTACTGAGTCTGGGCTGGAGAGCAGGATGGGGACTGAGAAACCACCACAGTGTAGGTGGCCTGTGGGTCCTGCTGTGTCATCCCTCAAGGTACCGGGTCTGCTTTACCGCAGAGCAGACGGGCAGCACCACGCATTCGCCCTTGTGCACCCCCGCAGATGGTGTCTCATGAGGAGGCAGAGCAGTCAGGGTGTGTGGCTGGGGGGGGGGGAGGGGGAATTCATGAAAATCAGAAGTAAATTTTAAAGGCTCTTTCTTGAGCAGCTGGCGCTTGTCACATGCCGGTTTAGTTGGGTGAAGCCCCCGGGCCGAAAAGCTGCGTTCGATTGCTACACCCATGCAGCGATGCCATAGGGTACCACTATAGGCAGGCAGAAATTCCCAAAAACTGTTTTAAGGACGTCTGGTTTTCATCCCAGATCCCATCAGTTCACACTATCACTGGCCTACTGGAAGCAGTGGGCATACTGCCCCGAACCCCTCCCGTGAGCTTACTGGTTCTAAGATTTGCAAACCTACGTAATTAAAGTAAATGTCTTACTAGCCAGATAGGCTGAGTTTGGGGAAATCTGACTCTCTATTTATTTAAGCTGGATCTTTGGACTCAGGGTTCTAATGATAGACCCCATATTTATTATCCACTGTGAAATGCCACCCATGTATAATTCATGGTCGTGTTTGTTACCTGTAATATATGCATATGTACGCATTTATTTCCTTGAAGGTGTGTTCTCTTCCCTTCAGAGGATCAGGGAATTTGTTTTTGCCCATTGGGTCTACACTAGTTATTACAGCAGCATTGTGACAAAGCTATGTGTGAAAACCCAGGTTTTTAGCTACTGAGTTTTCTGAAGAGACACTATTAGCACGACATGTCCGCTTGCAGCTGCCTCCAAAGAGGTAAGCACTGTTTTTCATCATGACTATCAGACGTTGAATAAGAATACTATAAATAAGAGCAAGCGTGTGGGAGCACGGTGCTTTGTGGAAGCTGCCTTCCTATTGGTGCAGGAGCGCTTGTACGCCCTGGATTATTAACGCCCACATGGGGCCTGTGAGATGGCCATAGAAATGAAGCACAGTGGTGGCTGGGAGCTGTGACGCGCTTTTATTGCTGTTCCTCTCAGTGAGGTCAGCCGGATTACAGGAGGAGCAGCTCTGACTGCCCACTGGGAAGATCGCACCAAGCCTGGCCGCCCCCGTACTTAGAACTGCAGAAGGTCTCCGGAATGTGCAAATTAACAAGTCATTTATAATAAGTCTAAGTCAACCCTCAAGTCAACAGTATCCAAGTCGAGATTATTTTTTTTAAATAGTTGCAGCCTGCAGGTTTTTCTTGCCATTTTATTTCATTTCTATTTTATCTGGTTTTATGGGTTTATTTTCTGTTACACCTTGTCTGCTATGTATGTGTGATCTCTGGAAACTGTAACCTGTGCCTGACTTGTGTACTGCCTTACATTTTACATACAAGCAGACTGTTTTTGGACCTGAGATCTGAGACCTGTGAATTGCGGGAGGGAGCTTCAATTTGGGAGGGGTGTTACCAGTCCTTTACAAGGGGTTCCATGGTGCTGGACTTCTGCCTCTTGCAAAATTGTAAAGGTCCCGGAGGTGTTACTAGATGTACTTTTTTTTCCAAGCGAATTAGTAATTTATCAAAGGGGGAAATTGTACCACTAAGACCATGCGTCGGATTTGTGCTTACAGAGCTTTTTACCCTCTGTAATTTATTTTGTCTCCCTTGCATCTTTTATTCTGTCCTCGTTCTTTGTGGGTTGGTTACCGCAAAGCCGAGATCCCTGCAGGAAGATGCATGCAAAATTGTCTGCATCATGGACAGCGATTCTGATGAATTCCATCTCTTTTGTGAATTAGTGTCATCCAGCCACCCCATGCAGTCACCAACCATCAGGGATATCTGTTTAAAATCTGCTATAACCCCCGTCCTCTGTGTGTTGTAGAATATGTGGAGAACCTTGGTGATGGGAAGACTGAGGAGTTCAAGGAGAGTGAGCAGAAGAGGATCATGGCTCTGTTGGAGAACTTCTAACCATTCCAGGCTTTCATCTGTGCCCATTATAGGAGCCAATGCCGATACCAGACTGTGGGTCTAGGGACCTATGAGAGACTAGCACAGTTTTTTAGTTATTGAAAAAATAACTACATCCAGCTCCAAGGACCTCATGATGTTTTTTTTTTCCTTTTTTGTTTTAAGAGTTGTTCAGTTTTTTTTTTTCTTCAATTTTAATTTCAAAATTAAAAAATGTTTAAAATACTTCTCTTCGTTTGTGATGCATTGTGCTAACAGTTCACTCAAAATCTGAACCACAAAGAGCCAGTTGTTAAATTTTGAAGAGTTAATCTGAGAAAACAGATTAAACCACTAAGTACGGTCAGATTTATCTAGCTGTTTAAAAGGTTCTTTTTCAGTAGTAAAGCACAGTTTTACTAGAATGTATTGTCCAGATTTAACAAAAACTGGTTAAATATTATTTTTCATAATTTAATAATTGAAAGTCTTCAAAATGGCAGATAATGGAAAAGCCTAATTATGCAAATTAATATAATATTATTCCTAATATTACACACACACAGAGTTGTCCGTCAGAAGGTTCTGTTGCTGTCCGTGAATGTCCTCCTCCCTATGCTGAAAAATGGCCGAGTCCTGCTTTTAAATTCCGCCTGGGTTCACCTGTTACTATTAAAACGTTGATGTGCTGTCAGGACCTCCTCCATTAGCTAAGTCTCCAAGCTGAGATCACTTGGTTTCTTTCTCGAACAGGCTGTCTTAGACACTTAGTGCATGAAAGGTGGCGTGCCAGCCAGGCTTCTCATAGTCCCACCTCCTTCCGCTTGGGCATCCGCACGTGTCACTATCAATTTGGGCTGATCCTCTTGGTAGCTGCCGAGGCTAAGAACTCCTACCGGCGAGAAAATGAGGACTTCTGAAAATGAAAGGAGTATCTAGTTTTCTGCTGGTCCAGGTTTTTACAGAGAAGGTTAGGGAGATGAACCACAGTGGGAAATTTGTGCTTTAGTAGTCTTCATATGCCTCCATTGGCCAGGTCTATTATGTAACTGCAATGTTGGAAACGTGTTCTGGGTAGTTTTTTTGTATGATCATCGACATGGGAGAACATTGGTTAGTTCCTGTAATGGTTGGCTTCACTCTGTTAAGCATTCTCATTGGATCACTGTATAAATGCAAGATTAAGTTCTGCCGGCCTGGAGTTGGCCAGCATTTCTAAGTAGATTTCTGAAGGAACAGCTCATTTCCTTTTTAATCGCCTTTAATTGAATATTGATACAAGGCAAATAAGTCTGAGACTTTAGCTCCCTCACTAATGTGTTCTGTTGTGGTAAGATTATGAGAAATGCAGTTCCAAGGAAAATTACGCATTCCAAGGGGACCTGTGCTTTAGCCTGGCTGCTGTCTCGACACATTCGCACAGACAAATGACTTCACTTGCTGTTAGCTGGAATTTCTGGCTTATATGTAGTTTCCTCCCATCTATACATGCTGCTGGGGGGGGGGCTTTATATATGAAAAATTTTCAAAAGCACTAATTTGTGTGCTTTAAAATCTGAATACAACTGTGGGTGTGGTGGTGTTGAAGATAATTCTGTTAAACTGATGGATATGAACATGGATTTTAATATTGTTTCTGTAGTTATGTAATGAATGACATTTTTAGCTAACCCACCTACAAGGTAGCAGTTCTGCAGCTGCTCAACACCCTTAATTATCAGAATAGATTTGATGCGGCACATTATTCAGATGTGTGGATCGGGACTGAGTCATGTTTGCTGCATAAGGAGGTAATGTAAAATCCATTTACAATTAGTAATATATGTAAGTGCCAGCGTTTTACATTTTGACATTGTCAGTCATGAATGTGCCCGGCATTTAAAATATTTCTGAAAATTATTCAAAACGTATCTGTTTTTTATGTCACATTTGTTGGCAAATGTGTAAGTCCCATATGCCAGGACCACAAAATTATTTACAGCCCTCAAAATTATTTTGATATCCTCTTAAAAATGGCCCAGGGATAGGCGACAAAATTCACATTTCGGCTACGTTACTATGTTCGCCCCCCCGTTAGTTTGAGAATTCCTCGGTAGTAGTTGTACGCTGCAATGACAAATACTGTGGTGCATTCCACCCCCCCACCCCCCCATACATGTTTTGACTCACATCAGATTATAAAAATAATATACACCCCATCACCACAGACAAGACCTTGAAAATGATTGACTTTGCAATGCATGATGAGTATGAAAAGGCAGCATTCCAGCTGTCTCCTTTGTAATGTCATTCAGCACAAGTCTCTATGGACTGCTGCTGCTATTTTTCTATGTTGCAAGTGTTGACTACATGTTAAATCATTTATTTTTTTAGAGAGATTGCTTACAATACTTGGACCTTTACAGTTATGCTCTTCAAGCTTTGTTTTAGTTACCAAGGAGACTGGATTCTACTGAAATGCTGATTAAATCAATGCTGATTTGTTTTTAAGAGTTCCTTTTGAGATTGCAACAGCTGTGAAATTGTTATGTGGATGCTCGGTGTACTGTCAAATTGTTACATGGAGGGTGAATACATAGATTCAAGGACAACTACTCCATAGTGACCCTGTCAAGAGCGCCCAAGTTGTCCAAGCAGTAATCGTGGTTGTTGGTCACTTCAGTGCGCGTCCGGCCTGGTGGCCCACAGCCACCTGCAGTCTAACATCTGCTGCACGGAACCCCTGTGCTCCTGTGCTCTTAATGCTAGGAATGTGTGGCCCGGCTTGCCAGCCCAGTTGGCGCTGTTCTGAAGGGCGCAGCACGCAACTGTAATCACTGATTATGGCACCTGCATGTTAATGGTGCTGGTACAGCAGTTAAACAGCTTAAGAGGCCATGGGATCATCTCCTTTCCAAATGAATGAACTGGACACAGTACTTTAGTTATGTTTATCTTCATCCATCCATCCAACATCTGACCACTCCTCCTGGTCAGAGTTGTGTGGTTGTTTGTCTAATTATCATATAATAATAATAATAATAATAATAATAATAATAATAAAAACACTTAATACTGCACCATGCTGCTAATGAATTACTTTTTTCTTGAGTAATTTGTGGGCTTACACCAAGCTCTATTGAAGGGCTTGCTGATGGTTTTTTTATAATTGTATTAAGTTTTAGCTTAGAAGACGTCTAGGCTGTCGACCTATTACGTTCTATTCAACTAACTTTCTATTCATTAGCAACAACATTTCCTACCCCCACTCCACCCCCACGAGCTGTAACCACAATTTGTCATGCCACTATCATTGATCACTATCGACTAAACCAGGCCGATTATCCGACAGCTGTTCAGTCCCGTGGGGCTCAAAGTACATATCGTCTCGTAGCCCTCAGTTTATATTTGCCTGTGAAATTTGCTAAACGTATCATTTATAATATTACGGAGTTTGTGTCGCATAATCAAAATGTTATATCTTTACTGTAATCCGTCATTATATAGCTGGGTTTATTTTTCCTGAGTCAAAACGGATCGTTTTATGGTGTATTCGGTAGGAAGCATCCGAGTGCGTCTTACATTTGCCCTGTCTCCTCCTTTGCCTTTAGTGGAGCTCATTCTGGAGTCTAGATACGCATGCAGTTTTTGTATGCGCTTTGACATGTTTAATATGTACCAAACGATGGCAAAACGCATGTTACATTCGGATTTGTGTATCATCTGTTCATTTCTCGTCCTTTGAAAATATTTCTCAGGTGAACTTCTGAACTGACTTTAATTTAAGGATTAACCTGACTTGTTTTGAACAAAAGATTTATGCGTTTGCTTAATACAAAAATCTGGTGCTTCTTTGTTTTTGCATGATTTTCAAGCTGGTTTCCCTCCTAATTTGGTTGAAATTTTGGTTGAACACGAAAGACGAATGGCGGAGAACTGGGTGGGTGGGTATACATCTTTTTTGCTTAAAAAAGAACAACTCTGGGACAGATGGCAATCCTGCTTTGAACACTTTGACAATAGCAGAATAAGGTCGCTATCAAGACATTATTCTTAAGACTGCATGCCTCTGACTAACAGAATAATTCATTAATTAATTGCATTTTCCCTCCACCTAACTAAAATATACAGGGTTTACTGCAGCGTAAAGTGGAATATACTTAGTAATTTAAGAATGTTCTATATCAGTAAATCGAATAAAATCCGAGTGTGAAATTACGTGGTGTTATAAAATTTGGTAGGACTTTAAAACTGTTTGTCTCCAACAGACAAACAACACGGTGTCTTTATAGAACAACTAATGTGATTGTAAATGATGGGTAACCAATTATAATATATGTATTTACTCAAGTAAATGAAATATTTCAGTCGTTTCAAGGGTTAATGTTGTCTCCTGCTTTACTTGATGTTCCAAAATTTAACGATGATCCCTTATGAATTCCCGTTTGAATATAGCTTTAAATATATATTTAAATATAAAGCTTATAGCTTTAAGAATTAGTGCTTTGTAAAACTTTAATGAGTAAATCACCTGCTTAGATCCCTCCGCCTAATTGATATTCCCATTTGCCAGCCGGGGCGCGCCCCCTTTCTCTCGCAGGAGCGATCTCCTTCCGCCGCAGTTAGGAGGCCCGCAGAACTGAGCGCCGCTGAGCTGGGAAGCCGGTGCTTAGCGACAGCGGACGCAGCGCACTGCCTCCAGCCCGGCGCTTCTAATGAATAACCTGCAAATCCTGTAAATCTGGGGGAGGCGGGGAAAGTAAAGTACCGAGGAAGTCAAGTGGATTTCTAAATACCTCCTCCGCCCCATGTGAGAGAGTGTCAAAGAATACCGGAATATTAAAAACCATGGGATCCTTTGGGATGATAATAGGATTGTTACATTTTATGGGACTCCACATGCAATTTGGTGCTTCCTCAAGACAAGCTGGACACGGCGAGATAGAGAACCGTATCTCTGGAAACGGTAGGTTGGACGCTGCGTGCCTCAGAATTAACGCGAACAGAATATGTAGTTGCGCAGAGGGATCTCGTCCATGAACCCCAGCTATAGCGGGTGCAGTGATACAAACTGTGAATATAGAGACAGGGGCAGGGTGCGCTGTTGTTATGTGCGCTGCAAAGGTATGGGGTTTGTATACTGCATATTTACCTGGCAATTGGCACAATGAAAAAGATCGCGGCTGCCCAGCATCCTGATCAGACTCAATCCAGATGCTGACGTTTTCGTCCTTATCAGTTTAATATGTCCCTCACCAATAAGTTCGTTACCTTATAATATCGACTCCAATTTTATGTTACAGTTCAAGCTGCGATAAAGCGTTACCTTTTTGTTAATGCCATATTTAAGTAAATTGTACGTTTCTAGTATATTGGCACTTTTTAAAAATTATATATTGTACTTAATGTACATATTGAATGCATTAAAGACGGTTACTGACCTTAATTTTATTTCTCGGCATAACCCCCGAAACATAAAGCAAATTCGTACCATTGTTTTAACGAATATAAGTCGTTACTATTCGATGCTTTCTAAAAAGCAGTTGATTTTGATAAACTATTTAAAACTTTATCTCGTTAAGTTAATTTGGGTTTTCCGTAGGTAGTTGCCCTGAAATTACATGACATAAATTCTTAATTCCCCTGAACCGGTGTAGCCTACACACTAGCGGCTGAGTAGACGCTGGTGGTTGGAGAATGCGGTAAGAAGTTAAAAAAAAAAAAAAAGTGTTTTATGAGGTTCTTTATAAAGTTTCTTTAAAAACCCACAGGCGTCAACATACATTTGCAGTCCAGCTGGGATAAATGAAGACTGTATATAAACTTGGGATTAATTGCTTATTATGAGATTGTATACGAGTTAATCATTATGCGATTGTTCTCCTGACAGCACACCAGAGAATATTTATTAAAACGGTATGATTGGCATGTTAATACAACAATAATTGAAAATTGGAAATCAATGATAAAATTCCCCACTTGCATTTTCTTTTGGCTCATGCATCATAAAATTAATTAAAATTAGTGCCCTGGGTCTCTTTTCTTGTTAATTGCTGTTTTCTGTATTAATATAGGGTCAGATCTGTAATTTTTGTATTTTGCTATACAAGTACCATTTGGGTTTGTGTGTAGCGGGCCCTATAATATATAAGGGGTTGGGTTTCAGACAAACCCATGTTTGGTTTGTTTTCATTTTGGTGGGAAGTGAGTTTGAGTGTAGTGGGACTAGGTGTCTGATGCCAGTTTTTGGTTGGAAACTAAATGAAGCTTGTCTACTATTACTGTAGTCCACCTTCTTTATCCATGGCTCTGGAGACTCGGGGAAGCATTATAAGACCTAATAATAAGACCTAAAACTTAGGATTACAGAGTGATCGAAGCAAGTGTTTTTTTTCTTTCCATTTTTTTCCAACTGAGTTTTGCACGCTACAAGTTACGTCTCACTACAATAGCAGGTGTTCTAGTGTCTCATGAAGAAGCTGACTTGGTGAGTTGACTGGGGTACAGTGCCATTTCTATTGTTATTTTGACATGGGATGGTGTTAGTAATACATAAAATATCTAAAATATCCCCAGCTCCCATTGTCAGTCGGTGTAGACACTCGCACTGGCCATAATAACGCTACAACAGTAATTCATTACAAAGTCAAACTATCCGTGGACTGGTGCTGGAAGTTTTGGAAATTATGGTGCACCGTTGGCCATGTATGCTTCATGACATACATATGTGAGCTGAACTAGACAGGCAAGATCCAACAGCTATTTGATGAGGGCATTTTTGAAGAAAGTTGTAGGCCATGCTATTCTCCAGTTGTCCTAGTATAGAAATAGGATGGAAGCTACAGATTGCGCGTTTGTTTTTCTAAGTTCAATGAAATATCTTTGAAAGATTTATACCCCTTGCCATGTCTCGTGGATGCTTTAGAAAGCTTTTCAGGGTAATGCTGGTTCAGTACCATGGACCTATCATGCAGGTATTGGAAAGTTGAGCTAGAACCAAAGTACCAACCAAAAACCATTTTTATGATTGAGTCTGACTTATACCACTTTAAAGTCATACCAATGGGGCTGACATATGCTCCACCAGCCTTCCAGAGATTGACGGTGGTGATTCTCCATGGCCTACATTGGAATGACCTAGTTTATAGGGGTGTAAATCATAGCTTTCCTCATAATACGATACAATATTGATTCCTTAAGCCAACGATTCGATTTTTTTTTTTTATACCTCAAAAATTCCCACAATACAGCTCGATTCGATATTGGAGTTAGAAGTCGACATGATAAAATTTCATACAATCCTTTACATTTCAATGAAATATGCAAATATATTTAGCATTTTATCATTTTATTGGGAATTGTAAACAAAATCTAGTCCACATTACAAAAGTGTAGTCAAGCATGTCCCATAAAACAAGCAAAATAAAGTGCAATAAGGTAAGAATTAAACTCTGGATGGATGTAGATTAACATAGTCAATAGTGAAACTAATTTTTATTTTGAATCAAGTCTTCTCCAGACAAATACAAAAGTGTAATAAAAAGTATGTCCATAACAAGTAAAATAAAGTGCAATAAAGTCACATAAAACATTGCATGGATAGATATGTAGAATGAGGACGATTAACATGACTGACTTCTACAAGTATGTCAGTCTTCTTTGAGAGGTTTTTTCTAAGAATTAACAGGTCAGCGTGTTCAGGAGAAAGGACGCTACGTACTAAACACATGCTCTGAAGGTACGGTACCTAGCACAAGTAAGACTTAGCCAGGTCTGCCAAGAGAAGAAACTCTGTCTCACTTTGACACTGTCAAAGCTTTTGGGAAATGCACCCCTGTTTAGGAACAAACACAAATACAGAAAGCGAATTCTAGCGGTAGAGGTAGACGTTTAGGGTTTAGACTAGGTTTAGTTCTGCACTCACACTAAATGTCACTCCTGTGGGAATTGGTACAAGACGTGGCTAACAGCTGTTTAAAGCGAATACAAAATTAGCGTCAAGAGAGAGGTTCCACTAAAATGTAATGTAAATGTAAATCAAGTCTAATGATCATTTCAAAACTTGTACAGACTCTCAAATGCCTGGGAATGTTCTGGAATGTAAGGTCTTTACGCCTCAAAGCTGGAAGCAATGCCATCCAACGCTTTTCCACATTTGCTCCTTCTTGTCTTTTCCGAGCAGGGAAGGATAAGAAACGTATACCATTCCTTTTTCCCATCTTTAACACGGCAATGAAATGACGATACGAATAAAGCAGGGCTCCTCTAAAAATTGGGGCCGCATGATGCCACATGCAGACGTTATGCTACATACCTCTACCTACAGCGTAAATGTGTAGATCATGTGTACGTCGGATCATGAAAACAATACTGGAACAGGTGAGAAATTAAAAACGCATGCATCGACATTTATGTGGTCACGTCAATGCACTGGATCATTTGCCATTTTATCGATACATCGATACAAATCGAATGCATTGTTACACCCCTACTAGTTTACCTTGATGATGTGCTTGTCTTTAATGTTTGTCTTTTTATAAACACCCCGAAAAGCCTTGAAGAGGCCTTCGGTCATTTCTATTCTGTTTGTCTCAAGCTAAAAGCCAGAAAATACCATGCTGCTTGTAGTCAGGTCCTGACTACAAGTCCTTTTGGAACATATTGTTTCCAGCCAAGGGTTCCAACCCAGCAAATTTGATCTAGGTCTGTAATTGGCCTAACCTGGGATACACTGCAGAAGTACGTGCTTTTGTAGGCTTATGCTCATATAAGCGTTTTGTTCCTTGCTACCTCCTTCATGCCCCTTCACAACAGGGTGCCCCGTTTCACTGTACCACTGAATGTGAGGTTGTGTTTCAGTCTTTAAAGCTTGCCTTCACCAATCTCCCCATCTCCTCTCAATCCTTTTTGCTATATTCGGGTGCCTCCCAGAATTGCCTATGATCTATTCATCCATTGATCCATTTTCTGCGGCCCAAAGGCTATGGGTGCAAGGCAGGGAACTACCCACGATGGGACGCCAACTCATTGCAGGGCGGCACACTCACCATTCATTCCCACATGCACACCTATGGACAATTTGGTAATGCACGACCTTCTGTACGGATATAATTTGGATCAAGGACAATAAGTACAGGCCACCCCTAGGAAAACATTCATCAGTGCCAGAGAGAATACTCTGGCAGGAATTCCTCAGGCTGAGCATTCGAAACAGAATACTCTGAAGGACATTCACGCACTCACCTCTGTGTACCAAGTTGTTCTCCCCGAGGCTGTTGTACCTACTGCATTGAAAGCTCTGCATGGTAATGAGTTTAGTGCACATTTTCCTGCCAAACATATGCTGTAACAAGCCAGGAATACCTTCTTTCGGCCATGTATGTCTCATGACATATACAGCTTTTGTGGTGAATGCTTAACCTACCAAACTTATGGTTTTCCAATGGCTTATGAGCGAGTTCCATTTTTGGTTGGAAGCTAAATAAAGAAAGGTTGCTAATACAATTGTAACCCAACATACCCGCCTCCGGAGACTCAGGAAAGCATTGTATAATAGTGGAAATTTAGGGTAACAATTAGTTTCATTGAGTGTTTCACTTACTGTGATTGCAAACCGTGTAATTTGTAGTGTATTAAAAACACTTATGGGAATGACTGTTGTAGTATGACTGGCTTTTGTCCAATACATACACTCTAAAAAGTAATTCAGAAGACTTTTAGCCATAAAAAAAAAAATATATATATATATATATATATACATTTATAAAAAAAAAATATATATATATATATACTGTGTGTGTATATATATATATATACTGTGTATATATATGTATATTTATATATACTGTATATTATTCTGAGCTACAAAATCAAGTTCTATGGTGATATTAGACTTTTTATTTCAATATGTTTTTTTTTTTTTTTTTTTTTGCTCTGATGACACGTAAAGCATACCTATTTGTTACAGCATACTAACTTGACTAATCTGAACTCAAAATATTAAGTTAATTACTAAAGAAATAAATTCTAGTTCCAGTTAATTAAATTAGTTTCACAACTTAATTTTTTTCAATTCGTCAATTTATGTTCTGTCCTTTTCCAAAGGCAAAGTTGCCCACGTTTTTGAATGGTATGTGTTCCAAACATCATTTTTAAGATCAAAGAACTAGGTACTTTTTCTTTTGATAGTGATGATAACATAATCTGCCTGTTTAGTAGCCTTGTTGAATGTCGATACTATGAGCTAATCAGCTAGCATTCTTGTGAATGCTGGCAAGTCTACCTGAAATGTTACAGTAGTTAAAAAGGGAGAGCAAAACAACCACAAACATAATTTTACATGTATATATTGGTGGTGATTGAACAACCATCAGAAGAGAAACCGACTGAGTGCTGTATTACAAATCGTATAGACGCCATAAAGCATATAAAGCATTTTTCAGATTTAGGGTAGCAGGTATAAACGTGTTTCCCTTAATTTCACCAACAAAGCATGTTTGGTACATTGTGATTCAAACAGAGTCTCAAAATTTATGCTTTTTATATACATAGTATAATGAGATGTGTTGTGAAATCACATTTTCAAAATAATATTTAAAATAAGTCTAATATTTTGTTTGCTAGGCATTATTTATCTAAGCATTACTTAATTTAACATGAGTTAGGGTGAGAAAATACTATTACTACGAACAATGTAATGTTAGAAGCGCAGTCAAAATAATTATTTAAACAAATTACATTTTCTTTGCTATGAAAATTGTAAACTATAAAATAGTTTAGACAACTTTTTAAAATAAATTTTATATGCAGTCAATCTAAAAACATTTCATGTTTTGAAGACGTTTATGTTCATGTTGCTTATATACAGTGGAGGAAATAATTATTTGACCCCTCACTGATTTTGTAAGTTTGTCCATTGATGAAGAAATGAAAAGTCTCAGAACAGTATCATTTTAATGGTAGGTTTATTTTAACAGTGACAGCACATCAAAAGGAAAA
>JAODKN010000104.1:22535874-22563561 GCA_026774425.1 Petrocephalus zakoni | reverse complement strand
GTAAACTGGGGTCTCAGTCTTATTTAAACTGGCCTCTACATGAAAGACATATAGGATCAATGTAATTTTAACCATGGATATTATGAATATGTTTAAAAGCTTACATATAGATATGATCTGCTCAAAATCAAATTTCTGCCTGGGCAGTAATTATTCCAATAGTGTTACAAGTCAACAAATCTCTCTTCATCTAGCTCTCCATGATACACAGATACATGTGCAGGTGAGCAAGGGGCAGCCACCCGCAGCAGCACCCATGTTCTGCTGAAGGCAGGCTTGAACTGGCAACCTTCTGATCACAGGCACAGATGCTTAGCCCACTGAGCCACTATGCTATAGGAATGTTATGGTGCAGTCTAGGGCAGGGGTCGGCAATCTTATCCGCAAAGAGCCGCTGTGTATGCAGGTTTACGCTGCAACTCCCTAATTAGATCACTAATTAGACGACTAATTGGCTGAAGAATTCTCACACCTGGGTTTGAACAGATGACCTTGGGGTTATCCCGAAAACCTGCATACACAGCGGCTCTTTGTGGATAAGATTGCCAACCCCTGGTCTAGGGGTATACCCAAACAGAAAGACAGTGTATGTGCAGTGACTGGGGAAAAACCATTACAAGTCCATTACAAAATATGCTTTTACTGCTAATTATTTTACGGGTATTATTATTTATGATGGACACTTGACTCAGACGTGGATATTGCCAAAACCATAAACAAAAACATTATCTAAAAACCGAAAACATCATAATCTACCAAAATAAAAGAAACTCAGAAACAATACACTAAACCTAACTCCCTAACTAAGCCAATAAACAATAGACAAAAAATATTAATAAACAATGGCACCCACATCCTACAGTCCAAACAAAAGTACAGAAAAGACAAAACAAATAATATTTAATCTCTAAATGTATACCAGGCAACCAAGTCTAAGGAAGGGAACGAGCAGCATCATTAGCTGAAAGCCTAGCAGCGCAATACGTGAAAACCCCAAAGAATTGTACACATCAGACCAACTAAAGATAACGCCAGAGAGTGCGCAGGCTAGAGTGCGACGGAAAACTCCCGGCAGCCGCTTGATCCGTCGACAAAAACCGGGTGGAGACGAGCAAAGCAGTGGAGTGGATCCACAGACCGGATTGGAAGTTTGAAGAGGATGTAAAACAGAACACCAAGCACCCAACACCATAACAGGAACTACTCATTGTCAAGTGAGGTGTTGGAGACCACTGGTATAAACCCTTCTCTCTAATCAGGTTTCTAGTCACATATTTACATCATGCATTCCAAATGTTATCGTCTTTATCATCATATTTTCCTTGTTCTAATACTTAGAAATTAGAAATAAGAAATTCACCCCCCATGTTGTGCAACCCATCCTGTGTTTCCCATTTTACAGTGACTGACTTTTTAGTCTTGCTGACTTTGAGTATTTTCCTCAATGCAGGTGGTACCCCAGGAACAGATCTCAAAGGATGCTACCAAAATAAGTGTGAGTTTTTAAAATTATTATTATTATGTGTAAGAATTAGGAGGGAAGTTTGTAGACCACTGTAGGTACCAGCTGGAGAGCTTTTAGGCCAAAATTCATTTCACTCCAGCATCATACTGTAGTTACTGCTTCTTACCTCATCTCCACCTCTATTCTCCAGTTTTGGATGTCTTAATGGGAGATCAACATGCCTTTACAGAGAAATCATTAGTATTGTTATACAGTTCATATTGTATCATGTATCATTTACAGTTGTATAGCTCATACATGCATCTAAAGTTGTTTTTTCAGCCAAAATTGTTTTGAGGTAGTGGCACCCTCATCCCAACATGCAAAAATGGAGGAGTTGGTCCCTAAAAAGAATTCGACATTGGTAATATGAAACTGGTTTGGTTTTTCCAAAGCCGGCGTGGCACAAGCAACAGTAATTTGCAAAATTCGTAATGATAAGGTTTGCACGACAAACCTTTTTATTCCGTTCGGTTTCTCTTGAGACAAATTCCACCAAAACTGAAGCAAAGGCACAGTTAATTGACACCAATTAGTCATGTAAGAAGGCCTGATGCAACATGGCATTCTCTCCCCGGGCTGCAGGTGGTGAAGGTAGCCGGGAGCAACATCTCCCACAAGCTTCGTCTGTCCAGCGTGAAACTCACTGACGAAGGTACCTATGAGTGCCGGGTCATCGACTTCAGTGACGGCTCAACCAGCCACCACCGGGTGCGCGCCTACCTGCAGGTGGAGCCAGATCATGCTGCAGCACCGCGCCGACATCAACAGCCCGCAGCCCACACACGCGCCCAGAAAACACAGGACACCCGGCCAGTGCACACCCTCCACAACTGAAAAAGCGCGTTGAAGACAACCCTACTGACAGCTGCGTCCTGTAGGGCTGACCCCCATGCCAAAGGAAAGGCCGCTTTGTGTACATTGTGTAACATAAGGAGGGGAAAATTAGGCATGCATGTCCAATAAGTTTATAAGCAAGTGCATAAGTCAATGAGGTATAGTTGACCAACTTTCCCTGGCCACTGTTGCTCTCTTAGTGCTTTTTGGTTGTTTCACATTTATCGTTTCTGGTTGAAATGCCTGGGAAGAGATCAGATAGCCCTCACCGTGTTGTGCGCTGCCGGTATCCAATCAGGCCTGATAATTCTGTACAGTGCATCGAGGAAGGCCTGTCAGCGGGGACATTCTGTTTTCTAAGTGCCGTATTTCTCATTGGTCCTGGACTAATAATAGTGAATTAAAAATGGTATTTTCATGTTGACTTTCTATGGACTCGGCTATTATTTATGAAGCTTTGTGAATTATTGTTCGAAGGGTTTATTTCCATTCTTACGTCTTGCTTTGATGTTTTGTAATGAATTAAAAGTATGTATATTTTGCAACTTATTCTAGGATATTGGTCTCTAGGATATTGTATGCCTTTATCAAATTAAATAAATTGTAAATGAACCCAAACTAACAATTCAACTTATTTCCATGAAACTATAGAATTTTCTTTGTACTGTGTTTAAATTCGCACCAAATATCAAAGTGTAATATGCAGCTGTGGATTAAAACTTTGAGTACTGCTCCTTCTTAAACATGAAAAGGACTTTGTTTGATATTTTAAAGCATGTAAACATTAGATTTCACTTTTAAAATTTTGGCAGTACTGAAGGGTACATGCATCATCATTCACTATGAACCATAGTAAAACCATGGTTCATTTTCGTAAGGGTTGGAAAGAAGCAGCATGATGCATGGTAACAGGTATTTTGTGAGCGGTCAGTTTCCCCACCACTGACAAGTGGCTGTATGGCATGGACACCCCCGAGCACCGTATCACCGCGTAAAGCTCTGGAATAGGACAGATAGCCACTTTCACACCTTTTGCTTGTTACAATGAATAGAAGGTGCAGTGTCATGCTAGCAACCTCAAACCACTGCACCGGTATTAATATGGAACTTAAATTCCTGCAAATATTTAATCATAAAGTGGGAATGCCCTCCAAAAACAAGGTCATAAAGAAGAAACCCCCTAGCTCATGAAACCAAGGACTTCGAAGAGAACAGTGTGTTTCACAGTCAAAATTTCCCTTGTGACATGAAATAACTTGCTTTGCCTTTATAAACACAAAGGCATTCAGAAATTGCAGGCAGCGTATGTAAAATGTTTGTTAAAACATAATCATGATCACAGACATCAAAACATTATACCAGTTTTGAAATCAGAAATTTCACCATTGCTTACTACTTAAACTGCCATTTTATCGAAATGTAAGCTTTGAAAAGTTTGAAAATGACAGCAAAAATGTATATATGTCAGAGATGGGCAACTGGCATCCTGCAGGCCACATCCAGCCCCCATCACTCTTTCCGGGCTGCATGCTGTGCACAGATATTAAATGTATAGTTTATAAATGAACGAAATAAAAACTGTGTATTTATAAAATATACATTAAACAGGAATGATCCAGACTATAAAATTCCCAAAGAGTGTGAGTGGTTGCCCAAAGATGGATGGGTATCCTGTATAAAGTGATTGCTGCATCTTTCCACCTAGTACTGATTAAGTTGTTATGGAAGGTGTGCACTACCATTCATAAGTTTGAGGTCACTTAGGAATCTCCCATGGAATAGCCTTTGTTTTTCAGAACAAGGAAAGACTGATGAGCTACAGGAGATACTTCTTTGTTTCTGGCCATTTGGCATCTTCAGCCGAACCCACAAGTGCTGATGCTCCAGATACACGACTAACCTAAAGACGGTCAGTTTTATTGCTTCTTTAATCATCACAATAGTTTTCAGCTGTGCTGACATTTCAAAAGGGATTTCTGACGATGGAATTTGCCTTTAAAATTATAAACTTGGATTGGCAAACAGAAAGTGCCACTGACACATGACTGATGGATGCTGGTAGAGGGACTCTGTACACCAACATAAGTATTACATTAAAAATCAGCTGTTTCCAGCTACAATAGACATCTATTTCTGATTCTTCTGATATTATTTTTTTATTTTAAAAAAATGCTCTTCTTTTGAAAATAAGGACATTCGTAAGTGACCCCAAACTTTTGAACGGTAGTGTAAGTTTTTGCGCTATGAAAGACACCAGCACTACACCTTTAAAGCAGGGGTGGGTAATCTTATCTGCAAAGAGCCTTTAGATCAGCTGTTCAAACCCAGGCGTGAGAACTCTTCAGCCAATTCCCCTAATTAGTAACCTAATTATGGAATCGCAGCAAAAACCCGCATACACAATGGCCCTTTCTGCCCACCCCTGCTTTAGAGGAAGCTAGGCCACACTGAACCACACAGTGTAACACCTCCTACCCCCCCAAAAGAGGCAAGAAGGCTTTCTGGAGCCATGACAGTTGGGAACACTCCAGAACTATTCAACAGTTCTGGCCCTTCAAAGAAACTTTTACCTCCCTTCCGGGAACAAATCTGAGCAGCTGCTCCACCTTTAAAATGCTGTAAATTGCCGTTTTGAGGCCAGACATCTCCTACCCCGCGGCGGCACAGTGGAGTCGTGTCACCAGTCATTGTGAGCATTTATGAAGCATTCAAAAAATGTAATTACAGCTCTGCTGGGAGGCCCCATGCCCCCCCCCCCCGCACTCTTAACTGAATCAGTACTTTAGTTCCATGCATTATTACACAATAACAGGTAAAAGGTTTGAGGCAGAACCACCAGGCTCTCATAAACAGAGGGACAGTCCATATGGGACACTTGTGACTGGGCCAGAAGGGCATCCCGCTGGCCGCTCTTTTGTCCGCCATCGCCGCAGTTGGCCGCGCTCCCGGCCGCCCTTCAGTCAGCCATCGCTTCCAGGAGCTTCCGCGCGTTGTCCGTGTACTCGTTTTTCTCCTGGCTCGTTCCGCCGAGCCGCACTGCACGCAGGTCCGCATGCGGGGGCTCATACAGCTGGGGGCAGCAGACCTCATTCAGCGAGAACCAGACCCGGTCAGGATCCACTCGGACCAGGTGGTGGAAAACACTGCGGCGTACAGAAGGCGCAGGAAATGAATGAAGATCATAAGCGAGCATCGATAACGATTTCATTTTACTAACAAACAGGAACTAGGCTGTATCCCGCCCGTACCACAGACTTTTCCACTAAAGAAGGGCAGGCTTGGAAAAGGCGCTACTGGGCTTGCAGAGCGATGGCGACATAAAACCCAAACGATGCACACTTACTGTTCACACGGCGTACATCATGATGTACACCACGTGCTAATCTCCACTAGCATGCCTTGGAGGATCGTTGTGTTACGATAGCATCAAATGGCAGCAGAATTAGCATTCACTGCATTTAATTTGCAGTATGAATCCATTCTGTTTAGCTGTTTTATAGTACTTTTTCAAGTAGGAGGTTGGAAATGTACAAGTTGGACAAGAGGAATGTATCGCTACATCTCGATGTGTGATACTACTAATAATGAATAATAAATACAGAATGCCCTTTTTCCTTCAGATAATCCATGCATATCGGTGCAGATCACTGGTACTTTCTTGTCTCTGTGTATTTCGACCAATCAGATAGTGGTGTCACGAGCAGCTCAGTATAGTCATGCTTCTGGCCCTGCTTACGAGCAGGGTAAGGTCAGGTACAGCTCACATAATTTTACAATGAAGAAACATCTTTTCATGGTTCAGCTCGGGTACAACTCAGTTCATGGTGACAGTGTAAAAGTGCCGAAAAGTACATATTGGATTTATAATTACAGCCGGAATGCAACCACTAAGCATTTGAATAACCCATATTAATGATGGTGAAGAATTAAGAAGTCTGTAAATTACTCAGAGAAATTGAAGCTACCTTAGGCAAGCCTCCTGAAGCCGGAGCGGCTGTCTGCAGCTGAGGTAGGGCAGGCAGGCCTCCGACACCAAGTCAAGATCCCCATCCACTGCAGAAATGGAACGGGAATCGGTTAGGGGGACAGCAATGGACAGACATCATTCTTACTGTTTTTTAACTCTGGCTTTCGTTCCACAGGTAAATGTATTGCCACATCCCTGCACTGTAAGCTATTTCAATCCTTAATTTCCTAAGGTTTCAAAGACCTTTCATTCAAGACACCATAATGCATGCGCTTTGCGATTGCTGACATTTAAGCAAACACAGTACAAAATACTCTGCTTAAGTTATCCGTCTGAAATTTATCATATGCATCCCGTGTCATTTGAACAACAAACTTCTTGGAACCTATCAAAGAGGTTCTGTGCCACTTTCGGCTAACTAAATCCATGAGTTATTAAATTCCTCCTGCACTGTTCCTCTCTCTTACATCCCATCGCCTTACAATCCATTGGGGTCTTGCACAGTAGTAGCAATTAATTTCTTTGCTCACTTGCACCGTGAATGTGACACAACCCAGCACCCAAAATGTGAAAAATGGGTTTAATAATACTTGCTGTCTGGTGACTTGATCACCCTTGACAAACACAAGTGTGATGTATCTATTCAAGGTAAGGCTGGTCTGGGACTTGAAATGCACAAATACTGCTCCATGCAGTTAAAATGGCCCTTATTAGGCTTCTCACTTTTCCAGTGCCTCAAGCCTGACATCTAGTGGTATAATTATTCTGGATTGAAAAGAAAAAGTCTATTCATAAACATATATTGAGGTTGAATGTTTCATCTGTCAATAGGAAGGAGAACTAAGACAAATTAACATATTACACATAAAGAACAGCTTGTGCAAGAAAAGAAGAGCTTAATATACTTTCTAATAAGAAAAAAAATGTATGACAAATTATTCAATATATGCCATGCAAATATAACAATACACAAAAAACAATAGATCCAATATATATTAAAAATTTACCAAATCTAAAAATTAAACATGAAATGCAACTCATGGTAATTTCATAACTTCCTGTCACTGATGCCCCCTGCAGTGACTAGGCCGTGGAAGCCGTTACACTGGACTAGAAGAGGCCTACCGAGGTCCAGTCTGAGGCTGAGCGAGCCCAAGCCCTGCAGCACTGCCAGCTGCAGCTTGTAGGCCAGCGTGTGGCTGTAGACGGGCCCGGCTCTGGCGCTCACTGGCGCCTGTTTCAGCAGCAAAGCCGTGAGCCTTGGCAGCACCTCTTTGGAGACTCTCCTCCTAAGGAAATCACCGCTGGTCTCTCCCAAAGTACACAGCACCTACGGAGCACATGGCATGAACCCTAGCATCGCAACATTACTCTGTTCCTTACTGTCAATGAATCTATTTGTATTAGTGCAGTTACACAGGAATAGTTTCCACATATCCCACCTTACTCATCTATGAAAGACAAAGACACAACCAAGAGTGAAGCTTAGGGCCAGAGTCCAGGGTCAGTCATTTATTTTTGGTACCCTGGAATAATTTTTGGGGTTAAGGGCTTTGCAACAGTGTCCAACAGAGATTGCTGTGTTGACCATGGGATTCCAACTAGCTACCTTCTGCTGACAGGCAGTCACAAACTGTCCCTTAATCATATCACCAAAGGTATACCACCAGGCTTACTTATTTCAACAGAATCATAAACCACTTGAGTCATTTCAGAGGTGAGGATGTACCCCGAAGGCGCGCAGCACAGCCAGTGGGTCATCATTGGTGAGCCGGTTCAGTAGAGCAGGCCAGCATCGGTGGACCAGTGGCAGGAGCACATTCTCCTCAGCAGTCAGAGCACACACGCACAACTCCAGCACATCCAGAACCTGCAGTCAAAGAAGAGCACAAGCAGGCCATGCAAGGTTACACCTGCTGGGTAGGCAAACACAAGCCACTCCCCTTAGAGCAGCTGCGATAAGCTGATGATTTTAGCTAATCAAACCTTTCGATGGACAACTAACATCTAAAACACTCCCTTTCCTGCTACAAAAAAAGTTGGTATTTTTTCTGTAATAAAATAAAAAAAAGAAAATATCTTTCAACAGAGCAAAAATATCTAGCAGCATTATCAAATATTTAGAGAATAAGTATAACTGGAGAAAAAATATAAATGGGCTATTATTATTATAAAAAACTGTAGATCAGACTCTATCAATAGAAACACAGGGCTGCATACTGTAGGCACCCTCCCACTGCAGGAACACGGCCCAATGGTAGTTCCTCAGTGTAGTCCCTAAATCTTTTTTTGGTCCTTAATCCAGACTAACTCAACCAAGAACTCCTGGCTTGGGCTTAGAGAGATAAACTTTACTAATTGGTTGACCACAGGCACCAACATTAATTTGTAAGTTATAAGTAAGGAAGGTGAAGGAAGTGATAAGTACCAGAGATAGAAGTAATTATGAAGGAAAAAATGTAACAGATGGAATTATTTTTGTATTTCTTTATATTAAATGTGTTAATTAATACCCTTTTGGTTGCATCTGCATATTTCTTCATTGGAAAATTTGATCGATAACCAAGAAACTTGTCTAATCTTGCCAGTGCCGGCGGTGAAACTTTCCTGCGCTGTAGCATCAGCTGATTAACCGGCCACCGATTTGGACGGTTAATCCGACGCATGCCTATTTTCATTTCGGCACAAATTTTCGCCACGGATTCAGTGTTATCCAGCTGCTTTAGCGCCTTAAGAAACTACAATTCGTTTACGTTTTGTACTTATCATCAAGGGAGGGGAACAGTTCTGTAAAAAAAAAAAAAAAAACAGAAAACAGTCCGCCCCCCATTCTCCAATTTAAATTCCGAGAATGTTTGCTTCAGTCATACAAAAGTTGCGTTCTTTTATTCGTTCCATGTACTCCGACGTACTCTTTTTAACTCCAAATCGTTATTACCCCCTCCCCTTTACTTGCCTTATAATTTAAATGTAGCCTGGGTGCGTTCAACCACGATTTGGCACTCCACCCTACTCCTAGAACGAATAAAAGAACTCAGCTATACTCGTCGCAAGCTAGCCAGATTGATTTGTGGAAAATTCATAAAGGAATATGTAATGGGAAATCACTCTGAGCGTAGGAGCCCTCTCACCTTCCAGGAAAGAAGGAAGTGCATACATATAATATAAAGAAGAACTCAGGATTAAAAAAAATAAAAATTATTTTAACAGGCCGGTTAATCCGTCGTCCGGTTAATGCGAGGCTGGTTAAGAGGGATTGTACTGTACATCATTTTTTATTTCTTGGAAAACAAAATATCAATCTGCTGGCCTGCTCTAATAATGAATTGCAAACATGTTGTTTTGGGCCATACAAATAAAAAAATTTGTCTGGTATTTTTGGAACACTAAAAAATGACTTAATCCCCCAGGGCCCATTGTTTTGGGATGATGGCGAAGTTTCGCATTAAAACATTTTTGAGTCTCCTATTCTTATTTAGGATAAAAGTTATGGTTGCTGTTGTGCAGTGGGAAAGCAGAAGTGACCAGGAACTACAAGAGTTCCCAGTTGAGACAGTCTAGGAACTCAGAATCATGAACTAGGCTCCTGAACTTTGGTGGGAAAGGACCTCATGACTGGTCAGTGTGTGATTTCATGTGCTCCTCTGTAAGCTTTACCTTCAGTCTAAGGAGCAGGCTGGGGTGAGACAGTAGGTGGATGCACCTCTCCATCACTGCTTTAGCCATGGAAATATTAGTGGGGAGTTCAGGCTTCATGTTGGGATCTTCTTCATCCATGTCACACTCTGGAGCAGAAGAGGGCACTTCTACAACAAAAACAGTGCATGACATCATACTGAACTCAGCCCTATCATGAACACTGAATATGGCTGAAGCCACTACCTGTGTCCTGTGTTCCATCGTCTTCTTCCAGGCAGCCCTCAGCTTGCTTCTTCAGATTGTAGTAGTCCAAGAGAAACTGCCTCAAATCAAGATTGTTCTCAGACTTGGCCCCAGTTACACCTAAGGACTCATTTTTCTTCATCTTTACAGGGAACCATCGCACTGCAGAGCGGGGGAAAAAAACTCAAAACTAAGAAATGCGAGGAGTGAGAACTTCTTATTTCTAGGTACACCAATTTAAGTCCAATTCTGAGTGCATCAATTATAAACAATACTGTAACTATGAGAATACTGGTGTATTGAATGGGAACCATAGTTTTGTAAGGCAAGATTATGAAAAGCATACCTAAAGCCTTCATTAGGGAATGCAACACCGCACAGAACACTGGAGCCCTCTCATCATAGCTCTGGTCCAAGGATACAAGCACATCTTGGACAACATCATCCACCAGGGGCAGGAGACTGGAGTCTGAGTAGCAGAACATTACAGCAAGTACT
Source organism: Petrocephalus zakoni (assembly GCA_026774425.1). Classification (NCBI taxonomy): domain Eukaryota; kingdom Metazoa; phylum Chordata; class Actinopteri; order Osteoglossiformes; family Mormyridae; genus Petrocephalus; species Petrocephalus zakoni. The sequence continues at coordinate 22,552,873 of JAODKN010000104.1, read as the reverse complement.
TGAGGTGCATGGGGATGCAGGCTCAGTCTCTGCAGATTCAAGGAGATGTCATTCAGCAGGTAATCCGAGTTCAAATTGATGAGCTCCTTCAAGGAACTGTAGCCACAAGCTTGGCAAATGTCCCACATGGAGCAGAAGGCTGACTGGCTGATGAGCATGGTCTTATCACCAACTTTCTCCAGTATGGGGTATAATGTGGTCATCAGGAACAACTGAAAATCTCTTCCCAGGGCTAATGCAAAGGATCCTATTCCTTCCAACTGTATGCAAATCTGCCAGATGTTGCTGTTCAGTTGGGAAATGGTGGAGTGCTTAGTTACTTGTAGGTAATGAATATCGGTGCTTTGGACGTTGTTTGTTATGGGGAGAACTCTAGATTGTTCAAAATGTCTATCTTTATCTTGGTCAACCCCCTCACTGTTGGTTGTCAGTTGCCAATTGTTCATGCTAATGTACTCTTCAATTATGGACATTACTGCTGATTTCAGATCATCCCGACTTACAGGTTCATGCTCCTGGGTCACTGTAACACCAACCCCCGCTGCACCAGAGATAATTTCATTCAGAATCATAGCACACTGCTTTCTGTATGCTAAGGATTCTCTGTAGAGATCCATGAAATGATCCACTAACAGATAAAGATTCCCATAGTAGCCCAATAACCTGCAGATCTGCTGCAGTGATGAAAAAATGTTTGCATCTGTAAAGTACAGGAAGTGTTTCCTTTGGGTGTGTGTCTTGTAAGGTCCTGCCTCAGTGTCCACGAGAGAGGAGGAGTTTCTCTCTTCTACAATGCGCACATCCGTAACATCGAGCTCCAACACCTGCACCAAGGCTTTACTTATGCGCTGTAAGTGGGTAGCGGAGTTCAGCACCACAGACACTTGCTGTCCAAGGATCTTGAGGTAGCCATGAAAAACGCTGAGAATGAACAGCTTGTGCTGGTCATCAGAAGTCCTCATGAGGCGGGGTAAGGATGTGGCAAGGGAGTGCAGGTTCTCTGAGAGGACATTAGTGAAAGTCTGATTGCCCGCTTCCTGTCTGTTCAGGGCCATAGTTTCCAAAACAGCACAGCACTTATCACGGACAGCGGGGGTCTCGTCATTCACCATGCCAACTAGGGCCTCCAACAGGGGGCTAACACAATCCCCAAGGGACTCCTTACAGGTTGACAGTAGGTGCTCCGAAAGGATGACCATTTCTAATCTCACTTTCCAGTGCTGGTGAGCTGAGGTGCAGGAAATAATCTTCCTTAAGAGAATAGCTAACTTCCCTGAAGTGTCCTTTTTCCAGGTCGGTGTCCTCTTCACCAACAACTCCCCAACCTTCCCCAGATCAGTTTCTGGTTGATTTACTGCCTTGTTGTTGGCGGGTTGCTCATCAGCCATGACCAGTCCTACAGTCCGGTACCAGACCCTTATGGCTCTAATGGTGACAACATGCCCCTGTCTGACATCGCCGGTGATCACCCGAGTCACAGCACGAGCAATTCCTGGTAAGAAGCTAGCAAAAGCACCACCAAGCATGCAGATATTCTCCTGATCTGCAGCGACATGCAACTCTGTGCAGTCACACTGAAAGAGCATAACAAGCAGAACCTTCAAAGCAGCTGCCTGGATCTTCCGGGATTTCTCCTGTTCAGCCAAAGCCAAAAGCAAGGATATGGCAGCACCCAAACCCGGCAACATTTGTGGCTTAAACAGCTGAAAAACAATATCTCCACTGGCTGCATGCAGCAGTGCATCTAAACCATACAGCACTGCAGTTTTCAGCTCTTCGGAAATAAGTGCTGGCTTCCCAGGATCCAGAGGGGAGCTGAGGCAGAGACACAACTCAGAGAAAAGCTCCCGTAGCAGGTCCCAGCTCAGCACGCAGCTATTGCCTAAAATGTATCCAATGCCCTCCACTACTGCCTGGATGAGGCTCTCCTTCTTGAGACCAGGTGTCTTGAGGACAAAGCGCAAAGGGAAGAGAACATATTCCTGAAGCTGCTGCAGCACGGCGTCGCTGACTTCCTTGAGCTGCAAATTGAGCTGCTGCACATTCTGTACAGTTTGCTCTTTGGTCAACTTCACACATGCTGGCCGCAGAAAGGCAAATGCCAGGTGGGGCTCATCGATCTGCCTCATCCTGGACTTGCAACAGTCAGCAGAAGACACGCAAATTTCTGTTGAGCAGAAGACATATTATGACTTTTACAACAGTCTGTCACTTATCAACATTAAATACAGACATAAAAAGATTTTGAGAAAATAATCTATACAATTCAATTCAATTCAATTCAATTCAGTTTATTTTTATATAGTGCCCTTCACAACAGGGTTGTGCCAGGGCGCTTTACATGGGTGTAGAAATCATTGATAATTATATACAGAAAATTTAATTCGACACAGCAGGTTCAATGTGTAAACTTACAACTCACTTCCTAAATAAAGGCTGAAGTGACAGTTTGTAAGGAGCCAAAACAGTCACCTAATTACAACAGGAGTTTGTGCTCTGTCCACTTATAATTGAAAACCCAATGACAATGATTTTTTTTTTAATATTTATTGTTTTAAACATAATTTAAACTTAACAATACCAAAAACCGAAAACGACCACTAGCTTTACCTTTATTCTGTCATTATTTACGCTGGTAGTCGTAGCGTGGACTCGCGCCGTAAATACGCATCCTGGATACACGTCATCAAGCTGTGCCGAAGAGCTGCAAATCGGGGGGCGACAGTGCGCATGTGCGTGACGTTCAAGCGCTGCAGATCGGGCAGTGCCGGCTAGTGCACACATGTGCAGACGTAGTACGACTTTCGAAATTAACATTCTTACAATACAGTACACTCATAGTTATCGCAGGACAGATACAAAACACAAATACAACACATAGTGCGAATGCACTGACGCGCGGGCTACAAATCGGTCAGGAGCTGCAGGTCGGGTACTTAGAAGGTCAGGCATGACCTGCACGCACTTCTTTTAATTGCAGTCAAAAATGGATAGCAAAGCAACTTAATACCTTAATTCTCACAGGCTAAGAAGGAATCGTACAATTTATTTTTGAAACAAAGAGTTGTTTATTTTTTTTTAGAACAATTCGCTCTTGGTGCTGAAGAAGTACGAGCGCTTTCGATTGCATATGTATACTCTATACACATGTGAGTAGATTTGCTCCTTTCCTTGTGCGCGCACGCCGGCGACTCACGTGACCCCCCGGCGGCTCACGTGACCCCCGCCTCGCGACCTTCGGCCGCAGCGTCACTCTGCCATCTTGCCCGCACCCAGACCCGGTCCGTTACCACCAGCTAGCTGCAGTTAGCCCCCCGCCTTCTCTCCCTCGGCATTCATGAAACGGCGATGGATCGTGTCAGTCTCGGGCGCGACTGAAGTCGATGTTTAAGGCCGGCTAGTGACCGCGACGGCTGGTGGCGGCGAGCGGCGGCGTTAGCATGTTAGCGGCTGCCGGCTCTCGTGCGCGGTTTCCGGGAAGCGGCGGCGCGCGCCGGGCTTTGCCACACACGCCGAGCAGGAGGAAGTAATGTATTCGGGTCGTGTGGCTCCTCTTCTTATCAGAATAACTACGTTTCGCTCATTATAATCTTACTTTGGCGGCGTGTGCATTTGGCGCTGGACGTACGAGCCCTAACCTGATCTTCCCTTTGCCGGATTCCAGTTGTACTGCTCCGCTGGAATGTTTTATTAATTAAACTCTTAAAGTGTGCTCGTAGGTTTACTTCCGAATATGTATTTTGCGCCCGCAGCTGAGACTTGCTTGAGTTAGTCGCCCGGTCGCAGGACTAGCCGGACTAGACCTAACTAGTCGTCAGGTATGAGTGCTAAGTGCCGGCGCATGTAGGTGCACGAGCAGAACTCGCGGAGTACCGACTAGGGGGCCAGCTTGGTGTGGCTGGGCAAACATGTCGTCTTTTTCCGAATCTGCGCTGGAGAAGAAATTGTCTGAACTTAGCAACTCTCAGCAGAGTGTTCAGACGCTGTCCTTGTGGATTATACATCATAGGAAGCATTCGCCATTCATCGTGCGCGTATGGCACAGAGAGATGAAGAAAGGTATCACTGCACACTCCTGCAATCTCCGTTTCTTGTGTTTGACAATATTTGTTATTTAAGGGAATCTTATATGTTTTTGATGTAGCAAAATGTATACCACTGTTACTATAAATGGTTTTTAAAAGGCATTAATAGTGGTATAGGGAAATAATATGCAGGCAATTGTAATGCCATAATACTTTTTGTTACTTTTTCAGCAAAAACCAGCAGAAAATTGACTTTTCTGTATCTTGCCAATGACGTGATCCAAAACAGCAAGAAAAAAGGACCGGAGTTTACACGGGATTTCGAGACTGTCCTGCTTGATGCCTGCTCTCACGTGGCCAGGTAGCTGGTTCGTCGTTTACATAAAATGCATCCCTAAGTTTGTCTGTGTTTGCAGAATATGAATGTGTGTACTATAATAGCCCTGACACATTTACCTTATCGCACATGCCTACTATAATGGTTTGTCGTCTGTCACCCGTTGCCTTTTTTTTAAATTTTGCATAATTTGACCTGTCTGCCAAGGTCTGAATGCAGACCACTTATCTTGCTGACCCGTCTTTCCCCACAGAGAAGTAGATGACAGCTGTAAGAAGCACCTGGAGAGGTTACTGACCATCTGGCAGGAGCGCAGTCTGTACCGTCCCGACTTTATCCAGCAACTGAAACTGGCTATTGAGGATTCCAATAGCCCCAAACACAAGGTGCAGGGTAAGAGTCTCCTGGGGCAAAAACTTCCTTAAGGTATAGGGTATGTAACTGCTCCATCATTTAGGGGCACAAAAAAGCTGTACCTACCTTGTGTGTGAAATTTGTGTCACGAATTATGTTAAAACTTGTGTTTTGCAAAAAAGCATCTTTTGAGTCCATCCCTGGTTGGATGCTGAAAATGCTGAATTGGTGCATTTCCATTTTGACTGTTAAGTGGCCTCTGCTCTGCTCCACTCTACTAAAGTAGTGCGAATTTGAAGAACTTGATCTTACTGTTTTAGCGATTTCGAGTCTAGAGATGTTACCAGTTTATCATTATTATATTGTAGTATTGTACATTTATGTAAAGGTGGCATCAGTTAAGTGCATGAATCCTTTCCGGAGTTGTCGGTTTCAGGTTGCCAAAACCTGAAACCTGTGGTATTACTCATTTGGCATTTTTATGTTGCTGGATTATCTATTTTAGACTTAAATAATTTATTCAGTTAAAATGTCCCAAAGTATGAGTGAGTAGAAACATTTGCTTTGAAAGAAATGGGATGTTAAGCAAAAAAATTGTAGTAATGCAGTTGTAAATCCATTGGCAGTTTATTATGAGACCTTATGTAAATATAGGCTGCACTTAAATTCCATTATGTTGGTTCTAACCCCCTTGCAGAAAAGAAAGCCTCCAAGCGCCCTTACAGGAAGGTTCAGGAAGAGGAGGAGGAAGAAGAGGATGATGACTACAGAGCTCACTTCTCACCACACACCCCTGATTCCTCCGGCCCACAGCTGGTACTGCTGCCTTTTATACCTCTGTCATCACTAGTAGGTGTCATTGTAAGTTCAGTGTTGCATAATAGCAAAACGATGGCACCTACTTTGCTTTGTGTTTTAGTTAGGACCTCCATCCATGCAAAGACCTAGAAGAGTTAACCCTGGGCCTGAAGTAGTTCTTGGAATTGGGACAGAAACCGGTGTATGAACAGAACTGTGCTGCTGGTGTGCCCGAGTGATTTTGTTAAACAGGTTTTTGGATCTCTCCCACCTTCTGTACCCTCCTTGCCCGTTGAAGACGGAGGAGCTGGTCAAAGCCCTGCAAGACCTAGAGAATGCTGCTTCTGGGGATGCCGCCGTCCGCCAGAAAATAGCCTCACTGCCCCAAGAAGTGCAAGACGTGTCCTTGCTGGAGAAGATTGTAGGTGAGGATGTCTTCAAGGCATTCCTCCTTTAATGAAATGCACTGCACGTAATTAAGAAGATGAAATATGTAGCAGTTTTGTTTTTAATTCCCAGTGTTGTGAGGTTCTGCAATGTTTTCATTTCATGATTTAAGTACAATGCAATGTCAGCCTACCCTCTAAATAACATCATTGGTCATTTAAATACCCATATCACTCCACCACAAATGTCCATAGACTCTTCTAAATCTTAGATATTTTTAGGTAGCTCATTCATTCCTGAATCTCTAATTCTTCCCTACCCAGACAAAGAGGCTGCAGAGAAGCTATCCAAGACGGTGGATGAGGCCTGCTTACTCTTGGCAGAGTATAATGGGCGTCTAGCTGCAGAGCTGGAGGACCGAAGGCAGCTCGCCCGCATGCTAACAGAGTACATCCATAGTCAAAAGGAAGCGCTCACAGAGAGGGAGAAGAAGCTGGAGGCAAGTCCCTGGCTTTTGATGCTTTTGTGTCTTTCTGTCTGTCAGGTTTCACAGCTGCCACATGGATACTGTGTTGATTTTGAAGTAAATCACTGCTGCTGTGAACCAAGTGAAGGCAGCTGGCTGATTTAATGGGTTAGTTATCTTTGCAAGTGCCTTTAGTAGAATAACAAAATGTATTTATTGGGTAAACCGGGGAAAATGTAGATCAAATATGCTGTGATCTGATGTAGCTGAATGATTTTGAGACCATGTCTGTCCACGTAAGAAGGCAGCATGTTACCTCTTGGGGAGTAAGGAGTCCAGAAACCAAGTAGCTGAATTACAGCGAAAATTTCTATAGAAAAGTTAACGGTGATTCATTCATCATTCGATAGCCAGTGATGTGATTAAGCTGTGGCTTTAAAGTATTGCATGGTGGGAATCTTGGTCCTATTTTATGGTGACAGTCTGCTTCAGCTTTAGAAGAAGAACAGCGGTCATTGGCAGTGCGTTAGGATGCTGAAACATTATGCATCAAACAAGATATGCTCCTGAGAAACCCCCCCCCCCCCCCGATAACTGATCACCCCATGACAGTGAGGTCTCTTTATGCTGACAAGGCACTTTTTGGTAGGAGTACAAGCAGAAGCTGGCCCAGGTGACCCAAGTGCGTAAGGAGCTGAAGTCCCACATCCAGAGCCTGCCAGACCTCTCCCTGCTGCCTAATGTAACTGGGGGTCTTGCACCATTGCCCTCTGCTGGGGACCTGTTTTCTACTGACTGAATAGCCCAGCGCCCGGACCTGCTGAAGCGATTCCTGGAGAGAGCAGAGCAAGGCTTTGCATAGAGGGCAGCGTGGGATCAGAACTGCAGCCTTCCCTGCTCCACAACCACATGAGCATTGTGTGGTGGTGATTTTTTTAAGATCCATTTTTATGATATGAACACAAAATCATCTTACTTATGAAAAATGTAGAGGCAGTTGGTTTCAACTAGTAAATTATTAATTCTGTAAAGAATTCTTAGTGGTGATGTTCACTAAATAGCACCTCTGTTGGGTTTAGTGATTAATCTAACCATGTTGGGTGTGTTAAAAGACCCATGTCAAAATTTATTTGCTACTGCTGCTACTATAAGTCACTCTTTAAATTTAGCAGGCATATTTATACCTATAGGCATTACATGCAAAGGCCTGTTCCTGCTGTTTTTCCCCTTTACAGTGCACCGGTACAAAAATGTGCTTCAAAGTATATAAAAACTCAAATGAGACCAACTATCTGTATTTTGTTACAATAAGGCATTTGATATTTTCTGGGTCTCAGATCATCTAAGCACTCTGATGTATAGTTTATTTTAATGTAAGGAAATTGAGTTAAGAACTAAGTAGTATTTCAGATCTCCTTTCAGGTCTTAGTAATGCTTGGGGGGGGTAGTTGTTTTTGACTCTTAAGAGTTTAAATTGTCATGGTACAATAGGTGGAGATTGCAAGTATTCCAAGATGTCCTGGTGTGTGTTCTCACTACATTCTGAAACAGTCTTCCTTTTGAATAATTAGTGAAACGGGAAGTAGCCTAGCCCTCCTTAATTAGGTCGAAGCATTGTGTAATGTTGATTATACGGTTTTCCAATTGTCGGCTTTATAAAGAGTAGGAAAGAGAATGTTCTTTGTGTTTGGGGAGTGGTGTTATGAAAATGGTTCACTACGATAACAGCTAAAAGCTCAATGGGGTGCAAAACATGATGTACTATGAAGTTAAAACGTCAGAAATAAACCACATAGGATTACACCAACAAGCCAAAAAGCATGCATTTTGTTTTTGTTTCTAATACTCCTACTGACTCCTACCGCTCTTACTCTGATTTCGTGTTGGTGACCCACCGGTGCATAATCTGGTCCCAGAAGTCATAGCACCCAGACCTTGTGCTGAACTTGGTTTAGTTGTCATAGAATCTGTTGAGGGGAAAAACCATAATATGAAAGAGATGACATAGTTTTGCTAACGTTGCTATATTTCGAGATATATTTTAACATTTTTTAACATCTACAAATGCTAGTCTAACCAATCTTCATGGTCTAAAGTATTAATGATGATCACCTCATATTATCAGTATGTTGCTTTCTGTAGACTTAGAATTCTTGATTTTTAGGTCATCTTTTAGGTATCTTAGACGCCTCAGTCTTAATCATGTGGTGTGGTGATGGTCTTGGTCCTAAGGGACCACAGAGTTTCCTTCACCTTTAGATATTGCTCACATTCTTGCTAAATAGCTTGCCAGCAGCGCAGAACTGCACTTGGTATGCTCTCTTGGTGAGGAAATTCCGTGGTTACTCGTGACAGCCAGAAGGATGCTGGCTAATGATGTTTATTATTTTGAAACACTGGGAGGTTTCTGCGAGTTTTTTTGTCGATGTTTTTGTATTTGTTAAAGGTTCCCGGTTCTTGTCTCCGATAATAGTTTTCTTTCAGACAAAGAGAACAGCTACGTCCCTTTTAGGGTTTATGTATATTTGTACACGTGTATGACAATAATGTTATTCAAATGTGAAAGACAGGGACGGCTAATAGTTATATTACAGTTTTTCTCAATTGCTTTGGCACATGTATGTAAGTGTTCATCATGTAAGCCACCACACCAAACATTCAGAAATATTCAAGAATGTATTCCATAAATTGTGGTGGTACTTGTTGTATTTTTGGTTCCTGCAGTGCCCACAGTGCTTTTGTTGCCATTTTGCTGTACTCGTGTTTTAAAGTGCTGTGTGACTTTTGTTTGCTTTCGTACTGTACCTTGAGACCATTTCAGTAAAGATCTGGACATGCTATATGTACACGTGAGTGACTTCTTGTACACGTGAGTGACCTTAGCATACTGCAACAGAGCTTTGCAGTTTTTGAAACTGGTGTGATTGACATGGATATAGTCAGTTTGCTATAGAAAAATGATCAGTCAGTGACAGAAAATGGGAAGTGACTTATTCAGAATTGTGAAGATCAAGAACATACACTGATATTTGGTTGTCTAGGCATTTTGAGACTTGCGGTTTAAACAATGATAAAGGTATTTTTCATTTAAAGGTACTGACTAATTCATTGGTATGTTTTTGCTTTTCAATTATGACTAAAAATGTGACTGCCGTTTTGCATGGATAAGTGTAACGCATTTATATTCATGTGAATGTTGTGTTGATTATGAGTATGTTTCATGAAATGTGCCAAAGCAATTGAGGAAACGGTCAGTTATAAAACTGCACACTCCTCCTATAGGAATTACTATTGATCGTTTGAGATGCATACAATGTCCAGCAACTTATGTACAGGGTTGCAGGTGAATTGTTAGATGTTAGTTCTTAGGTGAGGTGGCATAGCTACAATTCAGTGTGTGTGTGGACACAACCTGTGATGGATTGGATTGTGTTTTGTACTACTTGGGATTGGCTGCAAGCTATGTAGGACCCAGTACTGGTTAAGTAGAAGGCAGATGGATGGATTTAATTTGTGGAAGTGGGGGGCTTGGCTGACCACTGGTGCCCAGTCATTGCATGTTCCAATCTCCTAAAATCCAGCAATGATTAGCTCATGTTTTAAAGGCAGTTATTTAATTCTTTAGTTGCTTTCAGATTGCACATAAATTAAATATTCAGTAAGAAGCTGGAAACCTTTATTGGGCTTAAAATGTTACAAGACTCCTTGAAACACAGTAGATATGAAATGTTACACTCCCTTTATGTGTTAACATGAAACAAATTTATTCAAGTGATGTATCAATGTATAATATGCTTTATTAGCCAATCTGTTCTTTTCAATAGACATTGACGTTCTTTAAGGCTTTCATATTGCACAGGTTGTTACTGTTGAAATCCACTAACAGCTACATCCCTGAACAGGTTGGGATGAAATGCATAGTGACTTTCATCTTTTATTGGGGACTAATGGACGGAATCCTGAAAGCAGAGACCGAGATGGCAATTGGTATCATGTAACTTCAGAGTTAATGAGGTTGGTCTATACTACATGAGTTAAGTTAATGACTTCTTTATGCATTTTGATTGTTCCCATAAGGCTTCACAAGTATTTGGCTAAGGTGTAAGCTGTTAGTAACTGCAAGTATTTTCCTATCAAATTCATAAATTAATATTTAGCATAAATCAAAGTAAGGGAGTTCCTGTATTGTTCCTTTTCTGTCATACTTAGCAGTGATCTGCCTGTGTGTGAGGTAGGTTCCTTCCACACAGAAGGGGCAGTACAGAAGGGTTCAGGAAGTGGCTTTTGCAAGATGATCGCTATAGCCATTGGCTGGTTTTTCGTGGGGATCCCCTTAATCTGCAGGAAGACAAACCAGGGGAACAAGGTATTTGTGATGTCAATCAGGTGACTCTGTTTAAAACAAATTGACAATTTTTTTTTCAACCCACCCAAAAAAATGAAAAATATTATGTTCATTTTGACATAATCACTCTTATTTTTGGTTGATTTCAGAGCATGTTGAGAGTAATCATGACAAAATGTTTGTATTAAATATTATTTTAATACAATAAACCACAGAATGTAATTGTATTTGGTCTCAAACTATTGAACTGCATAAGTTTCTACAGGACCATTTTCTGTATCTGCTGTATTCGATCTGTATTGATCATTACATCATTGATGTTTTAACCCTTATGAGGATCTCTAGGTTTTGCCAAACAATGGTCTTTGATGAGCCATAAATTCTTATCAGTGATGATGGCAACCAGTCGAATGAAGTTTTCCTAGCTTATGTCCTTGCGATATTGGTTGTAGCTGAGCTTGAGGCAAATCCACTTCTCTAAAACAGCGGAAAAAGACTATAGAAGTTAACAGAACAGCTTTGCTTTGAGCCTGTGAACAAGACGTACCTTCACCAGAAGGAATCTGGAGATTGGGGTCCTCACTTTTAACTTTCCACTGCAGGACACAGTCTGGGCATAAAAACTGATTTTGCAGATGCTGGATGCATGGATTCTGTAGGTGACTTCTGCAAACATATCAAATCTCCAAACCTCCATGCCATCTGACAACTTGATTTTGATACATATGCAAGGAAGTCCCAGTTCATACAGCATCCTCAGGCGATAACCTTGTCACATTTGACAATCTCCTACAGCAAAATGATATAGAACCACTAGTGACAGCAGATTTCAACATTACAAAGGGCATATTTCAACTATGGAATGAATTAAATTGCAACAAAACAATGATTATACATTTTCACTAAGGATCTACCCTCAATTATGTAGCTGCCTACCTGCTGGGTACTTATATAGGTGAGAGATGTCCTCCCATGAGTCACTCCCGACACTCATGATGCTAATGTATTGCCCAGCTTGGCTTGATCCTCCAATCTTGATTAGCTCTCCATTTTTGAGCTGGATATACGTCACCACAGCAGCATTGACCTCCGCATACACAAATGGAGCACCATAGTTCATTGTGAGCTCTCCCTCCTTAATGGCTTTCAAGGGCTCAGAGCCGCATGCGGGAAACTCCTGATGAGGTGAATCATTTACTATATTTACATTTAGCAAAATTCCTTAATATTTTGACTTGAGTAAAATTGTTTGGCATTTGGTTGGTTGGTTCGTTCATTCTTTCTTTCAGTGTAATGTGCCTATGCGTTTATGAGACATCAACAGCCTTACTGCATTTCTTTGGACTGTGGAACTACTGGATGATTGTGTTCACCTTGAGCTGGTGTACTCTTGCATATTCATACAGCTGAGTGAGGAAGACTTGTATTTCCACATTCTTCCTATGGAATCGTACATTCGATAGAGGAGCCTCCTTTTTGGAATACTGGCTTAAGCTCAAAGCTTTTCCAGGAAGGCAGAGTTGTATCCTCCCATAGTTGGAACACACCTACTTGTCCGTTTTTTTTTTTAAATATGGACCACCACCTATGTTTGCCGGTCCGGAGATACTGTACCTGCCTTCCATGCAACGTTGACTTCTAGCTTTTATACATCTCTCAGCAGATTTCATCTGTCCCTGCAGCCTCTCTACTATGGTGCCCTCATCTCAGTAGTGACTTCAGCTACACTGACTCCAGTTTCTGTGTCCACGGGGTTGAGGAGTTCATTGTGTTCCAGGCATTGCGATTAAGAACCTTGCATTAGACCCGGTTGGCACCCCATCTTGGGTGTCTTGTGCCTGTAGCTTCAGGAAACAGAACTGGATCCCCAACAACTGGGCATGGAAAATGGAGGGATAAATGGGTGGACATCCTAGACCCACCCAAAGACTCAAAACTGATCACTCTTTATGGCTAGAAAAATTTAGACTGTAGGTCCAAAGTGTACATGGTTGACTTTATTTGTATTTCCAACTCAATAACAGTACAGCAATGTTTTGTCCTCAATTAAATGCCACATGTTTGTCTTTATGGTCCATGAATATATATATACAATAAGTCAGAATTGTATAAAATCACTTCAAACAATGCTTAGGAATGCTTGTTTTGCCAGAAGGTTTAACTTATAAAATAAGAAAAATTCCCATGTATTGCGTTACTGAACTCAGAAATGATGAAAAATAAAAGTAAATACTTGTAATATTCTTTAAGGTATACTGCCATGTTTGGATATAGTTGTATAATTTCAGAGGCAGGCCTGTATTTACGGAATAGTGCCAAAAGTACATTGGGTTACAACATATCCAGTCCATAGCCTCACTGGAACACTGTTAAACCATTTTCCGTATGCCCCCTTATATAAGGCACTGAACCAGATAGTTTACAGCTTGGCTGCAGTGCTAGTTATCAAAATCATGTTAAATGTGAACTACACAATAATTTTACAGCCTCCTTTGGAGGTAAATCTTATCTTAAGGTGCATTGCTTAAAATCTTGCAATACATTCGATTTCAATCTCTGTTACTTTTAAGCAAAATTTTTCATCAAAACTTTTTCTTTTTCATCAAGGCTGGAAGATAAAAATTCCCCAGCTAGGACGGCTATTTATTAGTGAAATTTAGAGGGTATCACGTGTTCTTGTTGGCTCAAATTCAGAGACCAATTCAGAGAATTAACAAATCAAACTTCTGTAGACTTTCTGGAAACAGCGACCCCTTTAACCTGCAGAAAAAAAAGAATTATGAACTTCCATTGAATTATAATGGCACATTACAGAAAATCAAGACCTGTTTGGTACACATGCATTTGCTAACTAGTTTAACAGCATTTTTGACTGACATATATCCCAGGGGGATATGATGTCATATCTTCATGGTGAAAGTTTGTTTTAGTTCTTCTACTGTCTTTACTGATCTAAAATAATTTTTTATCTTTAATATATTTTAAAATCTGTTTTAGACATGAGTGTAAAGTATCAGTTGTGACAATTATAAATAACCTTTCCAGCGGCTTGCCGAGATGGCAGGGCTAGTGGTTTTGACACAGTGGGAGGCCTCTTTCGGGAAACCACAGGAGAAGCACGGTCCCGGAAGAGGGGGGTTATTGCATGTGTTCCCCCCACCTTGGAGCATACAGAGGAGGAAGAGGAGAGGGAAGTGTTTTGTGTGTCTCCACCAACTGCAGACTGGCAGCCGTGGTCAGACCCACTGAACCCACTGATGCTTTCACCAGAGGACTCAGAACTGTTCCCTGGAAAATAATGAAAATAGACCCAGATGTCAAACAACCCCCATCCCTCAAACAGTGCATGACACCAGATGGTAAACATTTAATGCTATGTAGTCGGTTCTGTGGTGTGCAATTAGTAATGAAAACTGACCCAGGAGGTGTATGCTCTCATCATCTAGGTCATCCTCCTCCATAACTCCTACAGAAATCCCTTGGCTTGACTCTCTTCTGTGGGAATGGCCACAGAGGTAGCTTGCAGGGGGTAGAGACCCCCGGCCAGAGGATGAGGATGAGGTGCTTCCAGCTGTTGAACAGGTGCTCCCAGAGCCTGCAGAATTAGCATGGGATAACAAAACATGTCCTTGGGATAACATCTTAGATTCTGCAGTGAGAAAAAAAATACATTTCTCTTCATGGGTAACAAAATATATTTTATTACATCTCAATATTTCGCTTGAGGTTTATTGAGGTTTATTAACTGAGATGTTCCTCGAGAACAAACGTTAAAATGTACCTCTTCCAGTCAGGACACACTTAATCGCCCTATCACAGATAGCTTCATCACTGGGTTGGATATCCATGAAAGGTTTGCTCCCCATTCCCATGAAGACCCTCTCCTGTATCCTAAGCTCTGTAACATCCCATAATAACAAATAAACAATAGAGGTTAGCTTGACAGGAAGGGCAGCTTTTCTATGGAGGAGGAGGTAGAGCACTAACTGACCCCTGCTGCGCACTGCCTGCTCCCAGAGGATCTGTTCCAAATCATTGGTCCAAGCCTCCTTCACCTCCCTTTTCTCAGCCTGCAGGACATAGGTATCCTGCGAGTTCCTGCGTCGGAACCAGATCTCAAAGCACAGCCCGCTTTTGCCTGAGTTTTGTGTCATCCCAATATCAGATGTCTGATCAAAATAAGCACAAAATTAGAATTAGTAAAATATGACTGCTGTCAGAATTTACTCCAACTTCAAGCAAAACTTCATTCATTCATTATGGCCACTTACTTTGAAACATTGTTTATAGATATAAATGTCATTCCCTACAGTTGTCCTCTTAGTCTTGCTGAAAAGGATGAGCTCTTGAAAGAGGAACACATGGCGAAAGCATTTCTTTTTCTTGAAGGAGACCAAGAACTCATCCTGACGGATCAGAGGCCCTTGTTCCTTCAAATTGACCTGGAACAGGAAAGGGAACCAGAGGAGCCTTGCTGATTCAAAGTGGAGCTTCACTTGTCATGTGTCAACTCCCTCCAGCCCCAATCGCAGGCACTCACATCACAGCCTTGGATGTCTTCCATAGTGAGAAGGTCGTTGCCATGACGCAACTGGAAGCGGACGACGTCTCGGGCTGCTTGGATTTCGGCTCTTTCACTGCATGGCAGTGAGTTGCACTCCCTCAGCAGCTCCTGCAGCAGCAGATTGTACTTGCTGATCCGCTGCACTGGCTTCAGCAGGTAAGATGACAGATCCATCTTGTCTCCCAGCTCCTGCTGTTTCTGCTGTCCTTTCAGCAATGTTTGAGGTTTATTCAAGGGTGCAGAGAAGTAACAGTGATTCATAGAGTCACATCACTCAGGGTCCCCCTCTGCTAACCAGGGGGTGGTACTGTTCCCCCTTCCTCAAATTTGCTGACCGATGGGATAGGTTGTTCCAGAAGCTAAAAAGAGAGGCCCAGACCCCCACCTCCTGCATAATCACCCCCACCCTTAAATCAGTCAATGTTGGCCATAAAATAAATGATAACAAATAACAAGTCATGCCTAGAAAGACTGCTTTCTACATGGAATTGGTGCTTGCCTGAAAAAAGCCATGGGCATGGTGGATGAGAAGGGCATCAGATTGGGGCTTGTTCTTGCTGTAGAGAGCATACAGGCTGAAACCCTCCCTCTGAGTTAGGAAAGAAAGAAAGAAGTAATGAATCTGCCTAACCAGAGGGAACCAGAATACAATATACAGCATGTTTGTCTTCAAAGATAGGTAGACCTAGTTAGAAGTTAGAGCTTATTAAATTAGATCATTTTAGATTATTTCTGTAATGAATCGTTACATCACAATTAGTTTTGTCACACGTTTTCATCAATATTTAAAGCTTTGCATCAATTTATTAGTTTATTGCTTGAAGAGAAAAAACTAGTGATTTATTTCTGAAAATGGAAGTCCCCCAAGACAACGGTGTCCATTAAGGGAACAGAAGTGGAGACAGTACAGGACGACAGGAGACCAAACTGGCTTGGACTAGGAACACAGAGCTGCTGTACAAAAAAGCCAGAGCTGGACTTCGGTCATTTAACAGCTGTAACAAGTTGCTGCAGATGTTCTACCACTCGGCAGTGCCATCTCCTACACTGTAGTGTGTTGGAGTGGCAGGGTGAAGGCAGCAGATGCCAACAGGCTGAACAAGCCTGGCTGGCTCAATGCTGGGAGTGGAGCTGAACTCCCTGGGTACTGTGGCTGAGGAGAGGATGCTGTGCAAACTTGTTCATCCTGGTCTTTCTACATCCTGGACCTACCTTCTGCACTGCACCCTGAACAGCTACCAGAGCTCCTTCAGCAGGAGGCTTTTATCACCAAGATGCTCCACTCTGCACCACAGGAGATCCTTCCTTCCTGTGGCCATTACACTGTATAAATCCTCTCACTTCTGTCAGGAGAAGACCTCCACACCAGCCCGAATGGAGCACTGGGAGCGCTAGACCCTAGCTGCTTTCTGACATTTTAGTGCCTGTTTACTGTATTCATTTTGGCCTGTTTTAAATGTTAGTAGTTCCATTGCTTCAATACTGGGGTGGTAACCATCAGGATACAATTTTAATATCATGATGCATTAAACTGTGACACTGGTTGTGATAAGTTTCGCATCACGGGGTAACTGGCAATAACCAGACCTAGATTATTATTTGTAATTATATTTATAATTATATTTATTATTGTCTGTTTTTTTAGTAGGCAGTGGGGGGGGGGGGGGCGGGGCGCGGGGGGGCGGGGGGGGGGGGGGGGGGGGGGGGGGGGGGGGGGGGGGGG
>JAODKN010000104.1:22460855-22474515 GCA_026774425.1 Petrocephalus zakoni | reverse complement strand
GGCCGGGTTGGAGGCTTCTCCTGCTCTCTGACCTGCGCATCTCAGATCTAGAGAAATGACAGATCAATATCCGCGAATCTGATTTTTTTTTTCCGCAGCCACAGTACGCCGGAAATCCGGCGTGGTGCTGGAACGCTATCACCCCTGATAATTGTACAAAACCATTAGCATATATGTATATATGTACTAAAACATTTGGGAATTTGAGTGAAGCAATGAACAGTGATGTTCTGCTGTGCAGAAGTGACTGTGGCATGGAGATTACACTTGTTGTTTTGCAAATGTTAACTGTCATTTGTGAAATTTTCTAAAACAACTGTAAAAAACAACACCCAAATTTGCCATTCTAAACTCTGCACATCATTGGCTGAGTTTCACTGCTAGCTGTAAAATAATTTGGATTTTTTCACCTTGTGAGAGTCTGCCATTGGATTTGTTGGTGCCCCATCCTGGGTTATTCCCTGCCTTGCACCCATAACCTCAGGGATAGGCTCCTGACCCCCGTAACCCTGACAAGCAGGTGCAGAAAATAGATGGACGGATGAATGAATGGTCTCTACTTCTGAGTTAAACTGACACTCTGACTCGCAGGCTTTTTCTCAGTGCTATTTATGCTTTTTATGGTACAGCTCAACTCCAGTGTTTGAATTACTCCAGTGCTACCTGCTTACAATGGACCATATGAATATAGCAATTATATTTTGCGCAGTGTCATATATCGTTTTCAGATAGCAGTCAGTCAAAACAATAGAATAAAAGGTCTACCTTGGTCTTCTGGTTACCATGTGAGGTTATGAGCTGGGGCCCAACCCGCCAGGTAGAATACATCTGTCTCTTTGCCTTCATTCATTTACTAACAATTGATTCACAATGAACAGATTCAAAGAATTTCAAAGCAATGTCAATGACTCATTGACATGGAAGAAAGTGTATGAAAACTGGGGTGGATCTCCCACTGAATAGGTTCAAGTGCATTTAAAAAACATTTACCCATAAACGCTTTGAAAGAAAACCTAAGGTTTTATTCACACTGGACTATCATAAAAGAGTAATGACACTGGTATATCTTATGCACCAGTGATTTCCCTTGGTTTTAGAGTGAGCAAAACACTACTTTTTGTAGCTGCACTCATGGTTCTCTACTTCTACCCCCATTGTGGATTATTTCAAGATGACTAGCGTAAAGATAATAAGACCCCTTTATGACTCTGTGCCTCATCAAAAATCAGTAGCCCTGACAAGGTAACTCCTCCAGCCCAAACTAAGACTATATTTACACACACACACACACACACACACACACACACACACACAGATACGTACACTGTATATAAAGGCTGCTTATTCATAATTATTGAATTGGAAACAACATATTCCCAAAGGATACCTTTAGTATATTTAGTACATACTATTCTAGTACATGTAGTACATACTTTTCACTTGTCAAAAAAGCTGTAACAACTTCAACATTTATCTAACGGCTTGCAGTTTCAAAACATGGCTTCAGACAAGAGGTGAGCCTTGTAAAAACTCTGAAGTACTACTGCTCTGTAATCAGGAGAGTTACGTCGAAACCCCTATTTATGTGTCACATAACAGTCGATTAGTCAGGAGTTCTGCAAATTACTGCCTAGCACAAAGGCTACATTTTACTGTATTCCATATTTCCAGTAAGTACTTGTCAACCTTATTAAAATGTGGTTGGGAATGGGGCTGATCCTCTCAGTGTCATTTGACCCAATCTCTTTAATAATTCTTTTCTGTTTTAGTACAATATTTCCTACTGTCTTGCGTCTTGCACATCCAACATTTTCCATGTGTGCATTTTACAATGATGTTATGTATTCATACAAGGAGCGTCACAAACCTGGATCATGACTTGGTATGCCTCAGAGACCAACATTATCTGTCTACATGAAAAATCACAAACCATAATAGGACACCTCATTAAAAAAATGTTCACCAATGATGTCAATGTACCTGAATATTATTTTAAAAAGGGTAAATGTTTTTATTTGTGTGTGGACCAAATGTTTGATTTAGAGTGTTAACGCGAGGCAAGGCAGGTTTGTTTATATTGCACAGCTCAGACGCAAGGCAATTCAAAGTGTTTTACAAAGGCAGAAGATGATAGATATAAAAATATAGACATCAAATAACTTACCTAATGTTTTTATTTGAAAAAAAAAAAGATAAAAATGAAATTGAAATTGATCAGATTCAGCCATCCCTTTGTTTGTCCTGCAGTCATTTACAGATCGTTCTCCTCTTAGGAAAGTCTTGCTAAATGGTTAAATCCACAGCTAGATAGTGCAGTACATCGCTATTGTTTTCTTCCAGCAGGGGGCGATAAATAGTTCAATTTAGGTTTTTGTGTATTGCTTTGACATCTCTCAAATGACATTTAACACTTGCAAAACAATTTGTGCAACTCCCACATCATGAAGTTACTTGTGCACAGCACAACATATTTTTTCATTGTTTCATACAAATTGTAAATGTTTTAATACCTGTGCTCAAATGTTCATGAACAATTGCCATAATTTTACATAATTATCTATTGCTTAAGTCTTACTGATCAAAACTGATGTAGTTTCCCAGTGTACCCAGTTATACCTAAAACAATATATTAAGTGACCTTCATGTAAACTACCACATAGAAAACATTTCACCAAACTTTCATAGTGATTCAATAACATATTCCATAAACTGTAGTGGTACGGTATTGTTATTTGGGTCCTGCAGTTTGCCGGTTTGTATTACCTGTTGGTTGTTTTATGTCTTACAGTGTTGCGTAGCTTGCCGTACTTTCTGATTGCTTAAACGCAAAAAGTGGAACCTGAAGCACAATCTCGGAAACCGTCATGTGCGGCGGGCGAAGGATGCAGGAGCAGAAGAATTAATGAAACACAAGGGGTGTCAGGAGAACCAAGTGTACTGTGCAGGGGATATGGGATATGCAGAAAGCGGTGTATCCACACTTATATCAGCTTGCAATACAGTTTTTATACATTCCAGCTTCCTTAGCTCTGTGTGAGCAGATATTCTGTAAAGTAGGAGAAGCTGTCGATGACAAAATATAACCAACTTAGCCCCTGCACTGTTAAACAAATACAGTTCCTCAACAAAAATCTGTAGACTAACAGCCCCTATTTAGTTACACAAGCACCCCTTCCCAGTTAATTCAAAGGTTATGCACATTCATGTTCATAAAGCACTACAGACTGCTTGAATTTTTGTCGATTTCTATATATTCTGATACACTACAGTCAGTCAAAATCAATGAATGACTGCCGTTTACTTATTTGACCACCTGGTGTCACTAATGTTTACCATTTAGAAAAGCTTCGCATACTGGACCATTTTCCAACACATCTGAAAATGGAGCTTCAAGTGCTTCTAAAAGCTTTGTTGTGCCATCACCACCAAGCAGAGAAACCGGACAAAACCTAAACATAGACTTAACTGGGCAGCAACACTAATGACAGATCTGGGGAGCACAGGACTGGGAAGAACTTAAATCCAAAAACTGATGAGGAGCAGATATAAAGCAGCTGGGAGTGATTAGCTTGAGGGCAGGAAACAAACAAGTGCCAGGAGGATCAGGCAGACAGAGTGGGCGGGGCACGATGGAACCAATCAACTCGCACGAAATATTTTCCGTGACAAAAAAAGTTGAGCACCCAGAAATAGTGTAACTTGTTACACATGCAGACCAGCGATGGGTATGTAAATGATTCAATTTATAAGGAGCTAGCACATCTAGTCGCCAAACACAGAGGGTGCCTCGTAGATGCATTACACAGCATTACCAGCACTTGATGGAGTTTGATAGGGGTCTCATTGTGGGTCATGCAATAGCTTGGCATGTAGGGTACGCAGATGTCACAGGTGCCCGATGTTGGAATCAATGGGCACATGAGGGCACCCACACACGTTATGAAGGTTCCGGTCGCCCAAGACAGACCACACCAAGGAAGGATTGTCGTATTGTACACTACATGAACGCCTTCTATTCGCCCAAACACTTGCCTCCTAGACCTTCCTCTCTCCAATCATGACAGAATGACAAGACTCTGTAACAACCCCAGCACCCTGCACATGTGCCCCAGCCTGTGCACTTCCCTGCATCTGGCAGACCGGATATCCAGAGTACCTTGGTTTCAGGAGTTAATGGGGTTACCTGCACCCCAGGGACCATCTCATCTTCGAGCAGAGGACTTTTTTTATCCTTGTGGACGTCACCCTGGAACTGAGGACAAATCCCATAGCCTCAAGGATCCCTGTGGCCAAGGTTAATTTCAGGTTGGCAAATATAATGCTCTCCAGGCTCACCTCTAGCATGGAGCTCCAAGTGGCAATGAAGATCCGGTGCCTGCTAACTTAGGTAAGGGGAATTGCCAAGCACAAAGCCACCGATCTGCCCACTGGATCCCCACAGCTAGTCCATGATCCACTCGCCAGCTCCCCGCAGTTAGCCACCAGTCCACTTATCATTTCCAGCCATGGAAAGTGAAAGCTGAGGAAAACCAGCTGAACCCACATTTTAGCCTGTGTCACTGGGTCCGGTGTGGCTAGGTCTGGCGTAGGAGAAGCCACTACCATGCCTGGCCCAGGAGACGCGATCCATAGGTCTCCGATGTCACTGCTGCCCCCCTAGCACCCAGCCCAGGAGAGGCTGGTGCTGCACATAGCCCATTGAGGGCAGCTTCGCCAGCGTCCCAGGCTCCCAGCCCAGAATGGGCTACTTTGCCAGCACCTCAGGCTCCTGGCCCAGAGAGGGCAATTTTGCCCACGCCTCTGGCTGTCAGCCCAGAGGGGGCTGCTGCACTCTTTGTTGTTCTGGCTCAGCCTCGTTCTGCCTCCAGTTGTCCCGGCTCAGCTGTGCTTGGCACCCCTGAATGTCCAGCCATCATGCACCTCGCCATCCCCTGACATCCCGTCAGCACCCGCCTCGCAGTTGCCAGCAGTCACGTTGGCTCCCGTCTTCTCACTAGCTGTTGGCGCTAGCCCAGAGTGGATCAACCCTACCCGACTAGAGGACTAGGGGTGGGACAATCTGGGCCTCGCTCTAGATCCCATTCCGTGGGTCCCCAGCTCGGCCTCATGTGCACACTGACCTGGTCCCCAAGTCTTGGTGCAATCGTAGGGGCAACCGAGGGCCCAGAAGAGGGGCAGGGCAGGTCTCCATATATAAGAAAGGAAGATGGGATCATGCTGTCCGGAGCCGCCGTCCAGGTCTAGGTCCCTCGTATTCTTCTAGTTCAACCGGACAAAGTATTTTTCACAGAAGGCCTTGTATATTTCAGCAAGACAATGCCAAACCACATTTTGTACGTTTTACAACAGCATGGCTCTCTAGCAGAAGAGTCCGGGTGCTAGACTGGCCTGCCTACAGTCCAGACCTGTCACCGATTTAAAACATTTGGTGCATCATGAAACGAAAAGTACAACAAAGGAAACAACGAACCGTTGAGCAGATGAAATCATATATCAGGCAAGAATGGGACAACATTTCACTTTCAAAACTCCAGAAACTGGTCTCCTCAGTTCCCAAATGTTTACAGTGTTGTTAAAAGAAGAGGTGATGCAACACAGTGGTAGACATGCCCATGTACCAAAAATGTGTTGATGGCATTATATTCAAATTATATTATTTTGCTAAATATTTCTGACTTAAAGGTGCCATGGAATGCATTTCTCTTTTCAAATTGTTCTCTGGCATCTACATAGAAGACATGTGAACTTGGTTTGATCAAAAAATGTCCACAAATGGTTTTACAGGCACATTTATAGCCCTATGATTTGGCCCTAGAATGAAACAGGTTGATATCCCTCTTTTGGTTGGCTCATTAATATGAGCATGAACTCTGTTCTGATTGGGTAGTTTACAGTGAGGCATTGTGATGGCTCACATAGAACCAACATAGATCACTACAGGTAAGGCGAAGCACAGAGCATTTCGGCATTCAACCATATACTATATGTTTGAACTTGTATCAGAGGAGAAATTAAGATGTTGAGGAACAGCCAGTTGCTTGGATATCACAATATAACCACAACTTAAGTGGTAAGTTTTGTCATTTAAGGTTTCCTGGAATAATTTGCTGCATGTAATTTTAGTAGTCCCACTTCAGCCTAGGAACAACATTAGCATAGTCATAACTTTGTTTTCAGCATTGTACCAAGAACATGAAACATAATTTCAATCTCATGCAACAAATGACTTTTACGATACTAGCAATGCCATGCAAGTTTTACCAAGAACGCCAGGCAGAAAGCTGAGCAGCTTGTACTGTGAATCTGTTTGAAATGAATTTGGGTTCTGCTTTCATTTTTGACTGTAATATTGATTACATACTTCATTAGCTAACTAAAAGTAGGCTATGGGAAGTACAGAAGCCTCTTGTAAATGTCTGTATCATATACATCATGGTGTTATTTACTACTCCCCTGCTAAACGAGAGTAGGTTTTCCCAAAAGCATAGCAGCGGCAAATGTTAGCAACTTACCAGTTTCGACTACGCAAGTTGCCAACGGGAGCTTTTCGGAAAGGTCCCCCTAACTCACTTGTTAAAGATCCACATCATCACGCCTGTTGACAGTCCGGCTCCTTGAGAAAGCTATAGGATTTGGGAAAGCGCTGACATCTCCATCACAGCCTGCAACCGCACCCATTATGCACACAGCCTTCCATCTTCGCAGGTGTCCTCCGCTTCATTCTTTGCAATACAAAAAAGAAGAAAATACATACAAATCATGTGACAACACCATAAATATCAATTACACAAAAGCAACACTAATCACTAATATTATCCGCAGCATAGTTATAACAATAAAATACTAAGTACATTACAGTTCTAATGGTGTACTTTAGCCAAAGCACACTGATTTATGACTGGATCTTAGCAGATGGCTGGTGTATAGTACTAGGCTGTTCTGTGCTATGCTGATCTGTACTATTTTTGCTGGATTGTACTGAATTCAGTGCAATATTGTGGAACTGCATTATTTAATTACTAATTTATTGTTCAAAGTTGATGGAAATGGCGTGTCACCCCCTGCCAATGTCAAGCAATGCAAATGAACGTGAAACAGTTTAATTCATACCACAGGCTATGTCAAATTAAGCCAGCCAGCTTGCTAATTTAATGTGGCTGCTATTTAAGTGAATGAATGCAATGTCTCTTATTGAATTTCTCCTCATTCACATGTATTGCCCTCTTGACGCACATGCTACAGGTCATGTCCCACAGTCATTAGAAAATGGAAATTCAGCTGTATTAATTTTGTGCTTGATGGGAGATGGTAGTGTTAGGGAGGGAAGGTGAACCTGCCTTAAACTGAGAGCCATAAGCTGTCATACCATTGCATGTGTGCCCTGCAAGTGTTCCTGTAGCCCAGGACCATAGCCCATGTCAGCAGAACATAATCAGCTCTGCCCCAGGAGCTGCACGGATTGGACTTAGGATGAGGCTTTTAGGACCTCATTTCCAGCATTGGAAAATTCTGGCAGGGACCATGTTAAAATGGTGGCCTTTTTGTTCACTGATTGCCAAAAAAAAAAAAAAAAAAAAACCTTGAAAAGAAGATAATCTAAAGTATGAGTGGGAGAATACAATAGAGTGACAGAACTGTATCACATGTTGACAAAATAACTTTTGAGGGTCGTACCCAGCAGTGTGTTATGGGTCATGTGACCTGAGTGTCACAGGCTGCCAAAGCCCAGATTGCATTGTCCGCAGGTGTGTTAGCAGGTGGTAGCACGTGCCTCTCAGTCAGCCGGCAAAAAAACACACACAAAAAGAATGCCACTTCCCGTGCTTATTTTAAGAAAGACCTCTATAAATAGGCTTGAATTTGCTTCCACAGAGGAGAAAATTTGGCAAGACTTTGTGGGGCACAGGCAGGAAAACCTGCCTGTGTTTTACTGCCAGCCCTCTCAGAGCACCATATAAAAAAAGACAGACCTTTCAGAAGGTATGCTATGGCATGATAAATATGAGTGGTTCTGGTGATGGCATCAGAGATTTGAGACACGCAGTTTATCACTTGCCTTTTACGCCGACTAACAATTACTTGTTTAAGCCACTTTGCAACAGTTCGTGGGCTCATACATAAAAGAAAAACAGACCATTCCACATGTTAAGTGGAGTTGATCTGGTCTCAAAACAATGTATTTTTGATTAAAGTGCTGCTGCGAAAGCATTTAGAATAAAACCTATAAAAAATTAAGGTCATCCCTTTGCACCACATGTGAGTCCTGCAAATGTGACATATATAACCGGGTCCATCACCCCTCTATGAATGCCACTGACACGAGGTCAGAGCACTGGGTCAGTTTATGCAATTAAATTATTGTATGCAATAAATATCTAAAAACATTTTAAAGGCCTTTGCAAAAAGTTCAGTCTGCGTCTTCATCTGAATCAAGAGTTGAATATTGTATCGGACAGCGATGATATGTAGGCCTACGTACACATATAAATACAGTGCATAAAGTAATATTTTCCTATGCATATAAACAATATAAATAACAAGAACAGTTGACCCTACTGCATTGCAATGCTCCCCATCAATGTTCTGATGTATATTGCGGGGTCAGCCTTTAATAATTAGATGGAATTTTTTTGGGAGCTATGTGAAAGCCATAAACAACACGCCAAGGCCAGCAGGCGACACACAAAAAGTTTAGTAACTCATAAATGCATAAACCTATGCAGAGTGCTAGTTTGGAGGATTCCAGTTTCTGGTATCAGGAATTCAATTTTAACTAGTTAGAATTCCAGCTTCTGATATCAGGGATTTGGTTTTAACTAGATACAACTGAATTCCTGATATCAGAAATTGGATATTCAGCTAGTTAAAATTTTATTCCTGATAGCAACAATTGGCATTTCGACTGATTAATACTAGTTAAAACTGAATTTCCGATATGAAGAATTTGCATTCTAACTAGTTAGAATTGAATTTGTGATATCCTTTAAAAACTAATTAAATTAAATTAGAAATAAAGCTAAAACGGCTTGCCGTAGGCCTGTGCCAAGATGGAAGGGTTGACTGTACTTTAAAGCGATAAACTGGCAAATTTAATTTACATCCCTAAATTCACCACAGACACTGCAGGTGATAGACAACTCATCTCTTTCTACAAAGTATATAGCAACATGATGGTTAACTTGTTCTGACAGAAATACAAAATACAAAAAATTTTGATCTAATCACTTTAATATCAAGGATAGTAAAACTAACATAGGATTACAGTTGAACATCCTTTAACTTATAGTATTTTATTACTTTATATGCATTACTATGATACTAAGACAACCCTCTTAACGTTTTATATACAAAAATAGTTTTGCACTTTACCCATCCAGTCTAAACAGTGCTTTGAAAACCAGTATAAGTGAATGAGGGCTTAACTCAGTGTGTGCAGTGAAAGTGTCTCCATGGCAACAAGGTAATAACTTGAAACTGCCAGTGGCCATAAGTTTAAATTCTGACTGTAATTAAAATCCTTACAAGCAAGTCTCACCATTCGGTAGCCATTTTTAAAATATATTTAATAGCGATTCCTGCAAGCTGTCATAAGAAATTGTTTGTAAAAGATTTCTTAATTTTTTTTTAATACACACAGTTGTCCTATGGACGTCCCCAAAAAGGGGATGTGGTGTGTTAGCCGGGGGACGCCCTCTGGCTAATTAATAAGTAAAGAAATACTTCAGATTAAATTATATATTTTAAATGCTATTCCCGCAAACTGTATAACACATAAATTTTGAAGGATTTCTTTATTTTTCATGATTGTCCTATGGACATTTTAATTATGTCCCCTAAAAGAGGACATGACATGGCCATCCAGGGGACATCCTCTGGTTGTCCCTTATTTGCTGGGCTTAATTGTCATATAAAGGTGACCCGAAAGATATTTCCATGAGCCCATCCACAGAAGGTACTTTTTACCTGTTTATATCTTCTTATTACTAAAGCAAGCCATGCTGTTTCTATAATGTTAGCATGTCGGCCGGTCAGTCAGCCTTGGAAACCTAGAGGTATCGTTTCTCTCCGTTTCCCTTTTCGGTTCCCTTTTCCTGTTGTTGCTTACTGGCTTTCATTCTATCTTTCTTTCCGAAGATTTTTTACAATTATATAATGAAAGTAAAGCTGACGTCTGCGAATTGCTCATGATTTCATTAGTAAAAACCACAGGAGATGGGAATATTTTGAGACAAGCGACAATCTGTATTTGTAAAACTACGAAAAATGTAAATGCTGACAATAGACAGCTCATATAAATATCTTTTACAAGGAACAGACACAAGCAGCAATAATGGGGCCAAGCAGAAGGGAACTTTTTACACATCTGACATACATGCTTGATGACAAACAAAAGGACCATGGTCAAAGCAAGAGGCAGGGAGGATAAATCAGTAGAGAGACAAGGAAAGCTTTGGTAAAATTGGTACACGGGACATTAACAATGAAATCTAAGGTCAATTTACAAAATCAGTAATATGCAATATGCAATATCCAATGCAAGAATATTACTGAAAGAAGAAATACAAGAACATCTACCATAAACTAACAAACTGAAGGAAATTTTCAAGGAATACTGCAACACCAAAATATCAGCATCAAGTATGAAAAGTGAAACACTGAGGGTTTTAAGCTCTGTCTAAGAAGGGAGGTAGGGGATAGGCCCCTGAGGCTGGGGAGCAAGTTCCAAAGTTTTGCAGCTACAATACTGGAGACCCAGCCACGCATAGAAGATAACTTAAAGTAAGGAATGCCACTAGGAATGAAGAGACACAATTTTTACTGACCTTTTTTTGGGCTTCGAAACTTGGTTTTGATATATCAAAGTGTCGCTGAGATATGACCTCACATCCTGTTTGGAGGCTTTGCCATGAAACTCACTGGGCAACAGCGGCCATATCATTCTCATTAGCATAATGGTTTTAATGAATTTTGGTTCCAACCCCCTGGATACATCATGGTGATGTGATCAATGTCTACGACAAGTTTACAAAAGAACTGAAAAATTCAAAATGACAGAAAACTGAATATGGCGGACTTTAACAGCAATGCATTCATTCCAATTGTGATGACTCACAAATTAAGGATGAAAAAAAAATTAAAAAATGACAAATGGTTCAAAAGTGCAGAAATGTACTTTAGATAATGCCTCCTCACAATCCTTTCCTGCCTCATTGAAGATGGTACAGAACTTGATTAGATCCCTAATCGCCACTTTTGTTTTTAAAGTGCGCATTGGTTTAGCCTAGGGGTCACACATCATAGTGAACAAATAATTCCCAGAGCGAGTTTTCAGCAATGGGCTGAGTCAGTAAGGATGTGGTCAAAGGGTTCTCAGATTCTAGAGCAGTGGAGATGTGACCTCTTGAGTGACGAATCATGCGTCTCTGTCTGGAAATCTGATGGACGTCTGGGTTTGGCAGCTGCCAGGAGAACAGTACTTGCCTGACTGCATTGTGCCAAGTGTAGTTTGGTGGAGGGGGGGTAATGGTGTGGGGTTGCTTTTCAGGGGTTGGGCTTGGTCCCTTAGTTCCAGTGAAAGGAACTCTTAATGCTTCAGCGTATGAAGCGACTTTGGGCAATATTATGTCCCCTTCCTGTTCCAACATGACTGCACACCAGTGCACAAAGCAAGGTCTATAAAGACATGGATGAGCGCGTTTGGTGTGGAGGAACTTGATTGGTCTGCACAGAGCCCTGAACTCAGCCCAACCAAACACCTTTGGAAATAATTAGAGCGGAGACTACAAGCCAGGCCTTCTCATCCAACATCAGTTCCTGACCTCACAAAGGTTCTCCTGGAAGAATTCCCACGAACACACTCCTAAACCTTGTGGAAAGCCTTCTCAGAAGAGTTGAAGCTGTTATAGTTAGCCAAAGGGTGGGCCAACTGCATATAAAAGCCTATGAATGGGATGTCATTAAAGTTCATGTATGTGTAAAGACAGGCATCCAAATGCACTGTTAAAAAAATTAAAGTAATACTTTTTATTCAGAGTATAGCATCAAGTCAATTAAACATCTGGGATAATGAAATTAACAACAGGTAAACTAGAGGGGCAACAATGAGATGACCCCCAAAATAGGAATGCTTTAACAGGTGGAGGCCACTGACATTTTTCCCTCCTCATCTTTCCTGACTGTTTTCTCACTAGTTTTGCTTTTGGCTACAGTCAGTGTCACTACTGGTAGCATGAGGCGATACCTGGACCCTACAGAGGTTGCACAGGTAGTCCAACTCCTCCAGGGTGGCATATCAATACGTGCCATTGCCTGAAGATTAGCTGTGGCTATCAGCACAGTCTCAAAGGCATGGAGGAGATTCCAGGAAGTTACTCTAGGAGAGCTGGACAGGGCCATAGAAGGTCCTTAACCCATCAGCAAGACCGGTGTCTGTTCCACTGGGCAAGGAGGAACAGGATGAGCATTACCAGAGCCCTATGAAATGACCTCCAGCGGGCCACTGGTGTGAAAAAAAGTTCCTTTGCATAGTTTCTTTGAATATTTTGCTATATCCATGGTCTTTATTCCTCCTACAATATATTTTCATACTTGTTTACCTTGATGGTTTCACCCCAATTTCACTTTTCTGGCATTTGGAGCATTTATATTCATTAATTTATATTCATATAATTTCCAATTATCCCCATCTTTTAGTTTTTCAAGGTTTTTTCAAGTTTTTCAAGGGGACCAGGGGTGGCTGATACCCCAGGACACAATGTAAAGGGGACAGGTTTGTGTCAGACTGAGGACAGGAGTTCCGCCCATACTGTACCTAGGGGTAATGGGTTCAGTGAATGGGCAGGTCAGCAGCTGGAGGGTCTGTGCTAGTGCGCTCTAGTGGAAACACCTGGGTGTCCGGATCAAGTCATCCAGGTCCCAGGTTACAAGAGTTAGGAAGCTGGGCAAAGGCAAGATCAGCACAGGGTCTTCATATTCAACAAAAGAGAAGGACTGTTTGCCAGCCCATAAGGCATCACTAGATACTCAAACTGACCTGTTGTGGTGATGAAGGATGTCTTTCATTTGTCCTCAGCTTGGATTTGAATCAGGTTGTAGGCATAGGTCCAACGGGGATTTAAATCAGGTTGAAGGAATGGAGGGCATGACCTGGTGGAATTCCAGGGTGAAGTCGGTAACTGTGCAGGTACTCTGTCGGAGATCGAACAGGTGATCTCCCAGAATTTGGCCCACCACAGGATGATTGAACACTGCACCGAAAGAGTAATTGGAACATGACAGGAGCTGAGTACAGAGCTCTTTACAATCCAAAGGGCAGTTTCTCAGTCGCGGGCTCTTCCCATCAACAAGGAGTTTATTAAATGAACATGATCTGTGTAAATGGTTAAGCCCGTACTGTGTCAAGAAAGGCCTACACTGATCAAGATTAGCTGTAGTGCTCAGGTACGGCAATGGGAATCCCTGGAAAGCTCAGGGGTAAACTTGGCAGTGGGGCGGCAGCTGTGAGTCCCTGCTGGAGCTGGCTGACCAGGGTGGTCATTTTGTCTGTCCATGGGCTTCCTGCAGCTGATCCTGGAAGCTTGCTGATTGTGCTCTCTGTGAGGTATTGTGTCCTGTCAGAAAACTTGGGTTAAGCAAGCACGTGGTTTTATTTAGACCAGGG
>JAODKN010000104.1:22411041-22442838 GCA_026774425.1 Petrocephalus zakoni | reverse complement strand
TCCCTACCAGAGAGGTGACATTCCATGTCCCTAGAGCTAGCTTCTGCAGCCGAGGATCGGACCGCCAAGGTCCCCGCTTTCGGCCACCGCCCAGCTCACACTGCACCCGACCCAGATGGCCCCTCCTACGGGTGGTGAGCCCATTGGAGGGGGGACCCACATTTCTCCTTCGGGCTGTGCCCGGCCAGGCCCCATGGGTGCAGGCCTGGCCACCAGGCACTCGCCGTCGAGCCCTATCCCCAGGCCTGGCTCCGGGGGGGGCCCAGGTGACCTGCGTCCGGGTGAGGGGAAACTGTCCCTCCATGTTCGTATACATCATAAGGGTCGTCTTTGAGCCGCACTTTGTCTGGTTCCTCACCCCGGACCTGTTTGCCTTGGGTCACCCAGCAGGGGCATAAAGCCCCAGACAACTTAGTTCCTGGGATCACTGGAACACGCAAACCCCTCCACCACGGTAAGGTGTCAGCTCATCTTATAAGTACTTATTATAGAGGCATCTAGGTTGGGCTTCTTTAAAAGTGGTTTGATAACTGCTGTCTTCAGGGCCCTTGGAAAAAGGCCTGTTTGTAGAGAACTATTAACTATTTGCAGCACTTCTGGTGCTATACAGTTAAATACATCTTTAAAGAAGCTTGTGGGTAGATTGTCGAGGGACCGGGTAGTTTAAGGTGCTGAACAATTTCTGTCAATCTAGTAGTTGAAAATGTGGCAAGTTAACTAAAGTAGTCTTAGGCAAAGGCACAGGTGACATCAGGCTTTTGGCCGAGATGGAATGACAGACTGTTTGTCTTATCCTCATAATCTTATCTGCGAAAAAAGATGCAAATTCATTGCATGATTTTGTGGATAAGTTCAGAAGGATATGATACCAGACCTGTATATCTAATGACACATTAAGTTAATATGAATTGTATATTTATTTTAAGTAAAAAGTTTATATGTTTATATGAGTAAAATACATAAGAGACATACGTTATGATTGTTTAGGCTGCAGTGCTATGTATTTGGTTCATTTATTTCATTTTCCCTTTTTATGAATTTTCTCTTCCATGAAAATGAAATATCTAGCAAAGTATGAGATAATATATTTTTGTGTCTGAAAGTGGAAAAAGTTTAAAATGCTAAACAGTCTTGGGTAAAAACTCTCATTTTATATAATACGGGCCTGCAGAATGTACTTTTTTCAATTTAATCATAATACAATATTGTTTCTAAAAGGGTATAGTAGAACTCACAATTCAGGAGGGAAAGATAGGGAACAAGATAATAACATTCAATTTCCGACTGACACACTTAGGAATATTGTCTCAGCTCCTTCCCACACCGGAATGCTGGTCTGTGAAGTGTAATTGATCTGAACCAGCCCTGCATGGAAGTGATTGCAGGAGCTACAGACAGTGAAAATAATGATTTAGTTAGCATCAAATAGTTAATACTGCATTAGGAAGTGAGATGAAGGTGAGATTTCCTTGTAATGATATGATTCAGTATTACAGCGCGAACAACAAACACATTACTTTCAGCATATCTGCGACAAACCATTTAACGAACAGGAAAATCATAAGATTTATGAGACTAAATTGAATAAGGCTAACAGCTACCAACAGACAGCTATCTGTGAACAGACTGTACGGCTAGCCTTGGGTGGAGAAAAAAATATATACGTATACAGATCAGGGATGCATTTCCCGAAACCTTCTTAACACTACGTCGTTTGTAATTTCTACCTTGTCTGTTAACGTCAAAATGCGTTTCCCGAAATGTTCTTAGTTAAGTATACCTTCTGTAAGATATTCTTTGGTAAGGCTGGTCAGAGCCGCTCTTAGCTGTCTCTTATCACACTTGTCAATACATACCGGTAGTGACTAACATCAGTAAAGGTACAGCTTCATTACTAAACATCACTTAACTAAAAAATAACTGATCTATATGATAAAATTACTTTGTCTGATGCATAACTACAATCTGCATTGGGTTTCGTCCTCGCACCGTGCAGCGAACTGGAGGGTCCATAATGAAAGATAAGGGATGCACTGGTGATTATGTACATTCACATATAAGTCTAAAATATTATCCCCTGGAATAACCTTAGTAGTCATTAATGAAGCACATAGGGCTAGCTCTTCAGAACAGTATCCGTTCGTACCAGCAGCCTTTTCTGTCACCATAACGATCGTTGTGCCATTCCCTGTCCCATCACAAATGACATAGACACATATTGGTGCGCGCAGGTGCTTCATAGAACAAGTAAAAATAAAATGGTGTAATACAACAATCTGGGAAGGCAGGTTCATCCTACCAATCGGCGAAAATATTTTAATTTTTATCATTCAATTTGTTAATCAATGTAAGATGTTTGTATTTTATTTTTAGGTTCTCCCCAGTTCTGATTAATGCAATATTTTGAAGCATTTCTGAAGTGTTATATTTGTGAAAAACACCACTTTCTCTCATGCTGCAGCCAAGCAGTTGCTGCATGGAGGGAATCGATTCTTCAGCCATCAGTGTTAACCGATAAGGTGTTCCAGTGCTGTTTAAGGTCGCTGTTAAGAAGCTCTCCCTTAAGCAGTCACTTAAGAGATTGTTCGCGAAACAGTCCTAGGAAAAGAAATACCTTTTTTAAGATATATCTTTAGAGTCTTCATAAGATGCTAAGAGTCACCGTGATTGGGAAATGCACCTCAGTTCTTTTCTTCTTATAAAGCCTGAGCAAACACTTCCTTTTCAAGACTGCTTTTCAGAGTACTATCACACTGATATGTAATGTGGTGGTGTGGTGTACCAACGTCACCCATCCATCCTACTGGAAAACCCATTGCTATTTAAGCAGCATGTGACTGGCAGTTTCCAGTATGGTTTGCTGTCACAGACAGCCTCAAAAGGGCCTAGAATACTATTGTCACAAGGGAAGTAATGCCTCCCCATTTCTTCCTGATTTTGCCTGGTCCACACCACTTCACCAGAATCTACAGCTTTCTTGTTAAGTTCACAAGTAACTGAAGCTGTGACAAGTTCCATTTTGGCTTTGGAAAAAAGAAATGAGCAGCTTTGTCATCAGAATGGGGACCTGGCTTCAGGTGGTGAGGTCTATTGATGTTATAGCTGCAGAACTCAGGATTGGGAACCGTCCTACTTAGAGTTAAATATGAGTATAAAAAGTGAAGCTTGAACACTTACATTAGACCTGTGTAAAGCACTAAATTGACTCACTGTCACTGAAGGTCCATTTATAGTCACTGTTTCAGGCCTCCATATCTTAAGCTATTTGGATGGCTGAGTTTCAAAATACATACTGTAAATGGGAAAGACAGGATATGTCTAAACATGAGATTGTTTTAATTGAATAAAAAATTCTGTCTATACTCATAAGTAAAAAAAACAAGACTTTTCACAAATATAAATTCACAATGACAATATGCATAATGACAAACTTTTTGACGCTTAAGCAGCCTTGTTTTTTAAGCTTTGTCTGTTCCTTTGAACTTGCAAAAATGTTCTCTAATATGAAGCTGAAAAACTATTTGTAATTGAGGACATCTGAATTCTTCATTGGTTTGAATATGTAACTGGAAACAGGCTCCATTATAACTTCAGAATTAATTATGATTCACCCATTTCCAAAATCATGGATGGATTCCCAGCATAGGAAGGCAGCAAAGATTCCTTCTAGCCAAAGGTGCGTCAGCCTCAACTTAGTGAGCAGGCTGCTGGGTATATAATGCAGATTGAAACTGACAGGCGAAATTGCAGCAATAATAGCACTGTGCAGGGTTAGCTTAGACACCAAGTGTATTGTTTGGTTATGGATGTCATGTCCTCAAGTGAAGGCACGACCCAAAGGCAGGTTGTAGTGCAGGCAAAACCCAAGCAGGGGAACTTTATTGTAGCACAACATTGGATCACAGGCACAGACAGATAACAATGACAGGACTGGAGAGCACAGGACTGGGAAGCACTTAAATGCTAGACTAACAAAGGGGCAAACAAGAGGCAGCTGTGAGTGATTAACAGAGGGCAGGAACAAAAGGTAAGACAAAGAAGCATCAGGTGTGGCTTATTTAGAGCTACTCCAGGAGAAAGACAGGAGAATCAGGTGGATGGGGTGAACAGGGTGTGACAATGGAAATCAGGAAGAAATATAGGTTTGATTTCTGTACCCCACTTAAGCTGGTTATACAGCTGAATTGTTACACCATACACATTGCAGTAGGTCTTTTCAGAATAGACCTGAACAATGAAACTTACCTTCAAGTGAAAGATACCCTTAATTTGATTAATTGTATTCATTTTGCTATTGTTCTGATGCATTTGCAGCGCTAAAGGATTTCATCTCACGTCGCCACACTGCAGGTCATATGAAGCAATGCTACTTCATTAATATGTCGGCCCTGTCACTGCATGGAAAAGACAGCTTTGTATCGTCAAGAAGCGCAGGGATAACCATCTGCCTGGTTCACATCTAGGTCATATTTAACAGTTAGGGTCCTGGTTTCTGTCACCTGTATGGTACTCGTTACATAAAATACTTGCTGGATCCAGCTAAGCAGCAGTGTGGAGGCAGGTTTGAGGTAACAAAATGTGTGAGCCTTTGAAAACCAGCAGCAGCACACACGATATTTTTTGGCATACATAAGAAAACTGGCAAAGCTTCCAATTCGATCAGGTCAGACAGTGGAGTGGCAATGACTACAGTAACACCTGCCTCATGGAGATCTGAATCTGAATCCCTGCTTCATCAATATTATTATATAATGATACCGAGTATCCAATTCATATGGACTTGCTCAGAACATACAAAAATAACATATTCTACTGACAATTTGTTTTATACAAATAAAGGCTGTTTCCTAGCAACCATATAACTTTACTCTGTTTCCCAGCCCATGAAGACACAGGCTAAATTATTATTTCATTGCCTGGCCAGCATGTTCTATCCAAAGTAACTTACAGTTTTGCCAAATTCCACACCGGGGTATTTTACAAGTATATTGCTCTTAAGTAGGGGAGACTGGGGTTGGTTGGCACAGCAATAATGTTCAAGTCAGTACAGGAAACTATAAAAGAATCCAACATTGCAAGATGTGTCCATGTGCCCCACATTCACTTATCTTGTCAAGATATGAGATGGCTGCACACTGCTCACGTGGTGTTCAAATTCGTGTTTGTATTTTAATAATTTTGTTCAATACAAAACAAGTTGTTTGAAAAATCTTATCACTGTTCTTTTTAGTCTACTAGACAATGTTTAAATGGATTAGATCTTTTGAGCGCTTTACAGATTCTGAAGCAATATTGCACTGCCGTGGGCTGTTTGGCTTTACTTTGGATTAAAGCAAAAGTTCTGGGTATTTTTATATGTTGCTAGATTGTTACAAAATTCATAGAATATCAATGTTATGCCAACCAAGCCCGCAACGTCTGTTAGCCAACTATGTCTTCGGGTTGCACAACATGTTTTTATGACTGACAACAACTGTGCACATCAATTTTTTCCTGTAATCAAATGTGGCTGATTTTTAGCTGAGACCTTAAGGATTAATTTGTATGTAGCTAGTGTAACGGGTTTACTTTTGCGTTGTGTGACATAAAATACAAATACAGATTCCATACATTGCATCCCCCTCTTCAACGGCATCTGTTAAAGAAAGTACGTCCGCGTCGCAACCATGTATATATTTCGGACTCCACAGATAGAAAAATACTGGATTACAGTGAAACAAAAAAGAAATTAACAATACCTAATTACCAAATTTTCGTCAATGAACACTTGACAAAAAAATGTCTAATTCACATCTATTCATTACATATTACAAACTTGACTAAACTCCCAACCCAAGTGATCTTACACATCGAACCATTGCAAAACTTTTCTTAAACTGAGTCAAAAAAGTATACTAAAGCCTCCCAGTACATTTACAGTTAAGCACATACTCCCATTTATTACGAAATAAAAAATGGTCCGGGCCAGTACATACCTCACGACACGGGCAAAGGAGTGGGAAAATATGGTGCCCCCCCCCCCCCCACACACACACACACACAGCCTGCATAGGTCTTTTGGCAAAGTAGAAGACCATTTCCTGATAGTATATCTAAATAATCTGGTGTAATAACATTACTCTGGTACACAAGCTTATCGATGTATTACACGTCTGAGATATACAGTGCTAAATGGAAACAGTTCCAGCCAGCCCTGATCTCCCCCACCTTTCTCAGAGTACAGCATCATTACAATCATGTTGCAAATCGTTCTCTTTAAAAACTAGGGAAAAGTTACTGCTGTTTCATCTGTGTAAACTCCAGTTTCTCTCCATAATTATAAACACCGGCATTTTGTATTGTTACTGTGGTTTATAATTGTTGTATTCATCCTTTTGATGGTTGTCCTCTACCCTCCATGGTGCAGACTCCAGGCCCCGTGGGGACATGTACCTTTCCTGCATTTTTTTCAAACTTGAAGTAAATACTATCCTCTGTGACAAAGCCTGGATGAATTGCTGAGCAGATCCAGTGCAAACGGTCACACATGCAGTGCTACTTCAGTGATTATGGAATTGGACAAAGTCCATGTGAACTGCAGCCAGGGACTCAGAGACCACCAGGCCGAAATTCTTGCATAGTGCTTGGGACAGTTTGGTTTAAAGCATGCTTTGTTTCTACTTTGTCAGTAGTAGATATAAATCAAATGAGTTTTATTAAGTACCTGTTCCTTGGGTGTCACAAATGCAGAGTTTGGATTGGTATGGATAGATAATAAACCGATGTAGAAACTACCACCCTTACAAAAAAATGGTGAAAACTCTGTGTTTCATTTAGAAGACAGTGGTATCACACAGAGTATCGGAATAGAACAAGCAAAGCAAATAAATTATCTTGTTATTTCAAATATTGGCTTTGAGGTTAGGCTGTGATTTCCTCGCCATATTTTTAGAAATAGTTGATTAGGTAATGACATTACATAAAGAAACTTTTTGGGGATTTTAATCTGTTGTAAAACGAGCATATTATGGGTGGAATTAAGATTAAATAGTATTGTCAGGTGCACTACAGCTGGTCCTCCTGAGATTTGAACCTGTAACCTCTATCATTATCCTTAATCGCTGTGCATTCTGCTGCACTGTAAAACACCAAATTGGCGAGGCATTTTCTCATATGCTTCGTTTCTGATGTCTGCTCCCGGTTCCCTCTTCATCTGTCAAAAAAAAATGTTTGTCCACGGTGCTAATCGTCCTAAAACGCTGTATTCCCGGCCCGTCTTTGGCTTCCAGCGCCGATTCCCGGTGTTTTGCGCTGCTTCCCCACCCTGCCCCTATCTCCCCTTCTCTCTCCCGCCTCCACCCGGCTCCCTCCCTTCGCACGGCCGAAATCCCAGCGGAGCGCCGAGCGCCGCAGCATCACCGTCTCCTTATACCGCAAACGTGAATGAACGGCGCTGATGGGGATCACTATGGACCGGGCGCTCGCCTTTCCCCTCCGAGCCTTTGACGCACACGGAGAAGACGGACAGCGCTCTTTTTGGTGAAATAACGCCACCGAAGAAGCATCCGCGGATCACGTCTCCTAATGGCACAGCTTAATGCCATCTAATGTTTATTTTTACGTAATTCGACGGGCTTTGCCGGTTTTATGACAAATCTGATTTTCCGGACGCACCGCCAGTAGGGACGGGATATCACGGCCGGTTCAGTTCCCACAAACCCACACACATCTGACGGATAACAGGTATGAATGCATTGCTTATACAATGCCGGTGTTTTTCTTTCCCGTGGAAGTTTCTGATGTATATTATGAAACGCATTTAAGACTGTCAGTGTGCGCTTAAGAAAACCGTAAATTCTCTTTTTTTTCCTGCGTGTCTGCTTTGGTTTAAATATTATTATCTCTGTTTCCCCTACATGATCATTGATTTCATGTTTTGGATAATTGAAATCACGCAGACAAACACGGATTGCGTCGCGTTTGCTAAGGATTTCCGTACTTTTATTTTGCATTGCTACAATTATGCATTGATTTTTTTTTCAGGACGTTGTGATTATTATTGGTAATGTGGTCGTTTAGAAAATGGTCTGAAAACTGGTGTCGGGTGAAAGCTCTGCCTCTAAATCAGAGACAGTTTAATTAGCATAACCGATTTAAATGTTGCGTGTTTGCTGGCCTTGGGTGATGGACATGGAATGGCATGGAAAGTAATGGGTAACTACGGTCCGGTTTCGATTTCCGAAGCTCGGGGTTTATAGTTTGTCGCAAGGATGTGCTGTGGCATTTGCCTTGGTGCACGTCTGTTTACACCATCACACAAGCCATATAAGCAATCTAGAATAGATAAGATCAGATACCCTGAAAAAAGCCGAATAAAATGTGGAAACCGATCGAAAACGTCACTCAGTGATGTAGTTCTACATGACAGCATTAACGCAAAACGGCTGACGTTAGATATATGAAAATGACGGCAACTACGGCAACACAAAGACTGATTCCTTCGTTCTTTTAACGACTTGGCACTCTTCAAAGGTCGTTTTCTTCATTCTGTATCACATAATTTGTTCTGCCAAGAGATGAGCAATAACTGCTGAAGGGTTAGGAAGTGTAGGTCACTGTAAAAGACACGGAGGGGCAGAAGGGACATATGTCATCTACCTGTACCAAACATTATTTATCAAATGGAAATTATGATATGCAGTAATCAAGGGCAAGGTGCAGTATGCAACTGATGGAAAAATCCCTTCCGTTCCTTATCATTGTTTTCCTGTGTACTTCTCCCTTGTTTGTCAAGACACATACAACACACACTTCATCCTTTTTAGTTTACTGCTTTTTATTTTGTAAGGTACCGTAGCCATTGGCGATCTGCACAAACGAGTATTTGAGCAATGTACCA
The DNA here is from genome assembly GCA_026774425.1 of Petrocephalus zakoni. Classification (NCBI taxonomy): domain Eukaryota; kingdom Metazoa; phylum Chordata; class Actinopteri; order Osteoglossiformes; family Mormyridae; genus Petrocephalus; species Petrocephalus zakoni. The sequence goes on along the minus strand of JAODKN010000104.1, from coordinate 22,433,960 downwards.
GTGCACTCTAATTATGTGAACGCACAGATGGACCGCTGATATCTAATGGATGTAAAATGTTTGCTTGGGTGATTTCACCCACACTCTTCTGTGTATGATCATTAAGAATGTGAGGACATGTGGATTTTTTTTGTTGTTGATGTTTTCTAAACACAGCATTTGGTTATCTGAAGAAGCAGGGAAAAATATAATTGGTCAAAAGGTTTATGCCAGTTAAACCTAAAGGGTAATCTGTTATTACCTTCCTGCTAAAAGTACATTTTATTTGTACATTTGTTTGTACTGTGACATGTATCAAATGGTCTATATGTAATGTAATATGTAATGATGTACTATTCTATTGGTCTGTCCTATTCTGACCTCTTACTGGTTACATATAACAAGTAATACCCATTGTTGCATAGTAGTAAGTTCCCCTACAATAAATGACCTTGCTGAGGGCTTAGATCCTGTTATGGAAATGAATGGAATTGCACAGCGTGGTGTGAGACTCTGCCTATTTGGTGGAGATAGGCATGGATGGTATTCCTCACAGAAAACAGAGTGATGCATATTTATGATGCGGAGCTAAGGCTTACATGGTCATCATAGGTCAGGAATTGAACAATTAAAACTCCAATTCAGCAGTTGGGGATGTTTAATAATTCATGCTGAGCCCACAACAAGTCTTTTGAGAGACAAAGTGAAGAGCATTGTTGTGACAGCTCAGAGCTCTCTTGTAGGCCAGCGGAGAGCGAGGAGGAGACCCAAACTATGTTGTACCAAAAGGCAGATAATCAAAGGAACATGAGTTGCACTTTGCAGTACTATTTCATACGTGTTTAGCTGAGAGCACTTCGCCAAGCATGGCATTGCAGGGTTAGATGCTGTGCAAGTCTCCCGGTGATCTTGTGGATCCTCTGCTGAAGCGCAGTGCTTGTTTTTGAAATCAGTAACGTCCCTTTGCCCCTTCACTAGCCTCAGCTGATGACATGAGCGAAGACATTACATATTTTGAAGCAGCACGGGCCCATCTGACGTCTGCCAGTGTGACAGCGTCGCCTGTGAAGTCTGACAAGACGTCACAGCCCATGTCACTTAAACGTACACAAACTAACGTGGGTTTTCATCTTGGCACCGCGGTGTATGCTCACTGCAGGCTTTCTTAACATATCATCCCTAAAAATTATGATTATGATTAAGATGGACTTCATTGGTTCCTGGGGGAAATTCTGGTGCATACAGTAGCACAGACAAAGTGCCAAGACAGTACACATGATGCAAACAAGTGAACAAAGTGGAAATAATAAAAAAAATCAAATATTTGGATATCAAGGGATCTCTCTTTATATATGTATATATATGTGCGTGGGGGGGTGGCACATTGGGAGGTGTTGTGGTGTCTAATGGCAGCAGGCAGTCATGATCCCCACTAGCATTTTAGCACACCATAGTGGGATGAGCCAGTGGCTAAATGTGCCCCAGGATAGCGCCCCCTGAAGCAGAAGGGCAGAGTTGTTCATACTGTTGTTTGATTTTGCTAACATCCTCTTCTTCGCTACTGATTCCAGTGGGTCCAGTGTCCAGTGATATATGTAAAAAGCACCAGGTCTCTTCTCTTTTTGAGAATTTCAGCAGAATTACGTTTTCCTTTCACATGTTCTGACACACGAGACGTAGCATACGCATATGCACTGCTCTTCTCTGAGTGCATGTATTGGCTGGCTGTGTAATTAGTATTCCTGACAGCGAGTGCACACAGTACCATCCACGCTGCTCCAGTGAGTGCAGTGGCTGTCAGCCTATGTCACTCTGAGCTTCCTACATTTGCCTGGTGGACAATGAGTTTAATTTCCCTCCGTTGGCCTGATTAAAGACAATGCTATATACAATGTCATCAAGTCACATTTCTTCTGATTTACATAGAATTAGCCGGCGCCAGAGCAACAAACCTATTCTGGTTGGCCAGTCCCTGAAGCAATTGGGGGATTAAGGGCCGTGCTCAGGGACCCAGCAGTGACAGCACTCTGCCAAGCCAGGGATCTGAACCGACGACCTGCCAATCACAGGCACAGCATCCGAACAACTGAGGCGCACATGGTCTCGATGCGTTCCCTTCATTTTATTTAAATGTTTATTGCCTTTATAGTTTGGTATGTAAATAGTATTGCTGCTGAATTATACTGAAACTGCAAATATGCCAGCAATATCCATGTATATTTGTCTGTTTCTCTCACTTTACTTAGTCCTCTTCTTAATTCTCTGTGCATGAGGGATCAGTAGCCTATGGATAGTAGAAAAGCATACATTTCAATTATTAAAACTTTGTTTTAAAATATCATTTTGAAACTGCTGTGACAATGATGTACCAGCAATATTTTAAAATGGAACTTTTAAAATAAGGATTTTAGTGGAAAACCTAAACAGGTAGCAGGGAGTTTTTAGGAATGCTCTGGACCCCACGCCACTCTGTTTGGTGTATTTTAATCTGTTATAATTTTTCCTGCTCAGTAGGATTTATGAAAATGTGAGAAAGCATTAGAACCAACCAGGAGGGGGAGCGTCCATTCCACCCACATTGACTGGCTGGATTTTTATAATGATGTAAGCTCAGTAACCAACCAATCTGTAGAATTTATAAGATGTTAGGATGCCCAAGTCCTGGCCAGTTTAGGCAGCAGGGAAGCCTAAGGTGTGTAATTGCCTGCCCCCCTTCCAGTTAGCCTCATTAAATCTGTATCTCATTAGCCCAGTCTTACCATATGTAAAATTTAAATACACAAAAGATGGCAACACTTTACTTGAAGCTGTCATCTATAATGCATTATAATGGTTGGTATAAGCCTTATGAATCCATTATGTGTTATGAATGTGTTCATGGTATTCATAGAATGTGTTGCCATCAACTACAGGAGTCATTGTTATTGTATATAGAAGCTCCAGGTTGCGTTATAGATAACTGCTTGGCAGCTTTTCAAAACAATTCAGGATTTATGCTGTATATTTAAATTTCAATACTATAATGGACAACTAGTGTTATATTAAGTTGAGTTGATTTTAAGTTGTTTCATTGTCTCTGGTCTCATAAATGTAAAATAATTTCGAATTATTTTATTTCAGTGTAGCTCAGTCCAACCTGTTATGGAATGCTAGACAGGTAAAACAATAAATAATAATTTAGACAGCATAGGTGTCTTATTCCCTAGTATAATGTGCTTAAATAGAAAATCCAGTGATCCATGCTAAGTGTCCTGCCTCTGCGTGTGCGTACGTTTGTGGGATCCAAGGGGATAATGAGATGGCTAATGTCAAACTCACCTCTACTAACTGACATTAATGCACAGCTGATGCCATATATATAAATAAGTGTAGAAGGAAGTTACTTCACATGATGATGATGCCCAAGAATATATATATAGTCAACTTCAGAATAACTGGCCACTCCAGAGAAAGAGGGATATATACAATAATGTAAACTGCTATTCAGCACTGGACCAATTAGCGATTGAATCTTGGCCGCACGATCAATCGCTCCGAGCGTCAGATTTTTTTGCAGAGAACCTTCCCCAATCAACACATTTTGTTTTCAGGGACTCCACCCCCTGGTGGGCATTTTTTTTTTTCGGATGTAGTGACCTTGGCTTTGTTTTGCTGATGGAATTTGGCCCTCGGGGAATATAGTTGAGGACCCTTACATAAACATTGCATATAATCAAATTTTTCCTCAAATTGTATAGAAAAATTGCTTCAAGAACATTACATTATAGTCAAAATATTAGTCTTTGTCTCAGACTGACCCCCGTCCACTGCCGAAATGGGCATGTGAGTTTCAGAACTGGACCATGGAGCAATGGAAGAAAGTGGCTGGGTCTGATGAGTCATGTTTTCTGATATATCATGTTGACTGCCGGGTGCGTGTGTCGTTTACTTGGAAAAGAGCTCAAGGTGTTGATTTGGCCTCTAAATTCCCCAAATCTGAATCCAATCAAGTATCTGTGGGTTGTGTTGGACAAACAAGTCCATGGAGGTCCCACCACTCAACTGAGCTGAAAGGATTCCCCAGAAGTGATTTGAGAATCTGCGCAATGATGGTTATATATGAACTGTGAGGGTGGGTGTGTGTGCTTATGTTTATATTACTTTGTGGGGACCAAATGGCCCCCACAATGTGATAAAATCCTGGTATTTTGACAGTGTGGGGACCATTTTTCAGGTCCTCACAAAGATCTGTGACTGCAATCGAAAAACTAAAAATGCCAAAAGTCTCATATTTTGTTTGATTACTCATGATTAAGGTTAGGGTTGGGTAGGGGTTAAGGTTGTCATGTTGGGATCAGAGTTTTCCCCATAGAAATGAATGGACAGTCCCCACAAAGATATAATTACAAACCTGTGTGTGTGTGGTCATGCCCCCACAATGTGAACCTGTTACTTTGACCTTGTGGGGACATTTTTTTTAGTCCCCATAATTGTAAGACTGGGTAGTCTTACAATTATCATAATTAGGATTAGGGTTATGCTCATACAAATGAATAGATATATTCACATAGATATGAATACAAACATGTGTGCGTGTTTGTGTGAACCTCAAGCAAACATTGCCTCCAACAGATTCCTCCTGGCAAGCCATTCCACCGAAAACCATGTCAGGGAGGACACTGTGAGCTAGGACAGGATTTGTAAACTACGATTTCTATTTTAAGGAACTGAATTACACTTAAGCCTGGTGTTCTTGCTGTGTGCTAATTGTTCAGTCTCCTATAATCATGCACGTGTCACTAATGTTAATGTGAGGAAGCTGTCTGACCAGTCAAAAGCACAAGAAGAACTGAATTAAGTAGCCAAGCAAAGGGCCTTTCAGTTTTAAAGTAGTTTGTAAGACCTGAAGGAGCTCAAAATGTCCTTCCTGACATGGATTATCTGGTCACCCTAGTTCAGGTGGAAAGTGACATCAGTTACCTTATCAGATGAACTGTGTTTCTGATGTTTTTGAACATTCTGCATAATTTTTCTTGTTTCTCTGTGGAATCAGTTTGAACAATGTCTACGTTTTCTTCAGTCGTGGATTACTTGTTTTACAGCAGACTGATTCATTCCAAAATGTTTTGCAGTGATTTTATAATCCTCTCTTGATTAATGAGCATTATAGCAGTCTTACATTCCTGGTACATTAATTATTAATGAATTGAAACGCACAGCGTTTCTGGATATAATTGCTTTAGAGCTACATTTGGTGTTCATGGGCTTTCACAAAGCAGTTCTGGCCTAATGGTTCGGGAAGCACACTTGTGATTGAAAGGTTGGTGGTTTGACTCCCTGAGGCACACTAAGCAAGGCGCTGCTCCCCTGGCACTGAATCAGCTGCCCACTGCTATGTCACATACGGGTTGAATGGAGAGGACACATTTCGTTGTGCTGTGGTGTGTCAACAGTGACAATTAATCACTTCACAAAAATGACTGAAGATATGTTATTTGGATCGAAAGAAGCTGTATGTTCTGCCTTTGTTATGGATTTATGGTTAGAGCAGAACTAAGTAGGGCGTTGTCATATTGGGTCTCACCAGAAGATGTATTGAAACTGCGATGCAATTGTCAGGACTCACTGTGAATCTTCTCATCAGCTTTGCTATACTGAAGGTCTGGACTGCTTTTACAGGGGTGAGAACCATTACACTCCTCCATTCACACACCCACACATACAAACACTTAGACATTAAACTGACATCATAAGGCACACAATGACAGTGCCGATGGTGCTCCTTAATTGGACCAAACTATGCCCGCTTGCATGTATGTAACTTCATTCAAAAGTGCCTGCTAGTGCCTACTTTGGGGTGCAGTTGATTTTTTTGCAGCAAACAAAAGTCAGAATTTCGACAAATTCTGTAATTTTGTCTGAGCGTTTTTTATGCTGTGCCATCTGTGCCATGCTCATATTTTGGTTAGTGCTTTAGTGTCTTAAGTTTTTCACATCCGTTTGAGAGTGTTTTTTTCTGCATTGTACCCTTGCTTTGCCTTATGCAAAGCTAGAAGGAACTATTACAAAATAAATGTAAAATTATTACCTATTAGGACAATGATCCTGTAATTGATGTGTCCCTGTCCTCCTTGGTACTCTACTTGGTCATTTGTACCCCAACCTTAAATCACCTGTCATGAAGTCGATCTTAATCGTACCAGTATGGTCTATGACAACAAATCTAGCATGGACCCAAAGTATCTATACAGTACAGTTCCCAGGAAAAGCCATGTTGACTATATAGCAAAGTTAAGTCTGTGGACAAAAACATCCAGGCTAAGAGCTGGATTGCTTCTGGGTACCACTGGATGTTCCAGATAGGATGATAAGATGAAGGTTATGTTATTTCTTTCCATTCGGTTTTTTAGTGAACACCTTCAAAGTTTGGATAAGAAACTAGCATACTGTGGACGATAAAGAAACGGGTATCTTACTCAGGATGTGCCTCCTCACAATCACCTTGGACTAGTTGGTGTTTTTGAGTGAATTGTCTGCATTGACTGGATTGTGTGTGATTAATAGATGTAATAGATGCACAAAGATGGAAAAACAATGCAAGTCAATTTTATTTACAGCAGGCAAATGGCACATGAAGTAATCTTGCACGAATTTGAATGGGCTGCCTTCTGACCTCAGAGCCAAGGACATACGCTGGGGTGTCTTTATGGCCATGGACATAAGCTAGGGTGTCCTTATGGCCAAGGACATAAACTAGGGTGTCCTTTTGGCCAAGGACATAAGCTGGGGTGTCCTTATGGCCAAGGACATAAACTAGGGTGTCCTTATGGCTAAGGACATAAGCTAGGGTGTCCTTATGGCCAAGGACATAAGCTAGGGTGTCCTTATGGCCAAGAACATAACCTAGGGTGTCTTTATGGCCTAGGACATAACCTAGGGTGTCCTTATGGCCAAGGTCATAAGCTAGGGTGTCACCACTTGATTTCTGAAGGCCTGTGTGTGTCTACCTTCCTCTTTCTGCACAAGACTTACAAGGACAGGGACCGTGTGAAGTCCATAGCCAACTGGCCGTACTTCTGGTTGGCTTTCCAGAAACTTTTCTCATGAAAAGGGTTCTGTAATGTGCATCCCTAGTATTATTAGGGACATGCTGCTCTCACAACCTGAGGCATGATGATGTTTGCTGGATCTGGTCATCCAGCCGATGTCCACACCCCCCACACACACACATCTGGCATCATCCACTTTTTACTCAAACTCATTTCATTCATTTCATTTCTTTCACTTTGACAGGCACGTCTTAGTAGGCAAATACTCTGTTGTATTCAATCCAAAGTCCAAGAAATAGCACTTCTTAAACATTATTCATCTACATACAATATTGTGCAGAAGTCAATGCAAAGCTTTTTATCTGGGTACTAAATGTGTATTTTCTCAGGAAAAACACAATTTAGCTGTAGAACATATACAAATGAAATATATCACAATAAAAGCAAACAAAATTCTTCCTGTTTTGATAATTAAATAACTTTCTGAGGTGTTTAGCCTATAACTGTATGCTGCTGGTTGAGTCAACCTATACACAGATACATTGGATGGTTACTGCATATACTGGGGTGAATTTAGCAGAGATTTTGAAATGGCTATGCACATTGTCAGATATAATACCATAGTTTTACACCAACATCATGATGATAATTTTGCTCAATTCTGTAGGTCTGTCGGGAAATTGTACTCCATACACACCTGTATGTATGATGGTATGATTTTTTGTTTACTTTTATTTATTTCCATGTTTTACAGGCCTTCATCAACAGATATCAAAAATAAAGTTTGGTTATAAACACGGTTTACCCTGATCATCACAATATCTGCAAAGAGGTAGTGTGCTATAGCTAGTGAGGAGGGTCCACCCATTGGTCGAACCTCATATGCAGACAAAACAAAGTGAATTCCATCCTGGTTGTGGAATGCTGGACCAGCTTTCCCCCCTCACAAAGTTCACTGGAGGGTTTATGGGAGTTTGCCCAGCCAGCCTCCATGTGTTTTGTAGACTTGGAACAGGCATAGGTTCTTGTTTCTCACTTGATCCTGGGGTCCCCAGCATTCACTCAGGTGGTTTGCAGCTGAGTGTGAGGATCAGCAATTCCAAACTTGAGACCATGGTTCTTGACCGGAAAAGGGTGGATTGCCTTCTCCTGGTGGGGGATAAGTTACTGTCTGAAGCATTTAAGTGTCTCCGGATGAGCGAGGGAAAAAGGGAGCGGGAGAGTCAGCAATAATGCAGACGCTGTACCGTTCTGTCATGGTGAAGAGAAAGCTGAGAAAAGGCTAAAGTTTTCGATTTACCAGTCGATCTGTGTTTCCACCCTCACCTATAGTTAAGAATTTTGGGTAGTGATGGAAAGAATGAGATCACGGATACAAATGGCAGAAATGAGTTTCCTTTGCTGGATGTCTGGGCTCGGCCTTAGAGATAAGGAGGGGTGAGTAGGGTGAGGAGCAGGAAATGGATGGATGGGTGGATGGAACAACAATGTCAATATGAGAGTTAATGAATTGCATACTGATATACTGCCCCCCTGGCCACCCCTTGATGGCACCATTGGTTCTGTAATAATGTTTAATGAGGTATGAGCCAAGTGTCATAAGGATATTACATGAATAAGACGTGAAGCTTTATGGATAAAGGTAATGAATGCTTCTATCCTTGAGTGGAATGGTATTTTTAGGTATTTGACAATGGATTTTTATATTGGAATCTGGCAGTGAGCTTTCCAGAGAATCAGCCATGCTGTAGAGAGACTAAGTGTGCTGGCCTAGGCCCTTCTTACGTTCAGAGCTACAGATTATTTATTGAGAATGCCCGTTGGCTATAACAATAAGCTGGGTGCAGCGAATGAGCTGTCTGTGATGCAAAGGCAAAGCACTGATTCTTCTGAGGAAGGCGCTGCTACATTTGCAAGACGTCGCAATATTTCCATGCAGCAGAAGGCAAATCTTGAAAAGGAACAATCATTAGAAATGCAAAGCTTGCTAAGTTCCCGTGTCAGAGTGAAAATGATTTAGTGTAGTAGTATAACCCAGCTGATTATTGTTGTCCTTGCGATGTGATAGTTGCATGTGCATAACATGCACTATCGATGTTAACATTGCACATTGTGCAGGCCTATTATTATTATTATTATTATTTGTCTTGGCATTTCCACCTGCTGAGTAGTTCTCCTCCCCATTTCTCCCTGGGTGCTTGAATCTCCTTGTGTGTTGGTTTGTGAGCCTGATACTTCTGATCTCTAACTCCATATGAGTACTGACCCCTTCTGAGTGTCCCCTCACTCTCCAGCGTACTTTCTCTTGGTTTATGACTTCTGACCTCGATCCCACTTCCTGTCTCCTGTTCTGCCTTTCTGTTTGCCCCGCCTTTAGGTTCTCCATCCTTGTCCTGTATTGTGACACAGGGATGAGGGTTAAAATCTCACACCCACTCTGTGTGTGTGGAGTTCGAATGTTCTCCCCATTTCACATGGGTATTACAATTTCTTCCTGACACATCGACAAGCAGTTAAATTAACTAGTGCCTCAGAATTGCTCCTAGCATGTGCCTATGTGCTGTGGACAGGCATCTTGAGTAGGGCGTACCCTAAAGTAATTAAAAGAAATGCTATGAAGGCTGTATTAAAAATATTTACTAGCGCCTATTATCTCCTTGACCCATGAATCTCATTATGTGAGTTGAGAACTTCTTGATAAGCATTGAATAGATATTTTTTTTATAAATTAACTCTTCAATACTATACAAATCAGGCTGTTTTCTGGCCTTTGTTCATCAATTATATGACTTTTATTTATATTGTATATTTATATATGGGCGCCTTATTTATAAATGGATGACTTATTTTAAGTGGTGTTAGAAAGGGACTGGTATGGCTGTAAGCGTTCTGTCTGCATATGCTTGATACACGACAGGCCATCTAAAAACATTTTCCACATCATTTCTGGATTATATTGCACAAAGTAGAGTGTAGAAAAGACAAATAATCAGAACATGAGACAAAGTGTAATGTGCAAGGAGACTATATTTATATGTTACATCCTCTACCGAAAAGTGTCTTTTCAGTCAGAACTAGTTGCCTGGAATTATTAGGAGCATGGTGACATAGAGCCTACACAGGCACCCAAACTACAAAAGAGTACAGACATGCAGATAAGTACAGAGCCTGAAGATGCTTCCGTTCGGTAAGTCACAGAGAATAGAAATTTCACTTTCAGTGGATGTCGAAAGCTCACAAACTTGAAACATATGCAGGGTGACTTCAGAGATACAGTGGCCGTCCCCATGACATTTTCCAATTAAAGCTTCATCCCTGATAGCGACAGCACGTTGTGTTTTCTGGGCCATATAACTCTACTAATACACTATCATCCTTAATGATGTGGAGGGAAGCAATTAAAGGTAGGCTCCGATAACCAAAGAATGACACCTTCTCTGCATCTTTCCCAGCATCGGAGAGCTGCTGGTACATCCCCCAATTCACCATTTCCACGGGGTGAAAAGGCGGAGTGGAAGAGCGCAGCAGAGGGATCAGCCCAGTGCAGACAGTCAATAAAGTCAGGAAGGACTGCTGGCCTGCAGTCTTCCTGTAATTACATTTCCCTGCCAGCTACCCCTCCCCTATCCCAACACATGCAGTGAAATTAATGGGTCTGTTCCCTGGGTGCCTGTTTGTGTTTCATACATTCAAAATGAGATTAAATCAGGGAGAGTTTAAGACTTGACCTGTTGAATATAGGTTACGTTGTATATCTGACTTTGTTGCAAATATTTGTTTACTTGTTAACCTTTTCTAAAGACTGAATATAAGACTTTTTGTTTCGTGGTTCAGTGGGCAGCACTGTTTATTAACATGCCATGGGTTGGGGGTTTGAAGTCCTGCCTCTGCTCTGTAAATGTAGAATTTGTTCTCCCCAAGTCGTGTAGATCTCTTTCCACAGTCCAAAGATGTGCAGTTAGAGTAACTAGTGGTCTTTGAATTGCCTATATAATATGATGTGTGCATGTGCCCTGCAAGGAACTAGCATCACATTCAGGGGGCATCCCAGCCTTGTACTCTGTGCTTTCTGCGGTAGGCTCCAGGCCCCCTGTGACCCTGACCAGGACACATGGTTAGAGGACAGATGGGTAGAATATTTGCATTGCTAAGTATAGCAGCATACATAGGTGAAAACACTTTGAAATTGAAACAAGTTATTCTATGTATTTGTTATTTCTTTAGACATATTACCCTGCTACAGACAGTCCTGAAAAATAGTGGAACATGCAAATCAGATTCACTAAGTGCCTTTTCAAACAGTCACACTAGAGGCAGTCCAGACAGATAATGGGAAGAGAGTCACAACCATCAAGGCACATGGAAGGGTGACTCTGCCAAGAATGTTTAATCACAAGCTCCAGCTATTGAAAGCAGGGCATGTTTTATTGGCCTGTCTCGGGGCTTGCGAGAGACCCGGCTCCTGCCTTTCAGGGATGCGAGAGCAGCAGTCTCACAGACATTAATGCTTCTATCAATATGCATCCCAATGCACGTACAAAAAAGCGACACATGGGAGATATGCAGAGGCACGCAGCGATACTGTCGGAAAATTCCTAAGAAAAATTCCTAAGACTTTCCACTCCAAGGTAAATTTGGACAAAAAAAACCCAGTTTTTTTTCCTCCAGAAAAAAATATATTTATAGTAACTGGTTACCCTAGGCATTGAAAAATAATTCTAATGCAAAACACACCAACGTTTCTTTATTATATACCCCCAATTAAAATGGACTTTGCAGCTTATTATGCAGAGTCAGAAAATGACAGTGTACATGTAACCTCTGTGGAAACATGAGAAGCTCCGTGTGGCCCTGTTTTGTACAACTCCAACGGTGTCTGTGTTTAAACAGTCCCCAAAAAAACAAACATTATGACTAATGGGAAAACGTGGCCTTCTGCTATGGGCTAGGATTTAATATGGTCAGTCTTAATTGTTCAGCATCAGCATCTGCGATACAGATGAATAGTATAACATCTGATTTTGGTAGCAAAAATGCTTCATTTTCATACCTGAAAAGGCACAAGAGACTCAATAGCTTCCTTTGAACAACTCAAGGTATCACTTTGCATCCTCCAAATATCTGTTTAGATACAGTGAGAAGCAAAAATATTGACGATGAGGTAAAATAAGTTTTGTTGTATATTTATAAAATTTGTGTTCCCAGTCATAAGGTCACCTAAGGATAAAGTACTGAATGTCAGTTTCCACCTGCAATGTTTTCCATCCGATACTTATGTATGTAAAGTGTGTCCCTCGCTGTGTTTGCTCCTCCAGTTTCAGCTGAGCATAAGTATCGGGACAAAAGATTGAGAGGCGGTTATGATCGCTCGGGTGTTCTGCGTTCCCTTAATTGTGAACGGGCAATTGAGCTGCGAATATGTGGGGTTGGATATAGCAACTGGGAGTTTGAATGCGTTTGGTGTAAAGGTTACCAACGAGATGAAAACTAGAGGGTTGATCATGATGGAAAAGCTACCGGTAGCTGTTCTGATACAGTCCAGAATGTTTGGACAAAGGAAGAAAGTGCTAGGGGTCTGAGCAATATGATGTGCTTCCACGGGGGCCCAAAATCTCTGGGGGTCTGAGCAAGACGATGTGCTTCCATGGGGCCCAAAATCTCTGGGGGTCTGAGCAATACGATGTGCTTCCATGGGGCCCAAAATCTCTGGGGGTCTGAGCAATATGATGTGCTTCCACGGGGCCCAAAATCTTGAGCAGAATCCCTGCATTAGTCTCATGCTGATCATTTGCCCTGGAACATAAACTTGATGACGATATCAAAAAACAATTATAGTGGACTGGTGCAATAATATACATATTTTTTAACTGCTATCAGAATGCTAATAATATTATTGTTTTTTTCTTATGTGAATATTACAGATTTTAAACAATGAACTGTAGTAAATCAAATTCAAATTTGTGCACCCAAGCACAGAAATACTCTCTCTTTTTCACACGCACACACACACACACACACACACACACACACACACACACACACACAGATTAGGTATCTGTTGGCGCTTTTCCATTGCCACCAACAGCCCAGCCATACCTGAGCTGTCCCACACACTGACAGATTTCCATTGTAAATTACGCGAGGTTTAGGGTAGGGCTTGCTAGCAGGGCTGATAGTGCAACTAAACCGAGCTGTTTGCATCACCGCCATCTGATTGGTCGAAATTCATGGAGATACCGGTGATTTGCGTGGATTATCTGAAGGAAAAGAGGGCATATTCTATGTACTATTCATTATTATACATTGTATACACATTATGATGTATTGAGGCGTTCCTGATAAAATTGAAAATTTCCAACCTCCTGCTTAGCAAAGTTCTAGAGAACGACTGAATGGAATGGATTTTTAATGCAAATTTACGCAAGCTAATGCTAATTTCACTAGCATTTGATGCTAAGATAACAGTGCGACGATCACAGATGTGCTAGCGGAAATCAGCACATAGTAAATCATGATGTACACCGTGTGAACAGAAAATAAATGTCTTTCTCGGGGTTTATGTCACTGTCGCTCTCCAAACCTGGCAGCATCTTTACTGCAGGGGAGAATCAGAGCTGGAACTGTGCTGTCACTAGTGCCTCTTCGCAGTACAGGTGGGGTATGGCCTGGTTCCTGTATGCCAGTAGAAAAGCCAGCAGTATATCTTTGAGGGGATTCTCCAATGATTTCTTCCCTAATTACAACTATGACAACTTTAACCTCTACCTAGCCTTAACTATATGTAACCAAACAAAATACAATACTTTTGGCTATTTTAGATTTTTTATTGCATTGCGCATGCAATAATGATTTTTTATAAATGATGTAAATGATAATGCTTTTTTATAAAATTGAGTTTCCCTTTGTGGGGACTGAAAAAATGTCCCCACAAAGTAAAAATAATAGATTTTGAGCATTTGGTCCCCACAATGTAATCTATATATACCCCCCCCCCCACACACACACACACACAGACACACACACATACACACACAGCTCTGCATTATTTGTAGCAGTTTTGAGCCATACACCAGTTTAAATCAGCCCACATTCATTACTCTGGTGAAACTGTCTCTTGTGATCAAGTTTAAAAGGAGCAGATGTTCCCACAGGATTACTGAATTGAATTATGGTGAATGTGGACTTTATGACATCTTCCGCAGCACCTTACCCCTGGAGCAGGAGGGTGATGGTGGGGTGCAATGTCATGCAATAAGCTTAAGCCATTTTCCTTCCTCCCTTGACCCACAGACACCACTATAAAGAAAACTAAGCCCCTTGTAAGTGATACTTTAGGATACAAAGTGACAAAGATGTAGCTCAAGGGGCTATAGCAGACCAAGCGATGTAAAGTCACAAATAGGTGAAATGAAACAGGAGTGCTGTTCTTCTTGTCATTTATTCTTATCTTTTCCTATGAGTGTCCTGTACGCATTCAACCTTATGCATAAATGTAGCTCTTGCTTGTGCTTCGCAAAACAAATATGGTAGCTCTAAGATTTCTGTCGGTGTGGGGTGGTGGGCAGAGCTGCATGACACAGGGTTATTTTCGGATGGATGTGTAAACGGGTTTTACACGAGCAGCAGGGGGGGGGGCGAAAAATTAGAATGGGCAGCAGGGTGCGGAAAAGGGCTAAAACTGCAAAAGGATATTACTACAAAAATGTCCTGGTGTATTTCTGTACAAGTGTGTATGTCCGTACTAATATAACAGGCATTGATTTGTTACTTTCTAAAGACAGTGCTGTTGCTGCAGCTCACAGGGAAGGCAGGCATGTCTCGGAAGGCCAGTTCAGGGCTGGCGTATCAAGGAGGGCCAGGCGAGGGCTGTTATGGGTCGGAGGGCCAGGCAAGGGCTGGTATGTCCAGGGGGGCCAGGCAAGGGCTGGTATGTCCTGTAGGGCCAGGCGAGGGCTGGTATGTCCCGGGGGGCCAGGCAAGGGCTGGTATGTCTCGGAGGGCCAGGTGAGGGCTGGTATGTGTCGGAGGGCCAGGCGAGGGCTGGTACTGTATGTCTCGGACGGCCAGGCGAGGGCTGATATGTCTCGGAGGGTCATGTGAGAGCTGGTGTATCATGGAGGGCCAGGCAAGGGCTGGTATGTGTCGGAGGGCCAGGTGAGGGCTGGTATGTGTCGGAGGGCCAGGCGAGGGCTAGTATGTCTTGGAGGGCCAGGCGAGGGCTGATATGTGTCGGAGGGCCAGGCGAGAGCTGGTATGGGTCGGAGGGCCAAGTGAGGGCTGGTATGTCTCGGAGGGCCAGGCGAGGGCTGGTATGGTTTGGAGGGCCAGGTGAGAGCTGTCGTATCATGGAGGGCCAGGTGAGGGCTGGTATGTCTCGGAGGGCCAATTGAGAGTTGGTGTATCACGGAGGGCCAGGTGAGGGCTGGTATATCTCAGAGGGCCAGGAGAGGGCTGGCATGTCTTGGAGGACCAGCTTAGGGCTTGCGTGTCACAGAGAGGGCCAGTTGAGGGCTGGTGTGTCTCAAAGGGTCCGATAAGGGCTGCTGTGTCATGGGAGGCAAAGTAAGGGCATGTCTCGAAAGGAAAATGTCAACAACCCGTAGATACAAAAACAACATTTTAAGAACTTCTAACTGATTGGGCTGCTTAGCAATGAGACAGCCGCAGAGGAAGGAAAGCATATGAATACAGCAACTTACTAAAACATATATTAAAAAAATAAGATGTGACTTACTTGTGTTGTGGAAGACGATAACTTAATTGTACTTTGAGTATCACCTTTTCATGCTCCTGAAACTGACTCATTTTTAGAGGGAATGGAAAAGCTCTAAAAGAATATGAGATGAAATCTTATTATAGATATTTTGGTAAAAAGAACCTAAGAAGCTGGAGGAAATTACATCATAATTCATAAACACTGCAGTACATGAGCAACAGGTTGCTCTGTTTCAATGACATGATTTAGCAGAGCCAGATTCCTTTTATGGAGCTTAGTAAAAACAGAATGGCATAATTAACAGACATAATTAAGGAACACCTTAAACTGAGTAGCTTCCATCCATTTCGATTAAACTTATTCCAGAGTGTAGGTTAGAGCGCGACTACATTTTATAGATTTGATAGCAGAAGATGAGATTTCTGCAATGTTAATCTTCTGTAATTAGCCAGGCAGCTGGCAGATGACGGATTACAGAGTTTGATACATGTGTGCAGTGATCATCATGCTGCTGCTCTTAGGGCTTCTGAACATCATTTCCCATTTGCTGTGGCTTTTTGTTTATCCTAGCTATAGTAGAGCTTCCAGAACACACAATTTCACACCAGCCCATAATGACCATGTAGGATCCGGCTGTAGATGCTGTGTATAAGGGATACTTCTCCTCTATCAGTCTGGAAATAGTGTATCCAAATCAAGCACAAACATCAATACATAGCACATTGTAACTATATATTTGTGAACTAGTATTTTTGGCTTGACATTGAAGATGCTGATGATGTCTACAGCCAGATCATAATGATAAGTTCCTCATTCATCTGCTAATAAGGGCTGCCATCAAAGAAAAAAACTAGGATGGCAGTGCCATATATATAAAATATAAATATATATGCACAAACACACTCTTCATAAAAAATGCTATTGTGGAAATGTCACAGTTATGTACATAAACAATTTAATGAATGAAAAAGAAAGGGCTGATTATAATAGAAGCCAGACCTAATCAGTACAAATCTTAATTGTAATTGTCAATACCAACCAGCTACAGCAAGTCAATTAATAGGGGCAGGGACAGATAGGCACAGAGTGGAGAGGTGCTCTTTGGAGGGCCATGGCAATGTTCAATTTATTCTCGCTCAGCACAATCATCTACTAGGTTATTTAAGTCTGTTAAGCAGATAACATGATTATCGGTGTTAAGCTGATAAAAAAACCTAATACGCAAATTAAATAAATGAAAGAATTTTTTATGTCTTGAATACAAGAACAAGCCCAAAATGTAAGTTCATTATTAGGTTAGATTAGATTAGATTAAACTTTATTCCCATTGTACAAATACAATGCCGTTTAGCATCTAACAACGAAGTGCAAGTAGTAGAGTATGGTGCAATAGACAGTGGGTGCAAATAGTAAATTAAAGTGCACTAGACAGTGGGTGCAAATAGTACATTAAAGTGCACTAGACAGTAAGGTGCAATAGACAGAGGGTGCAAATAGTACATTAAAGTGCACTAGACAGTAAGGTGCAATAGACAGTAAGGTGCAATAGACAGAGGGTGCAAATAGTACATTAAAGTGCACTAGACAGTAAGGTGCAATAGACAGTAAGGTGCAATAGACAGAGGGTGCAAATAGTACATTAAAGTGCACTAGACAGTGGGTGCAAATAGTACATTAAAATGCACTAGACAGTAAGGTGCAATAGCCAGTGGGTGTAAATAATACATTAAAGTGCACTAGACAGTAAGGTGCAATAGTGGGTGCAAATAGTACATTAAAGTGCACTAGACAGTACGGTGTAATAGACAGTGGGTGCAAATAGTACATTAAAGTGCACTAGACAGTAAGGAGCAGCAGGGCAGTATACAAATGCGAATGTATAAGGAATCTACAAGTAATATTTACAAGAATAATATATACAAGAGAAAGTATATAGACATGAATACTGATCAGTGTGTATACATGTGTGATATGCATGTTGAACAGAACAGATACATGTAAACAGGTGGAATATACATAAAGCGCAAAGGTTATTGATACTTACAAAAAAAACATTTATTGAGTGGTTGAGAGTTCAGAATGGTGATGGTGTCATGAAAGAAACTATTCCTGAGCCTCCTGGTGTGGGACATAAGGCTCCAGTAGTGTCTCCCTGATGGAAGGAGGGTGAACGGTCCATGGCTGGGGTGCGAGGCGTCTTTGATGACGCTGTGAGCCCATCACAGACCCCGTGTCTGCTGCAGGGCAGCGAAGGTCCGTGGCTGGGGTGCGAGGCGTCTTTGATGATGCTGCGAGCCTGTCACAGACACCCTGTCTGCTCCAGGGCAGCAACGGTCCACGGCTGGGGTGCGAGGTGTCTTTGATGACGCTGCGAGCCCGTCACAGACACTGTGTCTGCTGCAGGGCAACGACGGTCCATGGTTGGGGTGCGAGGCGTCTTTGATGACGCTGCGAGCCTGTCACAGACACTGTGTTTGCTGCAGGGCAGCAATGGTTGGCAGTGGGATGCCGATGATGTGCTGGACAGTTTTCACCCCCTGTTGCAGGACCCTCCTGTCAGCTATGGAGCAGTAGCCATACCACACTGTAATGCAGTTAGTCAATATGCTTTCAACAGTGCAGCAGGATCTGAGGAGACAGGCAGGCTTTCTTTAGCCTCTGTGGAAAGTAAAGTCGCTACTAGCCTTTTTAACCAGACTGGAAGTGCTTATTGTCTAAAAAAGGTCCTCATAGATGTGGCCACCCTGGAATTCGAGGCTGGAAAGTCGACCTCAGCCCTATTTATGTGGATGGGATAAATAAACAAACGAATAAATAAATATGATTGGTTCTTAGAACATTGCTCCTAATACTTCAAACAATTAAGTACTCGTTTACCTCTTAATTTTTGAGGATTTTATGATGAATTGTTTGTAATTTTTCTCACTAATTCACCACTTAATTCTGAGATAATTCAGAAGAACCGTAGCCGTACCCTACCTCTGGAATCCTGCTGCGTATTAGTCATGAACAAATAATTTCTTTATAAAGCAAAGATAAATATCTCTGTTTATGGTGTTTAGGCACAGCTAAAGCAAGTACAATTTACAATTTACGGTAATTTATTTAAATATTACATTTTAATGGTCATTTACTGATTAATCTCGTAGATGCACTCATCCAGTTGTTCAAGACAGTAAATGTCAGTAATTGTATTCTACAGAGGACAAACACACATAAACAGACAACGCTCTGAAACCAATTAACAAACATGAGCATTGCATAATGGTTTTGTGGGATTAAGTATGCAGTCTCTTGTTTTTCCTCTGAGGACCCAGTGAAAAGGATAAATATGACCTAGCAGACGGGACCAGAGAAGGACTCATGTTTGTTGAGTGGATACTTCAAGAAAGGCAGTACAATGCTGATTTAAGAATTTGTAGGCAGACAGGATTTGGACTGACCCTTTGAATCACACCACTAAAATAAACACAAGACAGATATTAAGATCTGACCTGCTGTCTGTCCTCTCTCTTTGCATATTTATTATTTGTGTATTAATGAATGGCCTTTCGTTTCATTGTTTTAAACTGTTTATTAAAAAATAGAATGAAATATTATTAAAAGAAAATGCAGTCAGTTGCAGCTATGGTAAACAGTATTCTGTTAAGGGTGATCTTATAGAAGATTACGTTAAATAATGAAAAATAATGAAAACATTTTAAAATTGATGTCCTGATAATGTGCATAATAATACTATTCGTTACTATACTGATAAACTAGAAAAATAAATTAACACTGAAGGCAACATGAACTACTTACAAGCTTTATGGTTCTTTATAAATTAATCTATTTACACAGTAAAATCAATATAATCTTAAGGTTTGAAATGAGTCAGGTGAAGCACAGTCTAGCATACTGAGAGGCCAAGGAATGAGAATTGTATAGTCTCTAAGCAGCAGGTGGGGAGAGGGTAGTTAACTGAACGCAGGTGTTGTTACCACCAAGACGACAGCTACCACAGAGGTATGGGTGGTCCTGGTTTGTCCTGGGCCCACCCATTCAGTGCACGATACAGTACGATGAAACAGGATTGTGCGTGCATTGTTAGATCAATTGGAGAAAATGTGCTGTTTAGAGGCAAATATATTTTTCTTTCCCTTTGCTCATTTGGTCTTACGGGTCATTGAAAAACTGATAAAAATATATAGTTGAGTCAGTAGTGTGATTATGTCGCCAAGTGAATTGTTATTGGATTGGCCCATCTGATTTCAGCTGCTCCACCCACAATATGATTTCTGGCTCTGCTGTTGGACAACAGCTGAACATGACCGAAGCGGCCTCATGAAGATTAAATAATATTAGATGGACTTTATTGACTGCAGAAATGGTTACTATATCACAAAAGCATGAAGAGAGTTTTAAAACGTTTGTCCCTTGGGTCGTGTCACTGGACCAGACAGTTTGACCTTCACCATGGACAGTTTGAAGTGCTGGTAAGACGTCATGGACTCCAAGCCCGTTTCATGCTAATGGTCAGTAGCGAAGCCTGCCCGAGCTTCAAGGCACAATGCTCACCCACCCACAGGTAGTGCTGCAATTAAGCCAAAACAATAATCCTCAGCATTTCCGCCCAGTTTGGAGGAAAAGGCACATTTTGTCCACATCTTTTCTAATGTCTGAGAATCATTTAATTAAGCTGATTGGTTGTGTATTGTTACGCAAAGCTGACTTTGATTAAAAGTGCAGCAGTAACTGCAACCCTGTGTAAGAAGCAGCACACATTCATATGGATTACTTAAGATAATTAAGTATTGATTGTTGTTTAGCTTTTCCTTTTTCCTTTAACTTTTTCCTAGAAGTGGACCCAAACCAATGTTAATTGATGGTGAGATTATGTGTTCACGGTCCTGCTGTACACAACTAACTAAGTGTCTATGCATATCAGAGTCACTCTGCTGATTGTCACCCTTCTGTCAATGCTTTGCTGGAAGACTTGCCAGCTTGTTGGTCTTATAATAGTACAGGAAGCCTATCTGGGTGATTAACTTTATATTTCATGATGATAATGCCATTTTTGAATATATTTTTTCCATATGTTGTCCTCGTCATGACATTCAGTGACCTATCAACAATTATTCATGCTTGTTTTTCTTGTGGAAAAAGGCATCCACACACAAGCATATACATACACACAGCCACAGACAGACACGTACACATGGAATCTTCAGCCATCTGCCTCTATATTTCGCTGTGAATACATCAGAGAAACAGGAAGCCCACAAAGAAAAAAAAATCACAGTGGCAGAAAATCAATTAATTTAGTCAACATATGCAGAGAACTAGAATCTTTATTATATTCAGCATCCTAGTACATGCTTCTTGCTTTTTGGGTATTAACAACAGTGATTTATCTGATACTTAAATGCCAAAAGTGCATATTCTCCCATAAAAAGCAATATATGTGCAGTTTACCAGACAAACAAATTAGAGTTAAACTATGTGATCCTTTACATCAGCACTATGGCATTACAGAAAAGTATATAAACCATGGTGACCAATGCATGGTGAAGATAAAAGGATTTGGCTTCTGTTTCCTTCTTTCTGTTGTGTTTAACAGTGAACAACCTAGACATTCTATCTATGTTTAATGTTGCCCAAGATGGTCCAGCCCCGACAGTCATTTGGAGCAGAGATAAGAGAACAGGGCTTGAAGTGTACAGGTGCAAATTCCTTCAGGTAGCATGCTAAACTAAATGTTTACCTTTATAAATGTCCTGTTGTATGCATGAAAACTCTGGGATTGTGGGATGTACTGTATGAAGGATAGATAATTTTCAAAAAGGGGAAAGAACCATACATGGTACTTCCGTTGCATGGTTTTCTTGCTAGGAAATACCTCCATTGAGATGGAACTTGATTTAGCATGGCAGCAGGAACAGGAAGCAACCAAAATGAAGACAGAGACAAACGCCGCAACAAGCTTCTTTCGATTTTAAGGCCTCGAATGCACCGTCTCCAAGGCTCAGAGATGCTTTGTTGGGATTTTCTCAGTAATTAAATTCGGAGAATATGCAGCCTGATAGAGGATCGCTGAGATTGAGAATGTCACAGGAAAGTACAGTTTTAAATTAGAACCTCGCTGAACACCAGGAAAGCAAATAAAAAATTAGAAATGACCCACATCGTTCTTCATCATCCAATCTGGATGAACTTACTTTTGCAGTCAGCTTAATGCAAAGCTCATCAATTCTTAAACCAGTGCATTTTGTATGAAACAGGGAGAATGCTCCCTTATGTGCAGAGCACTCTGTATCTTTTTACTTACAGAAGGTACATATAGTGCATCAGGTAGCCAATGACATTATTAACATGAATTAAGAAAGCTGCATTGTTTAGGTTTTTCCTCATATTGAACACTGTATAGTCAGGATTGTGGAAGATGATTCGTTCCTGGCTCTCATGTGACTGTGGATGGCTGTGCCTTTTGGGGCAGCAAGATTAGTAAAGTAACCATGAGGAAATTTAACAGGAAGATTCACAGCTCATCATCAGCAAACCTGAAGAGGACTTAGCGTTCAACTCTCCATGTCCCTAAATATGGCATCAGGGTGGGCTGGGCTGCATGCAACATTCTGAGTAATTCACAAACTGTTCTACGAAATAACATGGAGGTAGACAACCCAGCGTTTACCTTAGGGGGAAGCTAGACAGCTGGACACACCCATCCTACTGCTGCAGGGTGTAGGGGCACCACTATGAGTTTGACAGATGCTCACCTGTAGCACACAACAGAGAGAAAATGTGATAACTTTACTTAACGCCAACACATTCATAACAAATAATAATGATGCATTCATAAAGCATAATAAACATGGCTATACATATTTATAAAGAGGTATAATACATTATAGCCATGTGTATTATGCATTATAAATACTTTATGAGACTGTCATCTATAATGCACTATACAGTAGATACCTTCATAATGCATTCTAATGGCTGGTATAAGCATTAAGGGTTCTTTGTACTGCGTTAAAAGGTATTTATAGTGCATTATAGATGAGAGTTTCATAGAGCATTCATGATGCATAAAATGCATGAGTATACAGTAATGTGTCATGCCTTTTGACAAATATTGGTAACTACTTGAGGGGCCACAAATAATGCAGTAATACATGCTTAGTAAATGCATTAATTAACCATTAACTATGCGT
>JAODKN010000104.1:22393486-22406048 GCA_026774425.1 Petrocephalus zakoni | reverse complement strand
TGATATGGCCGACTCGTACCTTCAGTGGCCATAAAACTAGGAATGTCGGAGTGTCCATGGGTGTGTGATCCTACACTTAACAAAAGACCAAAATACAATAAAATGGCTACTATAGGAATCTGTGCACCCCGTCGCGTAACAGAAAACACTGGTTTTAATTAATGTGGCGATATCATACTATGAAGACTGTGATTGGTTAAAGTGAAATGTGGTGATGTCATACAATGAAGACTTTGATTGCTTAAAGTGAAATACAAGCTCCTCCCTTGTCAATGAAGATGTGCAGTATTATTCTCTGACCTTATGTTATGTGTACTGTAGAGTTGAACCAAAGTAAAAAGGCATTATCATCATCATTGTTAGATTGGTAACACTTTTAGGAGTGCTAATAGCAATTCGCACACCAAACTGTTAACCTTTCAGTTTTATCACTTATTGTTTGTCATCCATTCAATCCCTTTTAAAATTACAGGCAGAGTTAAAGTCATTAGAGAATAGTGAAAGATAATGTAATTCTCTGTTCCTTCACTTTTGGTCTCTGTGAGTTTTCCCATCAGTCCCTGGTAAAGTTATATATCCTTCTAGCAACCAACTGTGTGAATATTTTAAAGAAGAGTGGGGTCACACCCTAGCATCTAATTAGCAGTAACTGCCAGATGACTCTCCCTCCCATCAGTGTCTGTTCCCAGTGCCTTTCATCCATTATTTCATTCAAAATCTGTGTGAGCATCTAGATTTGTTATAGGTGCATGAATGGTGGCTATGTGTTTATGCATTGATTTGTCTCAGAATCATTACCTAGAGAGTAAGTCAGAATTTGTGCAAGAGTATGTCGCGTTGTGCGGTGGGCTGACTGCATGAGAGATTACTCCTCGTCTCTGTGTGTGGCTAAGTAGACCCGTTAGCCATTTTCCTTCCACATCTGTCTGCCTATAGGATGCTTCAGTGCCTGGCGGGCTCCTCATTTGTGCCAGCGCCTGTATCCGTCAGCGCCGTGCGAGATTCCACGTGAGTCTCGATTCCGCTTGCTGCTGCCACTCTGGCCTATGGAGCCCACGCTTGAGTGTCAGCATTTCGCAGTGACTCATGGCCAGGCAGCGTAGGGGTATATGCACTGACAAACTGCAATCCAGGGCCGGGGGGGCGGGCGGTTGGTGCAGTGAGGATAAATTATGTATATTTTAAAAGACATCTTGTAGCAAAGCACTCCACCGCAGTTGTCTTTTTGTGGGTTGTATTAGGGGGAGCTCCTTTACTAGCTGGCAGCGCAGATGGACTATGCCCAAGTCGCTGAGGATTGTGGGATGTATGCCAGGGCAACCTGAAGGCAATAGCATGCCACAGATTCCACCCCTTTGAGTGGAACTTGTCTGATTCCTCTAAGGACCCCCGAGAAGCTGCAGTGCCAGACTATTGTGCCTTTTTTAGCTGCGCCAGAGAAAGTAAATCTTCAGTAAATTGAAGCTAGGGGTGTGGCTTGGGGTTGTGTTCTCCTTACCATTATGATTTAGTGCATACAGTACAGGCCGGAAAGGCAGCTCAGTGGATGGTGTTGCTACCTTTTTGCTCTGTAGTTGAAGGTTTAATTCAAGGTCATTCAAGATCATACAGACCTTTTGCTTACTTAAGGAAAACTGCTGACAGTAAATTGCCCTTAGTCCTTATAATGGACCGCCACCCCATCAAAGACAAGCCCAAATTTACACTCCTTTCACCTTGGCATTGAATCTATTTGTCTGAACCCCTTGTTGAAGTGGTTTTCAGAAAGCATGGTCTCATTTATCATATAAGGCATAATTATTACTTTGTTTGCTGCTTATAGGCCAGGGGAGACTTGGCTTCCACTAGTACTGAATTATGAAACCATTTTTTTATTCTGTGTTTTAATATGGATAAAATATATTTGGATAAAAGTGTCAAATAAATTAAATGTAGATGAAAAAAATGATAATATCTTTTGATAAACTGGCAGGCGCAGTTTGCTGTCTGGCCCCTTTTAATACCTCTTGTACTGTATTCCATAGTTTTCTGTTATTTTATAGCTCTATTAAATTTTTTGGCGATCCAAACTGAATAATGTATAAACAAGCATACAGAATAATGCCTGAGTTTAGCTTTTTCAGAAAATTAACTTATTACCAGGGATGGAAACTTCGGATACTGATGGATCACTTTCAAGCCCTCATTCCGGACTCTATCTCAGACTGGGAACATGCCTGCTATAGAAACTGTCCTTGAGTCCTTTACTGTGTGCGGATGCATGGGATTGTGAACTACCCAACTCACCACAACGGCAGATGTAACAATATGCACCGGGACCATCTTTGGATCAGATCATTTCCACACAAAGATTCTTGCTAAAGATTTTTCTCTGTCCCTTTCTAGGCAGAGAGGACAGTTTTTCATGTAAACTGGAGTGACAGCAATCACTCAGCCAGATGTGCCTGTGGCCAGATGTGCCTGTGCTGCCAGGCCCTTGTGAAAATATTGTTCATACAGGTCTGAATGGTGCCACTGTACCTGTACTCATGTTTAAAACAGTATGCAGTTAGGGGTGCACAGAGCTCACCATATCACTCTACCAGTATAATCTCAGTTATTAACATTCCTTCTTTTTATTTGAAAATATAGCTTTTATAGGGCATTGCAGTGACATAGTGGATACCACTGTTGCCTTAAATCTCTGTGACCAGGGTTCGAGTCTCTGCCCTGGCTCCATGTGTGTGGAATTTTCATGTTCTCCCAGTGTTGTAGTGGGGTTTCCCTCTAGGTTCTACAGTCCAAAGGCATGCTGAGGTGAGTTGGAGTTACCCAGTTGTGAGTGTCCTGTGGTAGATTGGCAACCCAGCCTGGGTTATTCCCTGCCTTGTGCCTGTTTCTAACAGGACAGGCTTAGGCCCCCCTGCAACCCTGAATACGACACGTGGGTACAGGAAATGGATGGATGGCCTTTATTAGTGCATGTGCTATTTGTTTGCACATTAGTACACCAGTGATTTCTGAACCAGGAAATTAGCAAATCATAACAAGACCCGTGTGGTAAACCACTGTCTACACACTTCAGAAAACAGAGATTGGAAGCCGTTCGCAAGGCCAAAGGATAGTCCATGGAATCGATACTTCTCATCGTTTAGACTACTGCGTCCAACACTGGCCCTGCTTGAGCCAACCATTGTCTCATGACTGGAGGTCATAGCTGGAATTGCTGGAGGTTATTCTCTTTTTCCAAGTCACTTCTGAGTCCTGGTTCCGCTCTATCCTTTACTTAATTTGTCACCAACAAAGAGGTAATAGGTATCATCTGTTCCCTGAGTTTGGTTTGGCCATCCGTTATAGTCTTACGCACAAATGGTCTATGCCCACAATACGATCTTTTGTGCTACATCTTTTGTTGTGGAAGACAGAAGTAACCTAAACATCTATGACTCTCCTTTGTCTCTCCACACTGTCTTCTGTTCTACTTCTATTTACAGTTGAATGACCCAGGCCAAATGCCTTTACTCAAGTCTAAGGGGAAATAAGATTAGCCCTGTAGCGTTAGTTCAGGTCAGAATAAATAAAAATCAGTGTACTGTGACGAGCCACTTGCATGTCAGTGCTGTGTTGAGGAGGTGAAGTGCAGCTGGTGTTGGCACCTTTATAGTGTTGAGCCTACAAAAAAAAATGAAGCACTGTGTCTAGTAAACATTGTGTTGAATTCCTTGTTAAATTCAATGTGTTGCGATGCTAAGGTTAGTGCACAACTTAAGCACAGGCAGAACGTCCGACTTGCAGACAAGTCTTGCTTACGAATAAAGTACCATAAAGTCTGTTATACTAAAAATTCAGGTTAAATACAGTGGTTCGTAATAACGAATGCACACATTACTTTGTGACGCCCGTGAGGACATTGCACGGCTTCAGCGGTTCATCGCTTCGAGGTACAGTGTAGTACTGCATAATTGTTATTGGTATTATGTACTGTATTATTATTATTCCAACATACCTACAAATTTGACTTAAAGACAGACTTAGGGAATGGATTTCATTTGTAAGTTGGGGATTGCCTGTATTCTATATAGTATTATACTTCTATTTTAATCTGAGGCAACTGATTTAGCTGTGACTGGATGTAATACATAGCATTAAATAATAAAATGCGTGATGCACTGACTTTGTTTTATTTTAGGATGAGTTAGATTAAATTGTTTTACAAAAATGAAAGAAGCAGCATATCTGTGTCCTGGTACTGAAAGTCATGTTTTATCAGTGACATGTTTTATCAATGACAGAGTATTAGGGACATAAAAGGACAAACGTCCTGTGGAAGTTATGGTCCGCTTCCTACTGCTCATTCTGTTAATGTATTTCGAGACTGCCCTTGTCCTTCGAATTCATAGGTCTTGTCTTTGATTAGAGGATCAGAGGACCAAGGCCAAAGACCCAGAATGGTATGAATTTACATAGCTTTCATTTCCAAATCCTCCACAGTATGTCCCTGTAGAGGGTCAAAAATGCTGATGTGTCCATCTCTGAAACTGATTAATAAAATATCACCTCCCTCCATATTCATAAAACAGGGAACAGCTGGAGTCGGGATACCGGGCATTGTTGAAGCCGGAATAGATTTTTATTTTGGGAGACAGTCCAATATTTGTGTTTGACTCATGGCTGCAGCAGCTGGAGAAGAGGGACTATGAGGTAAGCAGTGGGGAGGCGAAGAAACAGGAGGGACTGAGAGTATCTCTAGCAGCATAAAGCATGAAATTTAAGCATCTGATTACCAAATAAAACACTGCAGTGGATG
Organism: Petrocephalus zakoni; assembly: GCA_026774425.1. Classification (NCBI taxonomy): domain Eukaryota; kingdom Metazoa; phylum Chordata; class Actinopteri; order Osteoglossiformes; family Mormyridae; genus Petrocephalus; species Petrocephalus zakoni. The sequence goes on along the minus strand of JAODKN010000104.1, from coordinate 22,401,262 downwards.
AGGAATAAAAATGAAAAACATGTAAGAAATGTTGAATTTTATAAACCTTGCAAGTCCCCACAGGATCCCAACAAATGACGGGGTGACTCAGAGTCTCAAGTCAGTAAATAATGTTCTGGTTTTGTACTTCCCGGTGGGTTGGACCTCTGGTGATATCCAGCATTCTAGCTGCGGCTGCCACTCACATCTTAGTCAGGCCGAGCTGGATCTAGTGGATTGAGGAGCTTATGACTGGCTCTGGCTTTAGGGGGGCGAGTGCCAGTGCCCTCTGCTGGACATCTGAGCTGGTAAACAGGAAGCAAGCAACATTACGATTGGTGGATCCTAACGATGTCTGGTTAATAATGGGCTGTGATAGGATGATACAAAGTGTGTCTTTGAGTCAGGGTGGCTCAGCACTCGCTGTAGGGAGATTAGAAGATGCAGCATGTGGAAGCCATCTCATGACTGTGAGGTGCTGCATGCAGGACAGTTAGGGGCAGGCCAGAGACACATTAAAGAGGAATGAGGTACCTGGAGGCTGTAATTACACAATTACACATTACCATAGAAGGCGAACGTGTGTAGTGGGTGGCTTTTTCAGAAATATCCTGGAACTTGGGGTAATACTTTCTATGAAGCCCATATTCAGAAAGCGTAATAACTGTTCTTATAATTCATTGCAAGACATTCATAAAGCATTATAAACATGGCTGTGACTATTGGCATGTCTATTATGCATTATGGACGCTTTACGGAGCTCTCGTGTATAATGCACTATAGATACCTGCATAATGCAGTACAAACCATCCTTAATGCTTATGCAGGCCATTATAATGCATTATGAAGGTATCTATAATGCCTTATTATTTGTTATGAATGTGTATAGAAATTACTAAAAATGTGGCCTTAAGTAATGTGTTACTGGACTTGTTAAAGCTGTGGTTTAATGTATTACAATCTTTTTTTTTGAGCTAAAAATTGAATGTTTACACTTTTGTTTCTTTTTTCTGCACTTAGCTGTAACATATTGGGCATAACATGCAATTGTCTTCCTGTCTGTTATTTTATGGATTGGGAAATATGTCATGAATGTCTTTGTTCCTCTTGGTTTTAGCTGCTGGTCAGATTTTCAGGCTGCAATACTGTTAAACATTTGCTTTTTGGCCTGCTTGCCAGACATTTGTTTGGCTTGAAAATGTGTCAATAAAAAGGTCTATTTTTCTCTGCCATTCCTGTCACTCACGCAAAATTTCAAGGCCCTCTATTAGATTAGATAAAACGGTCGCCTGGTAGTGTCGCTGTTTATTATATCAATAAACCCCCTGTGTCGTTCAAAGGCTTCTGCGCGGTCGGGCTGCTGAGGCCCATTTGTAAAGTGGGAGATGTGAATGAAGCCATAGGGGCCCACTGGCCACAGCTACCCGCATTCATTCATAACTCATATGTGGACAGTGGCCCAGCTTCCATCAGCAGGTGGCCAGTGCTTCTGTGACAGGAGACAGAGATCCTAACTGGGGGGGTGATGAATATTTCTCAGTGCTCAATAGTGCTATGTCTTATGTGTTTAGCATTGCGCTACTTAATCTTAGCTGCCCAATTCCTTTGTATTTTCCATCCAACTCCCTTTGGCTATAAACAGAATTTAAATTAATAGAGAAAACAGAGGCACACTATACTCCAGGGATCTTCTATGTTTAACTCTTAGTAGCACTTTGATGTTGCACTCATGGGTTTACCTCTCAATGTCGTTTTACTGCAGATAATAAAAACAGCAGACCTTTTGCTTTTGATATTCTCTTTATGTTCATTATTATGACACCAGAAAAATGAAGGAACACAGATAAATAATGATGCTATTGGCTGTACTCCAGAACCCTATCTGACAGTCCAACACCATTTGATTTTTATAATGAAAACATCAATTACGCAACTTCCATAACAGAAAACATATAAATGACACATTTCAGCATTATTGCTCTTCTTGTTTTTATGATAAACGCTGTGGCTGCTGAGGGTTTGTAAGGTTAATGAGGACATGAAAGCTTTCCAAAAGAAGAACATCAAAATCTTACTTCAGGAGGCAGCAGGCAGAATTCCCATACTGTACTTATTACTTTGCCTTTGCAGACCAGTGCAATACACACAATTTAAAGGAGAAATGTTTAGATTTTGCAAAAACTGAATCATTGTCCCAAAAGATCAGCCTGGAACAAGGATTTTATTTCCCACTTGTCAACATGGGTTTTTTTTTTGTTTCGAGGCAAATTGGAGAAGCGGTATAATAAGGAGAATGTCCTTTTTTATTCTATTCAATCTTACCAGTCACCTTTGAACATATTGTACAGATTGCTGGACTTGCTTGGATAACCTCACAGCCATATGGCTCTGTGTATCTCTGTTGTATGGTTGAGTACAGTATATACTGTAATATAGTTTATTAATTTTACATTCTACAACTCCACAGGACCATTGTTGAAAGTAATGTCAGGATTTCATATAAAACATGAACTCTAAGTGAATTCAAGATTTGCTCTCAAGAGGTAGATAATTATGCTGAGACAAATAAGCTATGTCAGTTATTCAAAATTCAAAATTACAGAGAAAGCAGTCAACGTGTTTCCAGTATAATATTTCCTTTTTTTGGAATGAAACAGCTACAGATACTTATACTGTAACTGCCCTGCTTTAATGGGAATGTCCTTTATTATTCTTGTTACTAGTAAGGAACGTATAAGAAGAAACATTTTCACACCGGTAGTAATTAATTGTAGCTACAATTCTCCATTATTATCACAGTTAATTATTTGAAGGGTGAATATTTATCTATAATAATAAATCCAGGAGATGAAAAGGCGAGTTTGTACATTCATGTCCACTGACATTAATTCCTGTTTGTTGATTGATTTGTGTATTTTCGGTGTCCTAAAATTCATATTATTATCCAATAGTCCATTAGATGTGAAATATGGGTGATAATAGATATTGACAAATATAGATATTTGATTGGATAGGCCCCCATTTATAAAGACAGATTTATTTCTATCTATTACAGATAGATAAAAATATATTTGTTTGGAGTGATGAGAAGAAAATAAAAATGTCTTACGAATTAAAAACAGAAACACAAATTCATGAGGCCCTTTGGTGGACGGGGCCTCTAGCAATTGCCTACCTACATGGGTTGGACAATGAAACACTGGGCAAGATAGTGTTCGAGGTTTTGAGCCTATATGTGCATGGTCTGGTAGCTAATCTTCATTGATTATACATTCCATCACTTAGAGCAGAGTGTGAAGGTTGAATTAGCAGAGCAATAGCAGAGCTGTACATAAAATGCTGCAATCCATACAACATAATAGGAGACATATCAGAGTTCAAATGAGGGCAAATTGTTGGTGTGTGTCTGGCTGACGCATCTGTGACCGGGTTTTGTGGTGTATCGAGAGCCATGGCATCCAAGGAAAATGTTGGCATACCACCACGAACGACAGACCACATCCATCAGGAGTAACTGTGGATGCAAGAGGGAGCTGTCTGAAATGGATGTCCAGGTACTAACCTGAATTGTATCCAAAAAACATTAAATCACAGTTGCAGAATTAAATCCGCACCTTGACGCTCATGTTTCTGCCAGAATTGTTTGTCGGGAGATCTACAGGGTCAATATTCATGTTCGGGTTGCTATAGCCAAACTTTAGGTCACTTGAGCCAAGGCCAAACGTCGGTTTCAAGGGTGCCAGTGCAAATCTTAGGCTGTGGACAATTTATGTATTGTTCTCTGATGAGTCCACGTTCACTGTCTTTTCCACATCCATGGAGCTTTAAGTGTGGTGAAGCTCCAAAGAAGTTTACTATGAAATGATGTATCGTTGTATACTTGTATATGGCTGGCATGACAATAAATATACCACTGCTACTACTACTACTACTACTATCTGGACTGTTGCATACCCAGAATGCAACACGGGGATGGATCAGTGACGGTTTGGCCTGCAATATCATGGCATTCCCTAGGCCCACTACTGTTTCTATATGGGAGCGTCACTGCCAAGGACTACCAAACCATTCTGGAGGACTATGTTCACCTAATGGTTCAAACATTCTACCCTGAAGGTGATGCCATGTATCTGGATGATAATACACCAATACACAGGACTGGTGATAGAGTGGTTTGATGAACATGAAAGTGAAATTGACCATGGTCTGCACAGTCACCAGATCTGAATATTTTTGAGCCACTTTGGGGTGTTTTGGAGGAACGAGTCAGGAAACGTAGGATGTCACACTAGGACACCGACAGTAGGGTTTGTTGCCGGGTTTTTTTTTCTGACTGCCTTGATGCTCGTTCCAGGGGGTGGGTTTGACATTGCCTGTAGAGTTGCCACCTGTCCTATATTAAGGATAGGGTGCAGTGTTCCATTCTGAACCAGTGCATTCTCTATGTTCTATTCAACGGCAGTGCTTTCAGTGGTGAAATAAATTATTTGTATTCCCAGTTTTTGTTGGCACAAGCTTTTGGTAGAGATTACAACATACAGCAGCAGTCTGTTGCATGTCGTACTTTAAATTGCCAAGGTACTGTCACATCACCAATGTCTTTTTTATCTTATCCACAATATCTCCTTTTTAAATAGATGTTATGGCTGCTGAGCTGTCGCTTTCTGAAAAGAGCCGACATCCTCATCACAGCCTCAAACAGCAAACTTATGCCCGCAGCCTGCCATTCTCCCTGATGTCCTCTGCTTCGTCCAAATGCGCATGTCCATTTGGCTTGAAAGTGAGCTGGCATATATTTAACGATGTCGAGGTAAAGTCATATTTTCATTCTGTGGCGCCTTTAAAACCACTTTCAAACTCACAATAATGTATCGAATCAGCAAACATATTATATAATATAATATAAACATATTATATAAAATCTGGAGGTTTCTGCTAATTCCATCCCCTACTTATACGCCTAATCGATTGGAGAAACCGTAGACCATATTTATGTACACAGATAATGATAACATGAAGCTAATTTTAGTCAGGGGGTGGGGGGAAAATGGAAACCTCCATTTGTTTGTGATGCTGTACAGGAGTCAGTTGGGTTTAGTCCAGCAGAATTAGTTTTTGGCCACACTGTCAGGCGCCACTTAATAATCTCCAGCAGCCGTGGTTGTCCACTACACCTTTTGTGCTACAGAAAAGGGTAAATATTGTTTTGGGAGTGTCTCGGTCTTGCTTGACATTTAACCAAATAGCCAATCGCATCCACTCAAGGGAAGACGAAGGCTACTGTAATTTTGACCAAAAGTCTGTGGAACAGTCCTTTCATGCATGCAATCAGGTCCTTGCTTTACTTCCTGTGTCTGAGTACTCTCTCCATGCAAGGTTTGCAGGACCTTATGACATTAAAGAAAAAGTTAGCCCTACTAATTATGGCATCCTTACTCCAGAATGCTGACGTAAATCTTGCATGTGCCATGTAAATATGTTAAAGCCTTACCCCCCCAGTCTGTAGTACCCTCACCATCTCCATTCGTACCATTTTGACCACAGGTTTATTCACAATACTCAGTCCTGAGTCCTGATTATTCTCCTGAAATTGATGACCTAATATAGTGCTTCATGTCCACATCTGCTAAATGTTGAATCCCTAGAAAGGTTACAGGAGAAGCTGGAACATTTGCCCATGTCTGCACAGATAGACATTTGATCTTTAATTAGTAAATTTCCATTCCTGATTTTGGACCTTCCCTTTCACAACACTGTGCAGTTTTAAAGGAACAAACAGAATTTTTAGAGAGGAATGCTCTTGCTATACATAGTTTTAATCCCTTGAGCTTTACATGCCTGCTTATTCCGAAACCCGGTGGCACACACTTCACCAAGGCTGACTCTTTTTGTCAGCCTCATATGAAGGACTGCATAGATCGGGTTGGTGCAGCAAAATTTGCAGCAAACTCGACATCTTCAAAGGTTGTTGGCAAGTCCCTCTCACCCCATGTGCAACAGACGTGTCTGCCTTTGCCACCCCAGATAGCTCTCATCAGTACATAGTTATAACCTTTGGGTTAGGCAACGCACCGGCCACTTTCCAGCATCTAATAAATGCTGGCCTTGGTGATATGCTTAATTGTTCTGCTTATGTGGATGATGTAGTTGTGTACTCAGATACTTGGCATCATCATATGGATCTACTTCAATTACTTTTCTCTGTGCCTCATCTCTGGTTCTGAATTTGGACAAATGTGAGTTTAGAAATGGATGTGAATGACTGAATGTTATACAGTGCTTTACAAGACAACAAAGTGCTCTACATAAACAATAAGTAGCCAGTTCAACCACAACTATGTAGCGCCCACCTGGATGATGCAACAGCAGCCATTCTGCACCGGCATGCCCACCACACAGTAGCCAAGGTGGTGAAGGGTCAGGAGAGAATTCACCAATTCCATATAGGGGATGATTAAGAGGCCAGATTTGATAGGGCTACAGTGGGCAGTTTTAGCCAAGACAATGGGGTACTACCCCTGCTCTTTCGAAAGATGCCCAGGGATCTATTATGACCTCAGATAGTCAGGACCTTATTTTTACGTCATATCCGAAGGATGGAACGTGCCTTTTGTTTTGCTCCCAAAGTGTCGTCCGCTTTTGAGGCTGTTAAATTATTACTTGCAAGTTTGCCTGTACTTGCTGGAGGTGGATGCAAGTAGTACTGGTACTGGGGCAAGTAGTACTGGTACTGCGGGTATTCAATATCCCATCTGTTATTTCTCCAAAAAGTTTGTCAGACACCAGCAAGTCTACAGCATAATCTAGAAAGATGCATTGGCCTTATAATTGGCTCTACAGCATTTGTAAGTCTTTCTCTTCTCGTTTAAAGTGACCATAACCCATTCGTTTTTCTGAACCTGGATGGCTAAATCGAGCCAGCAGCTGATGCACTGGGCTGGATAATACAAGGTTTTAATACAAGTATAACACATAAGAAGGGGTCTGAAAATGTTATTGCAGATATGCTATCAAGAGGCTAATGTAGAGTGGTGTTATTTGTGGACCTTACTATACAAGGATCACACTTAGTGTGGGAGGGTGTTATGTCCTGTTACGTATCCTACCATTTCTCCGTTTGACAAAATCATTCCAGCAACAAAGCCATTCTATCTGATGTTTCCGCTCCGGAATTCCAAACCATGTTCCATTTTCCACTCAGTTTCTACTGTTCCATTTCACCACCCGGAAGTGAATGTAAACGGCCTTGACTCAGAAACACGCCTGCTTTTGCTCATTTTTGCTTGTGTTATATGATTACTCTATTTATCTATCTCCGAGATTTGACATTGGATTGTTTAATTGACTGCAAATATTCCTCATGCCTCTTAGATTTTGGTCAACGGTTCTGTTATTGACTCTCTAGCTTTTGACTCTCGAGTATGATTACTACTCTAGTCCTCCTTTGATAACGTGCCTGTATATGTTTGTGATTGTGCACCAGTTGTAAGGATTGACTGCAAGTTGTATTTTGTTATTTAACTGTGTCTAGAAATGGTGGTGAGTTGTTGTGTTTTTTAATGTATTTTCTTTCCTTAGTTGTGGGTGTTTGTTGGTTTGGCACAGGTACTTTCCAAAGCTAGCACTATAAATCCCTTAAAATACACTGCTCTGTTCCTTTTCATATACCCCGTGATCTCATTTTTTCCCTTTGTCCCCTACTTTACATACCACCAGAGGAGTCAATTTCAGGTCCAGAAAGTAAAAATCCAGACCAGGATTTTGTTTCAACCAACAAGTTGAGCACTCTGTGACTGT
>JAODKN010000104.1:22362487-22379237 GCA_026774425.1 Petrocephalus zakoni | reverse complement strand
CATGATTCAGTACTGTTTTTTTGTTTGTTTTTTGTAATAAAGTTCAGTACTATTTTACATGGAGTGTTGTGTTTTTATTTAGTTTTTTTTTTTAATTTTAATCCAGTATCCATCTTAAAAACTATCAGTTAATCGGCAGGTACGGACCAACCTAGCTATCGGTATCGGTAAAATTCAATATCGGTCGACCTCTAATAACTGGTGTCTTTGAAATGAATAAGAATCAGTTAAGAAAAATGATCAGTCAATGATAATGAGAAAATGGGAAACAACTGTCTTTCCGAACACATATTTTGATATCTAAACATTTTCACTCTCATGGTTAAAACGATGCAGATTGTACTTTTCAATTTAGGGGCACTGACCTTTTGCAGCTTAACCATATTGTTGTGTTGTATGTATAAACTGTTTTGAGACTTTGTTTCATAAAATGTGCCAAAGCAATCAAGAAAAACTGCAACAAGTTGTCATTTGGTTATTCAGGGTTTTGGTATGAACTCCAAGGGTTTTGTATGACAGGGTGCAGTGAGTAATTTGATGAAATCCCACAATGCACCTTTGCTGCTTTATAAAAATAGTCATGAAATTAGGGTTCATGCATCAAGTTAGTTTTGCATATGCATCACAGCACTGAAAGCATTACAGTTTTTTCTCAGTTGATTTGGCAAATTTGTCAAATAATTAATATTTGCAAAATAATGTGTGCAACCCCCATACTATGAAGTTACTTCTGCCCAGTAGAACATAATTTCTCATTGTTTCACACAAATTGCAAATGTTTCAGTACATTTGTTGTTGTATGGTGTTCATACAGAGGCATAGAGAAACAGGCAGAGGGGCCCAATGCCCACCTTAAGGCATAAGCCCTGAACCCTCACAGACATAAAGTCACCTGGTAAGTGATTGAGTGCAAGGGCCTGTAAGGGCTCGAAATGGTATAAATAGGAATAGGACCGCATATTGCGATGTTACCTTGACAACCCTAAAACATGTTCCTTACTATTGTGGGTTTGGGACTTTTTATTTTAAGATTTGCACTTTCTTCATGGTCAAGGCATAAGGTATCTGCGAGGCAGGTTTTATTTTGGGGCAAGACTACGGTAAGCCCGGAGACGCACAAAGAAAGGGAAAGATCAACAGGCACTGCAAAGCGTAGGGGTGGCAAAGGGAGCAGCGAGGCAGGAGGCAGGCGGCAACGTCCGCCGGGGTCCCTCATCCACCGGCGTCTGCTGGGCCCTGGCATAAGGAAGCCTTCACTGCAAACGTGGTAGGCACCAGTGTGCCCGGTGTCATCTGAGGCACCAGGAAACAGAAAATGAAACCACTGGGATCAATGCAGCCCAGTGATGATGGCGGGAATGGGAGAGGGAGACAAGGCATGGAGGTCATGATCGGGGATGGGTTCGGGTTCAGATGTGGCTTTGGGCCGCAGTCGTCTCAGCCAGAGATTCAGCCGGTGACGTTCTGTCCCATCCACCCCGCTCTCAGGTCTGCATCCCGGACCTTTGGCCTGTTTTTTTATTGCCACCCATCCCTGCGTGATTCCTGAAGATCAGCAGCACCAGACTTGGAGGGGGGTGCATGGAGATCTCCACGCTGGCACCAGCGACTTGCCTCGGGGCTTTGGTTGTTTGCTGCAGTCATGATCATGTACAATTGCCCTCATATAGCAATATGATCCGTTGTTTTTGTTAGAATGGACTATGTAGTTTCCCTGTAAAATAACTATAAAATGTAAGTGATCATTGTGTAAACTGCCATATGCAAAAGAGTTCACCAAGCTTTCAGAACGATTCCAAACTACTTTCCATAAATTGCAGTGATATCGCATTATATTATTTTTGGTTCCCACTTAGTCCATGTGATACTGTTGTCATTTTCTTGTTTTTGTGTTATACTGTGCTGTCTTTTTTACTTTTTTGTTGTTATTGCACTGGGTCTTGAGACCGAAAGATCTGGTTATGCATGCGAGTGCTTTGCCAAAGAACTTTACATACTGTAGTGCACAGCCTTGCAGTGATGTCTGTGACATGAATAAGAATCTATTTGCTAAAGAGTCAGTGACAATAAAAGTTTCATTCAGAATTATGGAAATAAAGAGTCAGACCAGTATATATCTTCATGATATATAAGCATTTTAATTCTCATGGCTTAAAATATATGTACAAAAAAGGCAGCAAGAATTTTTCTGTAGTCCTAGATAAGTTGGATTTGGTTTGCAGACCTCACATTATTCCCGAGGCATGAACCTTTATTTATAAATGGGTGTAAAATGCAGTCCACATGTGGAAGGTTGATAAAGACAATACTAATTGAAAACTCTAAAAACATCTTAATTAGCCTCAATTAGGATTGCAACTGTTCTCAAAGATATTTTTTATAATTTTGAAAGCTTGGTTAACTTTTGCATGTGGTGACACCACGATAATCACATACATATATATAGTTTTATATAGTTTTGGCCGTGAAATTATTGCAGCAGGAAATACTTAATCGATTTTGACCAGCTAGACTAGAACAACTGAAAAATTGTACAAACCCATTTGCATGTATGTACAAAGTCATTTGGGAACTTGTGTGAAGCAATGAGAAACAATGTTCTGCTGCGCGTAAGTGACACTATGGTCTGGGGATTGCACTTGTTGTTTTGCAAATGTTAATTGTCATTTGACAAATGCTCCAAAGCAATCGAGAAAAATTGTAAACCCACTAAGCGGTGAAGTGAATAACATTGATTATCTTGTTACAGTGGCTCCTGTTAAGGGTGCCATTATATATTAGGCAAGTAAACAGTCATTTCTTGAAGTTGATGTGTTGGAAGTAGGATAAATGGGCAAGCGTAAGTATGTTAGCAACTTTGACATAGCCCAAATAATGATGGCTAGATGAATAGGTTAGGGGATCTCCGAAACGGCAGATCTTGTGGGGTTTTCCCAGTATGCATTTCTCAGAACCTACCAAAAGTGGTCCAAAGAATCTAAACAGTGAACCAGCAATTGGACCATGGGCACCCAAGGCTCACTGATGTGTTTGGGGAGTGAAGGCTAGCTTGCCAGTACCAAGTAGAAGAGCTACTGTAGCAGAAGTTGCTGAAAAAGTTAATGCTACCTTTGATAGAAAGGCATCACAACTTGCTGCATATGGGGCTGCGTGGCCACTGGTCACGGTGCCCATGCTGACCAGTGTATACTGAAAGCACCTTTAATGGGCACGTGAGCATCATAACTGAACCATGGAGCAATGGAAGAAGGTGGCCTGGTCTGATGAGTCACATTTTCAGTTACATCATACGGACAGCCGGGTACTTGTGCGTCAGTGACATGGAGAAGTGATGCACCAGGGTGCACTATGGGAAGAAGGCAAGCTGACAGAGGCGGTGTGATGCTCTGGGCAGTATTCTGCTGGGAGACCTTGGATGTTACTTTGACACAGATCACATACCTCAACATTGTTACAGACCAAGAATATCCCATCTTGGCAACAGTATTCCCCCATGGCAGAGGCCACTTTCAGCAGGATAATGCACCCTGCCACACTGCAAAAATTGTTCAGGAATGATTTGAGGAATATAAAAAGAGAAGGTGTTGACCTGACTTCCAAATCACCCAGATCTTAATCCGACTGAGCATCTGTGGATGTGCTGGGCAAATAAGCCTGATCCATGGAGGCCCCACCTCACAGCTTACAGATCTTAAAGGATCTGCTGCTAATGTCTTGGTGCCAGATACCACAGGATAGCTTCAAAGGTCTTGTGGAGTCCAGGCCTCGACAAGTCATAGCTGTTTTGGCTGCATGAGGGTGACCCACACGATATTTGACAGGTGGTTTTAATGTTATGGCCCATCGGTGTATAAACAGGAGCCAATAGGAGCTTCATTCTTTGAAAACTAATTTTTCCATTCCTAGCAAGAAATAATTTACATTCAGTGTATGCCACATCTTAGTCTTGGATAAGAATCTGTAAGCGTGTTTCTTAGTGCAATCCTATTTTAGAATATCTAGATATATGATGCAATCAGAAGCAAAAACGGGTTAGTGTTTGAAAGCTACCCCAGAAGGATAGGTTTTTGTTTGTATCTAGAATCTGCAGCAAGACACAAGGTCCATTTTCACAACTAAACGAAATGTAGATATTGAATGGCACACAGTATCTTTTCATTTTTTATCAGTAGCTAAAACTTGGCTACATGTTTCAATGTTTAACAAATAAAACTTGCACCTTGTAGTATGGAGGTGAATTCCCCATTTGTGTTTGTGAATACTACCGTCCTTCCAAACCTACCCTTTGCATTATAATTTTGTGATATTTGTCTAAATGCCAAGGATATTTCATTTGAGCAATGCTAGAGCTTGCAGCTAATTCCATTATAGCCATGTCAACAAATGATTTGCAGTCAAGATGACTAATGAACAGTCATTTAAATAAGGCCACGAGGTTCTCCTCATGGAGTATTGCTGTTCAGTGTAACCCCATTGCAAAATGGCCCGGTGATGAATGATTATTGATGATGAAGCCCAATCTCTGGCCGGCTCAGTAAACAGCAGTCTGAGTGGTGCAATGTGTAATTATTGTGCTCATGTAGAATATTGCTGAATGTCGTGTGTATCAAGAATATAAGAATTGTGTATGGAAGAGTTTGATTTAGTGAATATAGCAGTTCATAAATCAGCTGCTTTTGCCCTGATATAAAGATTTCTAAAATATCAGGCTGAAAATGTATGGAATGTCAAATGCGTGTGTGTTAATCCCATAAGCCTACATACCCGACATCATCTCACTTGGAAACGGCAGGATTTGAAGTTGTCGACAGGAGAATGTGGAAATGATTAAGAACAAATTGATTGACAAAATCATAAAAAAAATTGGAATGATAAAAAAAAGACCTGTGAGATATGACAGAAATATACCCCTGGCGTCCTGTTGGGGGAGGCTAGGGATTTGCGCCAGCAATCGGAAGGTTGCTGGTTTGAATCCCATGAATGCCTGGAGTGATTGTACTCCATTTGGCCCTTGAGCAAGGCCCTTAACCTGCAGTTGCTTCATCCTGGGCATGACATTAACCTACATCTGGCCCTGTAAATAGGTCCTCCAACTTCAGGGAAGAATTTGGGGGTTGGTGGTAGGATTGGCACTCTAGTCACCGGTAACACTTCACACTGTTCAGCTCCATCGGAACAGTGTGGTGCTGAGGTATCACCCACTGCATGGCTGCACTCAGGCTCTCATCCCTGAGGTGGTTTGTTGCGTGGTTGTGTGCAGCAACACGCTGCACTGTATCAACGCATGCTCCCTTACCCCTACCTACCCCTGTCGGTAGGATGAAGGCTAGCATCCAGAAATGAACAGTGAAAAGAAGTGTGAGAAGTCTGGTCAGTAGGGGCTTGGTCAGCACATAACTGCCCGCATTAACCGAAAATAATGCTCCCACTCATGCAGTATTTTAAATATAACAAAATTAACATACAATTACGAGGAGCATGGATTGAGATCCACACCCCGGCACCTGTGAAAGCTGGCCTGTCACATTAAAGCTTTTCCAGCATAGGCATTTGATCCGTCCCGTGAGTGCTCGACCTTATCCGTAGGTGTTCCAACCCTTCTGCACCCAAGGGATCGGCGCTAATGTCTTCCAGGAGGAAACCTGGACGTAATACCTGTTCCTCCTTGGACTTTTAACTAAAGTTCAATAAAAAAAAAAAATGATCTTGTTCTTTTGCTTGGGACCATATGTTTGTTTGTCTGTTGCCCCATGCAAGAAATCGGATGCATTCAGAGCATACAGCGTTCTGATTATCAAGTGATGTTGCAGATACAGAGCTTTAATTAAAGCCTGATTTATATCTGAAGAAATTGTCATTATCAAAACAATGTCATCAGCATTACAGTTTTTCTCAATTGCTTTAGCACGGTCCATGAAGTATACTCAAAATTCTCAAGACTATAAGACCATTTCTCAGTTTATACATACAACTCAATAGTATGATTAAGCTGCAAAAGGCTATATATCTTCCAAACAACTGATGTCTCAAAAGATCCTATCAATTCTATCAATAATTTAGTCAGTGGTACTAATGAGAAGTACCCTTGTCATTGTTGATACCATGAAAGTTGAAATGGATTTGATATTGTCAAAATAGGAGTAAGTAGGTTCCTCATTCACAATTCTGAATGATAGTTGTTTCCCACTTTCTCAGTCACTAACTGAGATTTTTCTTTAGCAAGCTGATTCTTGTTCATGTCAGTGACAGCAGTTTCAACACTGCAAGGCTCTACATTACAGTGTGCAAAGTCCATTGGCATGAGAAAGCATCAAATGCGCATGTGTAACAGATCTGCCCTCAAATGGTCTCAAGACCCAGTACAGTAGCAAACAAAAAAGAGACCATGTTCTGCTGTATAGAAGTGACTTTATGATGTGGGGGATTATACGCACTGTTTAAAAAATGTCATTTGGGAAATGTGCCATTATGAGCAATTGAGAAAAGCTGTATGACCTGGCCCTAATCCTTATTGAGATCCAGTTGAGGTAATCTGTCCATCATTATCTGACACTAAACGCTGTGTCAGACAGCCAGCAGAGTAGTGTCTTTCAAGTCTTTGGACTTGCTCTACAGAGCTGAAGGTACAAGAAAAAAATGGATAGTGGCTTCTCTGTAAATGAAGATATTTTAGTATCCCTTATCGGTTCTAATTGGCCTACAACCTTCACTAAGCAGCACCAGAATGTGAAGGGCCTTTCACACAGCTTCATGGAGGTGCTTATTTTGAACACACCATCTAACGATGACATGAGGCTATTAGTCGTAACGCTTTGTTGATCTATGTTCTTGTTGAACAGTGAGGTAGGGGTAAATGAAAATTTAGCATTGAAAGTAATCATTACAATTTAACCAAGCAACATATCCAATGTTATTTGATACTGAGTAGAAAAAAGTCAGCTGGAGCTAATGCAGGTTGTCCCCTCTGTTACCTGATGCTGTCTCTTCCCAGTCTGTCTCTGCTTCTCCCCAGGAGCTGTCTCTGTGTGTCTCTTTGTCTAGTGATCTCCTCCTCTCCACTTTTCTTCTCTACAGTTTTTTGGTATTGCGCTGCACCTCTCCAGGAGCTATCTCTGTCTGTCTGCCCATCAAATAATGTCCTCCACTCCAACTCTCCTCACTCTGTTTCCAATTAGAAAGACTTCTCCTGGGATTTTTTATTAACTGTCACGTCCCTCCCGTCTGATCCTCCTGTGTGCCACGCCCCCGCCTTTACCCCGTGTGGAATCCCTGTGTTCACCAGCTGTTTCTCGTTCCGTATTAGTGATCGCGTGTATTCATTAACATTGCATGTTGTAGCACTTTTCTGTGTGCAATATAGCCCCGAAAGGGATCGTACAGACACCCTGCCTACGACTCTTCCCCCTTCCCTCCAACGTGACATTAACAGACATAGTGATAATTTCATTGGAGTCCAAGTTCTTGACGAGCTCCAAAACTGCAGCATGAAAAACATCAAGACTGTCTTACTTTGAGTACAAAGCTGCTGCCTCATTGCCAGCATCATGTTTTTCACCTGTATCAGACTATATGTTTTTAAGTATATCCCTTATTTGTGCGTAATTACCACAAAGTGCTTTCAATGCATCTGCACGGCAACTCCAGCGGGTGCTTGACAGCTGCCTTCTATACTTTTGAGACCCACCAAATTAAAAGAATGCGCAGCACAGGGTATGTAATAAATTAACAGTTTGTTCTTCCTTAAGTGAGCCTGCAGCCCATTATAATGCCCTGACATAGTATTAGCACTGTCACAAGCCTGGCCTTGACAGTTAGAGATATCCAAGTTAAGTATGAAGCATAACCAGAACAGTATCAGTGAGACTTTCTCTTGTGTGACTCTCAATTGGATCAAAGCCAATACATCATTCAGTTATTTTCCCCTCTCTACTATCAAATCTAAATACGAATGTGAGTTGGTCAGTGTGCGACATATTTGGAGTAGAGTGCACAATCACTGAAAAATATTTTGCCTGTTGTCTGTCTTGCTTGCACTTTGTTGCCCATTTGCTGAACGGAGTTGGTGCATATGGTGGGTGAAAGATAAGATATGCTGCCTGCACCCTTCTCTCCATACTTATTTATGTGCTCAGCAAGGGCAGGATCAAATTGGGAAATGACTTTTGAAATGCCAAGAAAGTGGTGATCCAAGTAACTCATCATCGCCATGGAAAGGCAGCCCTCTTTCACTTAAAAACTGCATGACAGTTACAAGGCGCTTTAACACCTGACGCCAATACTGCATCTCTAACTATAGCACTAGTTTAGCCTTCACAGTCCCACTCCCAGTGTTAGATGAGTGCTGAAGCAATACTAACATGCAAATAGAGCTTTTCTCGTGACCACTCACACATTCAGGGAGTTTCTGGTCATACATTTTTTTTTTCTTTGTCGAAACTAGCATGCATGCAAAGCAAAAAATATTCCCTGTGGAGGGTGAATAAGTGATCCACTCTCATGGAACTTTTTCGCCATTCGGAAGATGAGTAGATCACTAGTGAGGGAGCGCACTTCACCTCAGAAGCTCCCATCACAGGCTGACGCGGGCCACTTGCTTCTTTGGCTTTGGAAGGCAGCAGGCCCTCGGCTGATAAGGACAGCCCAAGCTTCTACACTACGATAGTAGCTCAGGTCGTAATGTGCTGTTGCATGTGCTAACACTAGGCACCAGATTAGTTCACATGTTATTTGGCTGAACATTTTCCTCGACCACATCACATTAGTGTTTTCTGTTACCAATATTTTCTTTTTTTTAAAAAAAAATGTATGAATTGATGGTACATTTTTCAACAGTAATGTCTCCTTTTCCTCTTTCTCCTTTTTTTTTTGTTGCACCCATTTCTGCTCATTCCATTCACTTTGTGTAACTACCTAGCGGATGTTCTGACGCCAACTTTATTAGCATTAAGACAGAATGTTACAGCTGTGCGAATGTTGGAAGGCGGGCATAACATTGACTGCTACTGTATTAAACCAGTCGTATCATTTTGTTTGAAATAATGTTTCTGTGCTGCTTGGGTAGGTCCCCAAATGGTGTGGGCCCCCAAATGGCATGGGCCCCTGGGCCCATACCCAGAATGCCCATTGGATAAACCAGCTGTGAGGACAGGAACACAAAGGAACAAACTTAGGCGTAACTCAAACTCTGTTACTAGAGAGGAGTCAAATGAAGTCAAATAAACAACTACCTTGTTCATTTAGCAAAGTTACACGTTAAGATGGACAGTTCATGATCACTCGATCAGTATTCACTGTCAGGGGTTTGTTTTCTTCAACCAATCACAATGTGAACCTATGTCCCACTAGCAGATAGGATCGCAAGGGGTGGGGTTTACTGGAATTGAAATAGAATTTGCGTACACGCGCCCTGGCTGCAACAGCACTAGTACAAAATAGACTGACGTGAAATAAAGCAGTTTCATCCTGCATGACATCTCGGCGCTGTCTGTATATCTCAATTCTTTCTCAATTATCTGCTTCAGTGGATCTCAACTTCGTGATTAAAACTTGACATAAGAATTTAATTGATGTTTTTTAAACTGTTAGCTATATTGGCTAAAAAAAAAAATAACTTTATATATATATAATCAGACTGCTAAGTGCAGAAAACAGCTCACAGTGTGTAGATGGGTTTGCTACACTAGCAAGTAACCAGAGTGTGCTGAATGGTCATAAAAAGGGTCTGGAACTGCGAAGTCCAATGTGGACCAATCCACTGCAGTTAGCAACTCTTTGCAAAGGTTTCGTTCATATAACAGGTAGCCACACAACAAATATTATTTATTATTATTTGTTCATATTGTTGTGAACTGAGTTCGCAAGTGTAATAACTGACCAAATGTCCATTTGATTAGTGTTTGTTTGTATGTGAAAGTTTTGAAACTTGCCAGTCACTGGATCTGAATGCAGTAGATCTCCCTTGGGATGTGGTAAAGCTGGAGAGTTGCAGCATGAACTGCAGCAGGCAGATCTGCAGAAATTACGTGACGCAATCATGGCAGCATGGACCAGAATCTCAAAGAAGCGTTTCCAGCATCGTGTGGAATCTATGCCATGATAAACGGAGGCATTGAGTAAAGGGAGGCAAGACACAGTATTAGTGTAGTGTTTCGCAGTGAGTATACTTACGGCATACTAAAGTCTTTAGTGTTTTTACTTTAAAGCTTAAAAAATACAGAGATAAGCTTTTTTGTACTGCAAAAGATATATTTCAGAACAACAAATGGCAACGACGATATTTCAATGCATGCCTCGGGAACATTGTGTTTTTTAACACATGTAGTCTAACTCATCTGTCTTTTATTCTGTGGAGGTGACAATTTCCGACAGAATTGTGGTTACTGACAGCTGGCTGTTTATCCTAATTTGATATGGCCCTTCCAAACCAAACTGTTAGGGGCGTCATTAGACTGCAGTGACAGAATTGGTAAAGCTGGATTCTCATTTTAAACCATCTGCTAAAAGCATCGGGCCCAGATGGTGAGGCATCCACTTTTCTGAATACCAGGTAGCTGGCTAATGTGGCTAGTGACTCATCTGTGTGTGATATCTGGTCTCTTAAATAGTAACTATCTGCCGGATCTGCTGTAGGCCTCATTTTAATTTTAAATTAATTTGCCTGTTAAAATGGATCTTGTGTCTTGGTTTAGCTTCTAAATATTTGCTTTTAATGTAGAATTCAGCATCTCCTAGTTTTGGCATATAATTCAGCTCACAGTAAGGTCAATGGGGGTAGTTCTTACTCAGTCAGAACCTGACGCTGTTCCAGATTATCATGCACAAATCACCCCATTCATATGTAAGAGTCAGTAATATTTTACAGCTAAATATAAAGCTGAGTAACAGTAACAGTATGTTATAAGAATGACATGCCTGGATATGCAGGCATAAAAATAAATATGTTGAACTCCATGCAAACTTGGCAATTCTGTTACCTGATTGCTTCACCAATACCTGATGCAGAAAATGCAACATTTCCTTCCTTCCCTCCCTGTCTACAGCAGCTCATCTCAGCAGCATCTGCTGCATGTGCTGCATGCTAATAGCTCCTGCCTGGAGGTGCTGTTCTTTGGATGATTAGTGCCACATGACTTGGTTTAGGGTCACCTTGCATGTATATCATGCTTTTCATGTTTCCACACTTTATTTGGGTCGCATCCTTAGTATCTTTGTTCTTGGTTTACACGGTCTGTACTTTAGTTGGATATTTATCCCAGTGCCCAGTGCAAATCCTGTGTCCCTGCAGTTTTTTACTCCATAGTGTTTGAGTAATTGTTAATGTCCCACACTTGTACATCGTCTAAACCTTGTTACCTGTGTATATAAGTCCCTGTCTATTCTTAGTTCCCTTGTCGGCAATTGAGTGTGTTTGCATGTGTTGCTGTTGGATGTTCCCTACTGAGAACCCTGTTGCAAGTCTATATGTGCCTGTAGCATTTAGGTTAAGTCTTTGGAAGATCCCAGGCTATTTCTCTGCCTTTGTTTAGAACAAAGTGATCTTTTTGGTTTTTAATTCTTCTGTGTTGTATTTGATAATAAAGTTCCCTCTGTTTGTAAGCCACATTGTGTACTGTGACCATGCCTCAACATCAATACGGTACATCTTTGCTACTCAGAGCTGCTCTGGCTGATATGTCACTGAAATGATCATTTTCATACAGTAGTGCAACAAAGAAAATTCACAAGCCACTTACTGAGATTGACACCCACTGTCTAATTATGCACCTTGTTACCTCTGAAAAGAAACATGACAATAGGGTAACATGGCGATAAAGATTTATTTTCAAAGTTTGCTTAGCCTGTGAATATTTGATCCCAATACTCTGAGGAAGGATTATTGTGGAAAAGGCAGCCATGATCATAATCCTGAATTGCTCTCATGACTCTGAGAATCTCTGAGACCTGAAGCCATTATTAAAAATTGAGATAGCTAAGGATGTTAAACACATAGAGCCGTCTCTACTCTACAGTCATTTTTGGCTAGTCCAAGGAAAAGTTACTTATCTTAATCTGTTAGATATTTTTATTTTTTGTAGTGATATGAAGTATTACTGGAAGGAAATGCGAAATAGCCACAATTTTCAGATATACTTAATATTGTTATAAAAAGTTTTAAAAAATGTACTAACTACTGAAGCTGATTAAGGTAATTAAGGACTTGGGTTAGAGGAGGAAACACACAAGCGCATTCATAAGCTGAGCTGTTTAATACAGCTCCTCATCAGAGCTGCACTCTCACTCAAAATGCATTATACGCTGCCTAACTACTTTATATTGTCAATCATCTATGAAAAGAATAATTGAATATGTAGTGTACTGACTTCTCACAAATTTCCATTTGTTTCATAGTCATATTAGGCTAAAGAAACCTAAGGCAATTTACCACACTGAAATGTAGAAGTTCATGTTGTGTATGTATAGCTATCGAAAATATAGCATGTGGATTGTAATTGGTTATGAGACATAAGACTCAGTCTCCCAATATTATAGCAAAAGTGTTCCAACAAATGCTGTTCATAATATTATCATTGACTTGCCATCTTTTGACTATTCTGTTAACAACATTGATTTTTATAATAATAAGTAGTAAGTTTACATAAAAAGGCATAGCTCATAAAAAAGTGCCAGTAATGAAAAAGACAATTAGCCATCATATTAAATTGGGGACATAATTAAAAGAAATGTACATAGAACCTGGGCTGCTTCCCTTCCCGATTATATTTTACGTTGCAGATTCATGCACAATCATGCACAGTGAGTCATGCAGAAAAGGCAAACCAGTACACTGGTTGTTGCTTTATAAAGGGAAGGAAAGTGGTTTATTGCATCCTCAGGTTGTTAATGTGTGTCATTCGTTAAAGAAGCAATGGCACTTACTCTGGTAAGTGCTGTTGCTGCTCTTAACCACTAGCTAGCTGTATCTGTTAGGGAGGAACTGTCATTTTTATTATTAATTTTTACACTTTGGTCTTTAAACTGTTTTTTCGACCACAGATCCAGAGCAGGATGTCGGCCATCCAGTTATTATGTTTTTTCCTCCTGGTTATGAGGACTTGCATTGAAATACGACCATAACCTAGGCAACCAGGGGTGGCTTCGCCATTTTTGGAACTTTACATTATAGCGTTGTTTTAATAATATACCCCAATACATTTTTTGCCTGGATAGGCTGTCAACACGAATGTCACTTTTTGTGAGCTGTTCCTCACTGATGTGTATTTCTGCTCAGCATTTATTCAGTCACAAATGCCATTTCTATATCCGGAGGAGCGAGATAGGCCGTCTCTGCTGTTATTCAGTATGCTGGGACCTCTTTTTTCTTCACTGGAGTGCTTCATAGCATTCCTGTGCACTTAGGAAACCTATTTTTACTAAGACGAGCACTCTACATGCTGTTAGGGAGAGAGCTCCATGCTTTCGAATTCTGTCAAGTTTGTCTTAAAAATGATCATGGTGTGAGGGGGGTGGCAGCGCGCACTCCAAAATGTATTTCCCAATCCCCAAAATCTGCATGTCCTCTAGTCATCTTTCATTCAGTGGTATAGCAATAACTCTTTAAGGTTTTATGAAGGACATCCATTCTTGTGAACATGCATGATTCCAGTGCGGCTCAGTAAGACAGCCATTAGCATCTAGGCTGCCATACTCTACTCTGATGCAATTCCTTGTTGTTTTTCATACATTTTTCTTCCTTTGACATAATTATGTATACATACTGCGGCCAAATTTCTGAGATAACTATCTCAATTAAGGTAATAACTGCCCACTGTAGCTTTCAGTTAAGCTGAAAGACTGGTTTGGGAATCTCCTCGCTGAATACATAATTAGTTCCAACCCTCTGATGCAAAATTGAATCACAATTACAGTTTTCTTCTTCACCTCTAGCTACATGCAGAGTGTCTCTCCATTAGTATTTGCTACTACCAGAATAAGTATTTGAGCTTGGAAACATAATTTCTTGTTTTAAGTGAGCCAGACCCTCTCTATTCCACCCCTGCCTATGTTATATCTCATTGGGACTGGCTTCTTTGGACATCAGATGGAAAATAACGCTGAACTTCAGAATTTATGAACTGTGCCCCATTCCTTTCATGAACTAGAATTTAATTGAATTGCCCACACCCCACAGGATGTTGAAATGGAATTAAAATGACAGAAGAAGAATTTAATTGAATTCTATGCAAATGCACAACATAGGAATTTCTGTTAACCTAGCAAATTTAAAAATGCAAGTAATTATATTATTATAATATATAATAATTATGTAATGTTATAAAATATATAATAAAGTATATATAGTAAATGAATAATATGTTATGTATTTTACTTTCTAAATGGTACATACAGTATCTACATTGAGCTTGTATATGTAGGAGTAGATAAAATATACTTTATATTTGTGTGATTGTAATATATTTATAATATAATTCAGTTTACAGTTGGTCTGTGTTGGCCCTGTAAATTCTTTTCCATGAGTATGTTTATTGTTTCTGCATATTGAACTGTGTGTATTACCTGGGTCATTCCACTTTAATTCAACAAATGGCCTTTGCCTCACCATTTTTGAGTTTGATTAAATTTGGTATGCAAATTACAAATACCTTTTAGAGATCATAAATGTTTTTAGTTGTTTAAAAAATGTTCCATTTTAAATATAGCACTGCAGATAGCAAAAATAAGTGCTTTCTTTTTTTTTAGAATTACTGCTACTTGGTTCAGCTGTAACTTGCTGGAGAGCTAAAAAAAAAGTACTTTATAAAATAAAGGACTTTATAGGATTGGGGTAGTTTCAGTATTTTTTGTAAGTTCAGAGCTCTGTAACTCCTACACTCCCTTCAATAAAAACACATTTATTTGTTGTAAAGAAGAAATTATTTTTCACTCCCAATAAAGTGAAAAAATTACCCTTCCTCCTACACACCATTTTTTTTTAACTTTTTTTTGAGGTACGTGCCTCACGGTGGGCACCAAGTGAAAGGACAATACAATACAGATAACATACATACATAAGTATTTAATTATAAAAAATTAGCTTCTTCGATGATTAACAATATGTTTATTTTTAAACATTAAAATTCAGTGAAAATGTACATGGCAAAAATAATTCCTGTCCAGAAGTAGCGGCCTCCTTTTGTGAGCCAAAATGACATAAGCGAAGAAGCACTCACCATTAATTTATATGGGAAGTATTTCTGAATGTTCCCAGACCAAAAAATGACCAACCACATCACACCAAATATGATATCACTACATAACACTAACAAATAGTAAAAGCAGGAATGAAATAAGTACACAGCCTATATAAAGTAGAAATAATGTATATATAGTATAAATACAATATAAAAATATATATATAAATATGAATACATAATTTTTAAGCTCAGCTTCCTAATAAAGAAATGCTAAATGCTATTTTATCTTTTGACCTTTCTTTCCTTAAAAGCTACAATCCTCTTCGGATTTCTTTCAGTTAGCATAAACTAAAAGTGAAGTGGCATAATCTGATACCTGTACTTTATTTATTGTTCTTATTTATGAATAGAACAATAAGTTTTGTCTTTCAGTCCAACTATAGTGCTATAGCAAAAAGCAAAGCATCTTGGCAAATATACATCACTCATGGTTCAATATTTTAACATTTAGAACTTCAAAAAGCCCAAAAATATCTTCAAAGCCTTTATGATTGCAACATTCTGGTCTGAAAATTTTCCTGATACACTGAAGATCTCTCAATAGCTGCAGTGGGGCTAGTATAACAAGGCATTTGGAAACAAATACTCGGTCTGGAAAGCTGGTTTGTTTCTACTGCTGGTTCCTTTTCAATAGGCCAATGAATTGGCATCTAATGCAAAATTTGGTTGACTCAGGTATAAAGTGACACATTTTCAATGTAAAAAAAATAGTTTGGGATATGTATTTCATCGGGCACTGCAGTCATCAGACTTTTGGGGGTAGACACTCAACTTCTATAAGAAGATCCACCATCTTACACAAAATGAGAGTTCTGTGTATTATATAGATGACATTGTTGTCAAGTGTTGGCATTCTTTCATTCTGAATAACGTAACATTTTTATAACAGTGATAGAGTTTATGCTGTGTGTGTTAACATGTTGTAACAAGTGTAATTCATATTGAAATAATAGATTGGAATTACACTCCAATGTAATTGTGCTTCCTTAAATTCAAATTCAAATAGCAATTCTGCATCCTGTTTTCAACCATAATTCAAATTCAGTTCGATTACCACGTTAAATATCGACTGGAAGTGGCATTTGATTATGTGTGAGGATTCCGTCTGATCCCCATAAAGCTGACAGAGAAACATAGGGTAGACTGTGCCGCCCACCCACCATGAGGGCATACAGTCAGACCACCTTCCATGTCAGCCTGGTTTGTGGCCGAAGTCCCACTGCTCCTACTGCCCCTCCACTTGGTGAAGCACACTGGCTACTCTGATACGGACCTTCTTCCTTCTTGCAATTCCCAGATTGCACAAGGAAAGGACACAGGCATCCCCCTTCTCAAATGGTTATTAGGGAATGATCACCATGCCGGAACAGAGGGCAAAGGTGCAGAGATTAGAGGGGTGCCAGGATTAGCCCATTTGTTTGCGTGGTGCCTCGTTTGAGGAGAGGTGGGCTCTGTGTGAATGTGGCCTTGCATGGATATGACTTCAGAGTTTAATCAAGTCATATTTGCAGTGAGAGGAG
>JAODKN010000104.1:22350217-22360490 GCA_026774425.1 Petrocephalus zakoni | reverse complement strand
TTGCTTAGAGTAGGGGCTCCTGAAACAGCTGAAAGGTACAAACAAGCCGGAAAGGCTGCAGTAAAGACAATCAGGCTAAGGAGGAGATTACTGAGCCACAAAGATGTTTCGGACTGGGGGGGAAGGCAAGACCCGGGTCAGCAAGCACTTAAAAGTACTTGGCTGCTCTAGGAATATTGCTGAGCAGTGGATGGAACACTTTTTGGAACTCCTTAACCCACTGCATATGCCCTCTCACCAGGACACGGATCTGGGTGCCGCAGATCTATATCACTGAAGTTCTATGTATAGACCTATATAGAATATATATAGAACTATACAGAAATTATTCTATGTATTTAATTTTCTCTGTTCCACTCTGTTTTGTCTTGCATATAGTAATGTATTCCAGTACACCGATGTAAAGTGTCCTGGGACAACTCTCTTGTGAAGGGCGCTATATAAAAATATACTGAATTGAATCGCATTGAACTGAAGTGGTCAAGATGATACAAGGCCTCCATGATAGAAAGACTGCAGGGTTAAATGAAATATGTTACCTCTTAAATGTTGTGTTGAAGGTGAGTAAAATATCTATGTGAGTATTCATGGGAATCAGTGGACTTGGAGAAGGCTTATGAGCGTGTGACCCAGTTCTTACTATGAAAGATGCTTTCAGAATATGGGGTACTGTAGAAGGCTCTCGGCTTACAACTGGGTTTTGAAACCAGTACCCTTGTTATACCCTCTTTAAAATCCCTCATTTCATCCGTTCATCGACCCCTCTTTCCACCTGCCTGTTCCAGTCAGGATCCTGGGTCTCCTTATCTCAGTGATCTGAAAATGAACCTTTAAATAAAAAAAATCAATAGCATTTGAGGCTTCTACTATATCAACCCAAATCACGTGAATCTCGATCATGTCCTTAAACCTTGACAAGCATGTCACAGCATCCAACATATGGAAAACGATAAATAAATTAGTCATTTATTATGGGATATATTCCCACATTGGCCCAAAGGTGTCTCTGTAAACAAAAATTATACTAATGATATAATTATACATAACAAGAGTTACAATTATCTGAAAATGAATGATTTAAAAACAAAAAAGTCAAATCAAGATGAAAAGACAAGCCACATTGGAGAAATTATCCCTGTAATTATCCTTTTTATTATCGGTTACCTGCTGCTTGGTTTTCCAGTCCTTTAACGAGCTCCTTTATTACACAAATCCAGCTGCAGTGTCACACTTCAAAAAAAAATTAAAACTTGTGGCAGTGGTAGCCTAATGGTCACAGAAGTGCACTTAGAGTTGCCAAGGTTGCTGGTTCGATTCCCCAACTAGCCAGGTACCACTGAGGGTATCTAAGCAGGGTACTGCCCCCAAGCACCCCAGGTGCTGAATTAGCTTTCTGCTGTCGTGTTACAATATTACATATGGATTAAATGCAGAGGGCACATTTTGTTGTTGTGTGTCAACAATGACAATTAATCACTTCACTTTCACTAGTCTCGTGTAATGCTGAGAACTCTCATCACAGTGCTAATGCACCAGGAGAGACACCCATGTGTGTGAGTCAAGTCACTATTGTCATGGGACACACATGATACTGTTATTCTTTGCAGCTTCAGACAGCAAGAACAAGAACAATTGTGCAATAAACAGTGGACAATAAATTATGGGGGGTAAATTAAAAAATAAAAATTAAAAACAATATACAACAGTACACAACACAACAACAACATTAACACATACATGTAAACAGTCGAAAAGAGCAGGGTATAGGTGGACCAAATGTCCTGGAACCTTTATCCAGATGGAAGGGGGTGATCAGGCTGTTTAAGAGATGCCGGGGGTCACGTGTGATGGAATGGGATGGAGTGGTTGCAGGATTTGTGGTATGTGTCCATGAGACTTGCTGTTCTCACTACTGTATTTGCTGGGAAACTTGCTTTGCAAATCCTGTACCAGACGGTGATACACCTGGTTAGGATGCTGTTTATGGTTCCTGTACCAGACGGTGATACACCTGGTTAGGATGCTGTTTATGGTTCCTGTACCAGACAGTGGTACAGCTGGTTAGGATGCTGTTTATGGTTCCTGTACCAGACGGTGATACACCTGGTTAGGATGCTGTCTATGGTTCCTGTACCAGACGGTGGTACAACTGGTTAGGATGCTGTTTATGGTTCCTGTACTAGACGGTGGTACACCTGGTTAGGATGCTGTCTATGGTTCCTGTACCAGACGGTGGTACAGCTGGTTAGGATGCTGTTTATGGTTCCTGTGCCAGATGGTGGTAGAGCTGGTTAGGATGCTATCTAGGGTTTTTTTGTAGAAAGTTGTGAGAGCTAGAGGAGGGAGGCATGCTGCTTTTAGTCATCGGAAGAAATGTAGACGCTGCTGTGTCCTCTGGGTCAGGGAGGTGATGTTGGCCCAGAGGAGGTCATCTGATAAATGTACCCTGAGGAACTTGGTAACTTTCACCACTTCCATAGTGCATCCAGGGGAGAGTGTGCTATAATGGACTTCCTGAAGTAAAAAGGTAAACTGCAAAACTGTCAGGTAGATGATGGGTGTTGTTATGATGGATATTATCGAGCGTGTTAAACTTGCATTGTCATTATTTTTAGCCATTTTTCACCCTGGGTTTGCCGTTTGTATAATCTCCATATAGTATTTTGTGTGTTTTACTGGGAGATAAATTCACAGTTGCCTGTGCTGCCTCAATGCGTTGGGATAGGATTCCTTTTTAAATTAGCAGCCTTTTTAGGGTCATAGCCCTGGACTATTTCTAACTGATGTGATAATCTCAGTTGGTCAGAGGAGGACAGGTGGGAGGGATGAATAGCGTTTTCCCATCAGGAGACCAGGACTCATGTTCATTAAAAACAACTGATATGCTCAATGCACCTGCGGGCAACATGATAGCCAGGATGCCACGCACTCCCCTTACCACAGATAGAGAGCAGAGCAGAATGCAGAGGGCTGAGGTAGGTGCAGTGATTCTACAATCAGCGACTACTTTTACTTAGTGTTAATGAGCCAACTTAATACAGCAATAACAAAAAAAAATCATACACAAAAGCTTACTGATTCTCTCCTGTGGCCTGTTTGGGCATTTTACATGCATACATTATACATCATACTTTAGTCTGAAGGCTTATCTTCTTTACGTGTAATTCCCATTGTGCTGACTGTCATCTTATCAACCTGTAAATAAGTCAGACTGATGTCAGGAGGCTGTATAATGAGAATGCCAGTATATGGTGCATGTGCACATGCTCCTTAAGGCAATTCCATGAAATAATGCAGGCTATACACCGTAGTGAATGCTTGCTTTCCAAAATGCCTTCCCAGATGATGCTGAGGTTATTTCTTTTTTTGCAAATGCACTTATGCAGGTAAGGGCATGTTCTGAATGTGCCAATCTGAGGCTGATCTCGGGGATTTTTCACTGAGGGCATATTGTTGATACTTCCATGAAAAATGATCGGTTTGTCTTCATGTTCTATTCTGTCCTGATCTGTGATTTCATGAATTAATAATTTTATTATACATTTAAAAACAAGACTCATAATCAGATGATATAAATGATAATTCATATACATCTCCCCAGGAAAGTATGGGCATTGGTAAATTACATTTCTGTACACCATGAACTAATTTAAGCTTTTTGGCATGACAGGTAAAACATTACGTCACTATGTTGATTTATATGTAAATTAGTGCTTGTTGCGCAGTGTTGAGCTTTGAGCCCAGAATTAGTCTTGGTTATAGCTGTGATCCTAAACACAGGACGGATCTAGGCAGTCAGCTGCTTGCTATTGGTGCTGAGCAATACACACAGAAGAAAAAAGGAAACAGATGGCTGGTGTAATAGAATAGCAGGCTGTGTAAACTTGACCATGTGTGATTGATGAGCTAATCGTCCCCTCCAGCTCTTTACACTCATTCCACTACCATGAATGAACAATTTGGGGCAAACTTATGCAATGAGTAACAATGAGAACATGATACCCATCATTGATTTTTGCAGGGGTGTGTCACATGAGTCCTTCCTGTCAGCTAGTCTTTCTATTTTTCTCTTTGCTTAATAAGCTAGCTCTATTTTGTGGGGTTTGGACATGAACTATCTAGCTATTACTTCCTCTTCCTTTCTCCTTTGCATGAATCCAAGATCTTTTGCCATTTTGGCTTTCTCTCTTGCCTGTTCCCTGTTTTACTGTCAAAGTAGTTTTTTAATGTAACACAATGGATCCCTGCAAGGTGGCTGATGGGCACACAATCAGTCTGTCAAGTCTGCTGCACTTTCAGACCTTGGGTAGTCACTTACACATCCGACACAGTAAAAGTTTAAGCCCTCGGAACACTGGTGGGAACCCAAGGTTGTCCTCACGGCAGACCGATGAATGGTCCATTATGTGTCATTCACAAACCAAAAAAGCAATGCCTTTTCCATTTCCAAGCCGTATTTGGGAAGTCTTTTTGCAGTGGTTAAAGCAAGAAGCAGACCCTCCCAGCGGCCATTAGACCTCTTTCATTTAGCTGGGAGCTGCCCCATAATACACTGCCGCACTGCTGATGGATGGTGGGAAACAGAGAAGCTCCATTACAAAGATGCAGATAATATTATCCCCTATTTCAGGTTGCTGTTAAACTGCTCGATATGCAATGTTTTTCCAACCCTTTTTTGTCTTAATTAGCACGGCTTACTCTGCCTAATCTCATTCCTCCAGAAGCTGAAATGGATGCAGAAACAGATGGAACGGAAGCGCAATAGGACGGCTGAATCCCTCACTCACAATTCTGCATCAGGTGTGTTATTTCTGCCCTATATCTCTTTGATAATGTCATCTAGGGGCTTCGGAAGGAAATAAGGCTGCCGGACAGAAGGAATAGACTAAGTTGGGAGAAAAGCGTATGATAGTTTGCCTTTCGACTACAAAGAGCAGTGAATTTAACCACAAATGTATTATTCCAAACTACATCTCACCCAGGTTTCTGTTAGCATATGAAATCCGCCCTGATTTAGTTTTTCACAAAACTAAATTATGCAATAGATTCTTAGTAGGGTAAGGTGGGTGGGCTGGCAGGAACTGGCACATCTCCTATGTATTGACCACTGGAGATTCAGTTTTGTGTCCCCTGTTGTCTTTTTCCAACTTGACATTTAATCCCATAAGCATTTCATTGCTTTTTATTATGTCATTCTTAATTATCATGCTTTTGAAAGGTGCTGGGCAAAGCATTATGGGTGTTGTCAGGGATGTTTTAATATTGTTTTTAGCCCTCCCAAATAAATGTACACTAATTAGTTAAATTGTGTGTGCGCATTCATTTTAATTAAAATCAGATTCCCCTTGTAGAGGTGTAGCCCCCCTTTTCAAAGAAACAATGGTCCAGGGGTCAACCATGTTTGGAAGTGATCAACATAAAAATAGGTTGAAAAGAAGAAAGTTGAATATAAAAGCTGGTCTAATTTACACACTTAACTGCTATCTGCTACCTAAAATGCTTTTAAAATAATATCATTACATTTTTCAAATGACTTTGAATAATAAAAAAATAAAAACTAACATTACTTTGTTTCCATATCTAAAATTAAGTCTGTTAAATGGGACGATTTTTTAATCTGGAAAGGCAATTATTTTTCTCCAGCTGCTCATGCGAAAGTTCTCGAGTTGCCGCAGCTTGATTATGACATTCATTTTCTGCCATCAGCAATCAGGGCCTCAGTGAGAAAGCCATGTGCGGTTTGGGTACACTTACAGCGATCTTTGTCGAAATTGATTTTCAGGAGTCCTCCAGAAATGCAAAGGAACAGTGAAGCCTTAATCTGTGTCAGGTTCTTATTCTGTTTAATCAGCTGGCTGCACTGCTTTTGTCCCGTCATTAAAAGTTTCGGTTATTTGACTTCTCTATGTGTGCCCTTTGAAGGACTGGCCTTTCATTAAGTCCCTTACCCTATGCCATCATAGGCCCCAGTGTATCATTTTAACTGCTATGACTGTTGGCCTTACTAGGTGTTCAACCTAAGGTCGTCCAGCAAGCCAACCCCCTGATTCAGTAAAAACCAAAGATGATGATTTACTGTTAGGCAATTTACTGAACCAGAGTTTGAAAAGATACTGCCGTTGACAAGCTTTGAGTAAAGGATGGCACTGATCAAAACAAGTCTATTGCATTGGCTAGATACCACAACTGAGATTCATGTCTTGCAAATGCCCCACTTATAGTGTTGATTTTTGCAATACCATTAACCATCTGTAGATGTCTCCATTACCAAAACCTCAATAGAGAATGGAACTATTTTAGGTAAGATAGCTGTTAAGTAATTAGTAACATAATAGTTCCCCAGGACAAGTTAATCTCTCTCACATTCAAAGCATAGATCCTTCTGTCACAGGAAAAATACAGGCCTGGCACTGCATCCAATGTCATTGTAGAGAGATTAGAGTTAATGTACAGAGATTATAGTTAATGGAGCCCCACAGATTTAGTAATGATTATTATGATGATTAGCATTCATATTGTTGCTCTCATCCAAGGATGTAAGTAGCAGCCTATTATAAATAAGGAGTATGTGCCTTTGCTCAAAGAATTTCACTCATGGGCATCTGCCCGGCTTGATGTGTAAGCAGTGCTTAGATAAGCAATAAGTACTGCAACATTCAGCCAAACTTCACTGGGAGAAGTCCAGCAACCAATCACATCCCTGCATAATTCTAGTTCTGCTGGACTAAGCAATGACCTAACATGACTTTGGGCGACAGAATAGCAAATAAGGAGGTGAGAAGTAATGCTGGACAAATCTGTTATGTTTAATGCGGACAAATACACTCATAGTGAAAAGTTCTCATGAAAGTCTTGTTCTTTTTGTTCAGCATGAGTCAGACCAATGTGAACAACAGTTTAGCAGTTACATCTGGGACTTTGTGCTTTTAGAAGCCTCCCTAATGGTCGACAAACTCACTGCAAATTATTGAATTACTGCAGAGTCACTGAGGTCAAGGGCTGTGGTGGGAGTCTTGGAAATGCAGAAGTGATAATCCCACGGGGCCGCAATGAAAGAGCACTTTTTGAGAGTAACTAAGCTGATGCATTGGAGGATACACACTCTCTTCCATGTTCTTCAACTCAAACCAGAACCACTTAAGTGCAATACCTTTCTTATTTCCTAAATAATTTCAGGTGAAAAATCCTGAGAGCAGCAGCTGTCCTCAGTTCAAACTTTACACTGGAAAAATATATGCAAGAAGTAGCTTTGTGTTCCCACCAAGCTGAAGGACTTACTATTTAGCTCTCATGTATTGTGAATTACAGGTCGCCTTAGCAAGACACTTTTTCCAGCCATTTACATTACATCAGTAGAGTTCTGTTCTGCATACCTCTATGCCAGTGTACTTTCATTAAACAGAATAAGGGCACCTTGTGTTAGAGTCCATGATACAGAACTCCTACATGAATCTTCAGGTTCCGTGTGGGCTGTCTTTCTGTTATACAGTAATGCGTCTGTAATGCCACACAAAAATGCTCATTGTCTGAAAACAGAGCATTAGCTGTGGATATAACCATATACTACCAAGCACCAAAATGCAGTACATACTATTGTGACATGGGACTAAGTCACATGTATACAAGCATTGGTGTTTCTAGACCTCTTTTATTGCGGCATGTGCCCCAAACTTGATCCATTGTGCCCCAGTAAACTGTCACTTTCGAGTTTTAACAAGCTCCGATATTTGGCAGTGTATGAATTTAGATTAATAAGAACAGGGAAAGAGTGGGAGGTGTGGTGGTGCAGTGGTTAGCACTGTTGCCTCATGCCTCAGAGACCTGTAGCCGGTGAATGGTTACGTTATGTTAGCGTGCTGAACTGCGGTGAACTGTGGCACAGTATTTTTAGGGTTCCAATAAGACCAGTCGCAAACACAGTTGTGGCACAGTATTTTTAGGGTTCCGATAAGACCAGTCGCAAACACAGTTGTGGAGCTGGTGACAAGGGGAAAAACCAAGATGATGACTAATATTAGTTTCAGTCGTAGAATGTGTGACTTTTCTTTACAAGTTTACTAACTCTAGGTCAAGTGTTAAGTCACCAATATTCAAGTCACGTTTTTTCATAAATTGGAAAGCAAGTCATAAGTCATAAAAACTGAAACCAGACTACTGCTGCACATGTGTGTGGATGTGCGACAATAGCGGTTTCTTTTTGGTTAATAATCACACAATTTTGTGGTAACGGCAGTACCTCATGTCAGTCCCCCAGGGAGAGCTAAACTAGGACACTACCTAAATATGCAGTGTGAAAGCTTATGGGTGTTTAGCATTAAAGTCTGCTGCACATGAAGCCTCCATCAATCATTTCCAATACCTGTTTCCATTTGGAGTCATAATTACCCAGGACCAGAGCCAAAGTAACAAAGTAATGCATTACTACCGTCCAACTACTTTTGGCAGTAACAAACAATGTATCTAATTTCCTTTTCAAATTAAGTACAATTAATGGTTATGCTGAATGTAAACATACTGTTAAAAACCATATACAGTACCAAATAAGCATTTTGATTGATTAAAAGTTATACTAACGCAATTTTAAATATTAACATGACAAAATCAGTAACAGTTATGCTGAACCGATTAAAGCAAAATTATTATTATATTATAATTATAAATTTTTATTATAACTATCATTTTAAAATGTGATGGTCAAAACACACATTATCAAATGTAATAATTAAAATAATGCTAATAGGAATAAATGGAACGCAATCATTTAATTACGTCTTAAACCAACATCCCAGCAATTCATAATATATAGATTGAAGTATTCAGACACCTGGCCATTACACCTACAAGAACTTTTTTAACATTCCTTTCTCAATCCATCAATATGAAGTTGATCCCTCTGTTGCAGCTACAGTATAACAGCTGCCACTCTTCTGGGAAGGCTTTCGGAATGTGTATGTGGGAACAGTGAGGTTTCTGAGGTCAGGCTTCATGTTGGACGTGAAGGCCTGGCTTGCAATCTCCGTTCTAGTTCATCCTAAAGATGTTTGATTGAATTGAGGTCAGGGCTCTGTGCGCACCAGTGAAGTTCTTCCACAACAAACTCACCCATCCATGTCTTTATAGACCTTGCTTTGTGCACTGGGGCACAGTCATACTGGAACAGAAAAGGACCTTCCCCAAACTATTTCCACAAAGCTAGAAGCATAGAATTGTCCAAAATGTCTTGCTAAAACATTAATATTCCATTCACTGGAACTAAAGGGCCTGGCCCAAAGCCTTGAAACACAGCCGCACACCATTATCCCTCCTCCACCAAACTTTACAGCTGGCACAATGCAGTCATGCAGGTAACGTTCTCCTGGCAACCGCCAAATCCAGACTCATCCATCAGACTGCCAGGCAGAGAAACGCAATTTGTCACTCCACGGAACATGTTTACACTGCTGCAAAGTCCAGTGGTGGTGTGCTTTACACCACTCCATCCAATTCTTGGCATTACACTTGGTGATGTGAAGCTTGCCTGCAGCTTCTCAGCTATGGAAGCACATTCCATGAAGCTACCAGCACCAGTTTTTGTATTGGGGTTAATGCCAGAGGAAGTTTGGAACTCTGCAGTTATTGAGTCAACAGAGCGTTGACGCTGTGTGCGTCAGCATTCTGCAACCCCGCTCTGTTACTTTACGTGGTCTGCCACTTCATGGCTGAGTTGCTGTTGTTCTTAAATGCTGCCACTTTGCAATAATACCACTTACAGTTGAACGTGGAATCTATCTAGCAGGGAAGAAATTTCACAAACTGACTTATTGCAAAGGTGGCATCCTATGACAGTACCAGACTTGAATTCACTGAGTTCTTCAGAATTCTGCATGGCCTGTGTTGGGGAGTAACACATGTACTGGCATTACATATTTAGAATATAGAATATGAGTAACTGTATTCTGATAGTTACAATTTAAATAGATGGTAATTAGAATACCGTTACATTGTTGAGATTAATGGATTACATGATGGGGACTTATCTATTTCACATGTTTATTAAATTATGGCCATTTGACGCATTTCCCTGAAGTCCTTGAAAT
This sequence comes from Petrocephalus zakoni, assembly GCA_026774425.1. NCBI lineage: Eukaryota > Metazoa > Chordata > Actinopteri > Osteoglossiformes > Mormyridae > Petrocephalus > Petrocephalus zakoni. The sequence goes on along the minus strand of JAODKN010000104.1, from coordinate 22,350,414 downwards.
AAAACACGCAGCTACAAGCCTCTGTGCGGTTATGCTATCTGGCTGCTCACTCGCGGTAATGGAGCTGGTGCGACACAGCCAGGACTAGGATGCGCTTCTGTCTGGGAAATTCAGTCACTATTTCACGTTAAACTCATGGGCATCACGTTAAAAAGGAGAGTGAAACATCATTGCTCGGGGCAGCCTCTATTTACCAG
>JAODKN010000104.1:22334862-22347143 GCA_026774425.1 Petrocephalus zakoni | reverse complement strand
TGTAAATCAGCCGGCTGTACTCCTGCTTGGTTTTTTTTTTTTTTTTTTTTTTTCGTTTTGGCTCAAGTCCTATTTAAGTAATGGGGTTTGGTCACGGTTATGACAGTTTGCTGACAGATTCTTTAGGGCCGTCTGAGCTGAGGCATCTCCGGTACTGAGAGGCCACTTAAGGATGGCTCTATGTGAACAGAGGTTGCAGTTACACGCTAATCAGCTCAGGGAGATGTACATTATGTTCGTTCACTGCAAAGAGGCGACAGTGAGGCTGCAGCTGAGGTTAAAGCGCCCGTTTATTTTAGGCCATCTAAGTGTAAATAGTTACACAACACTTAAACAAAAAAAAGCGTCAAAATGCAGTTTCACTGGGTAGACCCGAAATGCGCTTTATGCCAACTGTAGTAATTGTCACATTAAGCTGCATGCACACTGAGAAGCTGACAGAATGACAATGGGAAATAGTTATAATTAATAACCTCCCGACATTCATAAAAATGAAAAGGAATGGCTGCTGTACACTATAAGCAGGTGGCTTCCAGAAGGGGGGCAGCCAGCGCCTTTGACTGGGGGGGAAAATGTTTCTGTGTTTGCCCGGCTTTGAGTAATTAGGATGGCAGCTGTGCACCACAGCTCTTGCAGACTGAGTCACGGCAGAGCAGCCTAGCTGATGCTGCAGCTGCTGCTAAAACACCTGTAAATCAGATCCGGTTTTGAAACTACAACTGCTAGAGCTGGGAAAGAGACCAGGCCACAGCTGTTTTTATTCGGAATCGTCCCGCTCGATATTACAATGCATTATTTAGTCGCTTAGCATCTGTTTCTATCCCAAGTAATGAGCACACAGTTTTTACACTATTTACCCATTCAAACATCTGTATATTTAATGAAAAATTTCTGAAACAATCTCTCTTCTCTCAATTGCATAATGAATGCCAACGCCTGTCCTCAGATTTAAACATGCTGCCAAGTCAGGAGAAGAACCTCACTTCTTAAATAATATGTAAATGTTTCTCAATGGCTACAGTATTCTTCAAACAGGCCCCTGCTCAGTGAAAGCGTGACCCCCCCACTGGGCATGGGAATGAGATGGTTTTATACTAATCAGAGCAGATTTGGAGAGCAGATCCACACACTACCGCCTGCTATGTCTCTTCCCCTGCTTTCAGGGCTGTTATTGCACCTTAGGCAGCAGACGGCTACCAGCTCTGTATACATGTTACTCGGAACATTTTGTTCCAAAGCTGCTGCTATTCTGACAAATTGAATTCTCCCGTCCTATATATAATTTTCAGAAACCTCTCACACTGATAAATGAAAGGGGGCTAATTGCTATAAATAGCTCAAATGTCTAATTTGTTGTAATATTCATTCTCATAGTTCGCTGATGGTGGTACACACCGTGCGGTTGGGATTTTGTAAACCCGCCTGCACTCTGGTGCATGTTCTCCCAGTGCCATGTAGATCCCCTCCAGAAACTCCGCTTTGATTGTGGGTGTGTGCATGAGCCTCGCGATGGGCTGGCATTCTGTCACAGCTCTACCTCACCCTTGTGCTCGTTGCTGCCCTGGTTTGGCTCCAGGTCTCCCAGCAGTCCAACCAGGATCATTACGTAGGGGATGTGTGGATGAATGGCTCCCAAATTTCCAATACAGGTTCAATGACCTTTAGTCTGCTGATTTCAGTGCTGATGTGAGCTAGTTTGCTACATCTACTCTTCAATTTGCTTAGCAGTGCATATGGGGTCATTATGATCTCCATCATGAGTGATCAATAGAAACCACAGGCTCTTGTAAAATGGCTACATATTTCTCAAGGTTGCTATATGACATTTCAGAGTAATGAGATGGCTGAGATGCTCATTTTAATGATATGGGATAAATTGCATCCCATGTTGATTCAGTACGTGACATGGCTTTATATTTTTCAATAAATCATCATTTTCAGTACAAAATCATGTAAAATATGAAAGAGGTGGCACCTCTGGGATAAAAATGTTATTACACAAGTTAAGTTGAGGAACCTTTTTGCTGGAGATCCCTGGGCTTCACCCTGGGTGAGTCCATACACTAAGGTGCCCCTGATGGTAAGTCACTTGCTGGCTGGCTTATGCATTGCTGCTCTGCTAAGTGCTAGGTAAAAACCATTCCTGTGCGCTCCTCCGTAATTTGAGGATGCTTCATTAGAGAGAGGTCACCAGTTCTTTGCTAGCTTGCTTCATTTTGAGCTGTAGCTATAATCTTGGAGGAAGGGGGCAGGTACAGATGAAAATGTATTTCCCACTGTTTGGGTGGAGAATAGCACTAATGGCAGCTTGTTTATACCTAACAATTAATTCTGGCTCCCATGTCAACAGAGAGTACTTTCCATGGTTTACACAGGGACTGAGAGAGGGTGTTGCACTCAAGTCTATCCATGCATTCTGTAATGAGAGAGTAGAGAGAGATGGAGCACGAATCAAGCATCTCACACTTGCTGAAGTCCCTGAGACTCAGACTTTGATACAAGCTGCTTAATCCAGTGGTCCCTAATTACCCCCATACACCCCCTCTGCATGATGGCTATGACATGCAAACTGGCCAGCTCCTCCAAGCGTGGCACAAGCTGGTCCCATCAGCCACTATTTTCTTGTTTCCTGGAAGCTCAGACCCGTTCCAGGAAGTCCCAGTGGGACTCTGTCCCTTATAATTGCCTGGTGAGGGGTGACATACAAAAACACTTCTTTCATTCAGCCTGGGAGGCCCCAGGAGAAGAGTCTCGTCCTGGGATACAGCCGTCAGTGGCTGTCAGCTGGAACACATAAGAGGCTGTCCCCAGACGCCACATGTTACTGTAAGGGACAGCGGTGACTGCCTTTGTCACTGCAGGCTCATAGGGGCTTTACCTTCCTAGAATAGTCCTTTGAATAACATCCTATCTGAATCGGTATCTGTTTATAAATTACCATTAATGCTATGATGAAAAGGCATCTACATTTCAGCAGTTTATAGTGGCTGGCATTTTTCAGGAATGTTTGCTTAAAAAAATTAAGTAACTTAATTTTTTATTTACGTATTTAGCAAAAACTCTTATCCATGATGCCATACAACTTAGACAGCAGGGTCGTGCAGTCTCTGAAGCAAAGAGGGTGCAGAGCCTTGTTTAAAGGGCCCACCACTAACATCACTTTTTCGATTACATGATTTGAACTGATGTTAAAATCATGGACATAAGGCGCTAGCCCACAGATCCACTCACTGCCGACTGTAACTGGACCCCTTCCAGTTGGCCAGAAAGCTAGTCGTATGTGGCTCTACAGGTTTTGACTTTGCCTGTGACCAGTTCAGTTACTGTGGCTGTGTTCATATTCCTGCTAGGCCCTGCTAAGTATGAAACATTTAATAAGTACCTGTAAGCTCTACCTGTACATTTCAATGAGAGCTGGGAGCCTGGAGCACGGGTGGAGAGGTGATCCCTGTGCCGGGAGCGAGTACTGCCTCGGGAGGCGCGGCAGGAGCATGGGTGGAGAGGTGATCCCTGGGCTGGGAGCGAGGACTGACTCGGGAGGCCCGGCAGGAGCATGGGTGCAGAGGTGATCCCTGGGCCGGGAGCGAGGACTGCCTCAGGAGGCGCGGCAGGAGCATGGGTGCAGAGGTGATCCCTGGGCCGGGAGCGAGGACTGCCTCAGGAGGCGTGGCAGGAGCATGGGTGGAGAGGTGATCCCTGGGCAGGGAGCCAGGACTGCCTCAGGAGGCACGGCAGGAGCATGGGTGGAGAGGTGCTCCCTGGGCAGGGAGCATGGACAGAGCTGGTCATAGCGGGGGATGGACAGGATGAGTCGTGACACCAAGTGGTCATAAATATTCATCCTGTCAGAGACACAGACTATCAGGATCTGGTATTTGAAGTCTACTGACTACTTGGAAAATCCAGAATAACCCATTTTAGCTGCAATCATTCAGCTCTGTTACTGCTGCATTCCCATCGCAGATTATCTATTAATTATTTTTCTGGTATAACCAGCAAGGAGCTCTGCAGCATGCCTGCGGGTCTGGCGATCTCTCTGCATTCACATTGTGAGACTGAATGTACATTTTAACAGGAATTTCCCAGCTGAAAGCAAGTAGTAGAGGTCATGAAATCACACGTCATAGCATAAACTGTGCATTACTGTTACGGAGAAACTGAAATCTTGCGTCTAAATGAACTGGGCCTGTGAAGCGGGGCACATTAACAGAATGCTCACTGTGGTGCACCTGCAGGCTGACAGTGTCCTTTGTCTTATGAAAGCAGCCTGTCCTCTTGCTGCATGTAGAATCCCATATCCAGAAATACTTCTACAGATATCAATATTTCCCGTGATTGGCATGGTGGTCTCAGGCCAGAACTGTGAGGCCCCCATCCCGGTTTACACTCAACCCCAAATGCATGCGCTGAAGAGGTGTTGGATTAGACTGGTGCCTCAATACAGGGCTGTGCAGGTGTCTTTTTAGCCGTAACCAATGATGCCATTATGCTTGTTCTAGAACAGCATCCTAAATTGTATTTATAGGGTTATTTTGTTGTTGTGGTGGCCGGCCTTGACCACTGTGTATCTCCTTTCATTATCAAGCACACCCAGGCTGTAACTGCTATCCATTCAGTAACATTAATAAGCCGTGTTAAATCAGTTTAAGCCGTGCGAAGGGCTTTTATCCTCCCAGTCTGCTGGAGGCTAATCCATCAGTATGCCGGGGGGGGGGGGGAAACTCCAAAGTTGCACTGTCTATGAGGGGGGGGGGGAGAGAGAAAGCTGTTTAGACGAATTGTTATGAACTGTACACGTAACCTCCTGTACTTGGGGTATACATTTAAGGTCTTTTTGCACCAAGGGTAATTGTCTGAAATTTCTGCAGTTGTCTAATAATGTACAGTACTGTGCAAAAGTCAAAGGAAATGTTTAAAGCAATTTTTATGCGTAGTATGTGTGTATTTGATCAAAAAGCACAATTGATCATTACAGCATATGGAAATTAAGAGTAACACAATAAAACTAACAGGGATGTCTGCTGTTCTCCCAGAAGCCTCTGATATCTTGCCGGGGGGCCAGATGATCCCCGCTTCAGCTCCCAAACCTCTCCTCAGGGGCATACCAGGCATTCCATGTATTCATTACATTTCACCACCAGCTCACTTAATTAATTAAGTTAATTAGTTAATAACTCAGTGCGATATTGAATACCCTAAATACCAGCATACTAATGGTCGAGTAAAAAAATACATGGGTATACATGGGATGTTTGCTGCAAATACTGGGGTGACTTTGGGAGAGGTTTTGAAATGGCTAAACTGACACACTTTGGCAGAAAAAAACTATAATTTTTACATTTAACATGAAGGTCATTTAAACATAATTGTCTTTGACTGCCTGAGACTTTTGCACAGTACTGTAAGTTGTGGGTTCTCCTAAAAGGTGGATGAACTTTTTTTTTAACTGATCCACTATGGATGGAGGCAGATTCATTAGGGAACACGTCACTGCCAGGTTCACATAGCTGCCCTCTACACACCAACTAGCAGCTCCCTACTTCCTGCTTCCTGTTATCCCTCCATCCATCCAATCAGATCCCCTCCAGGTCAGGTAGGCAAACTTGTACATTCATCTTAAACAGCAGATTCCAAAGAACACTAACATTCAAGTGAACAGACATGCAAGTCGATAAATCTAACAATTCTCCTAAACTTATCTTACAATAACACTCCAGTGTGTTTTCCCCTGCAATTACATACTGCCAGTACAACTCTAAACCACAGCCTGCTGTACCACATTTTAAACAAGGCCCATGTCAGCCCTGAACCCCCCTCCTCCCCTAAACACACTTCCACGATATGGGTAGGGACATGTCCATTCCGTCCATACTGAAATCTACACACCTTAAGCGTTCATACTGAAATCTACGATTTTAAGCAGTCGTCGGAGGCCATGGATGATGACAAAAAATATATATATTTAAAGAACAAAAACCTATATGCAGTATGGCAGTATCATCCTTTTCAGATTTCAGTATCATCCGCTATAAATATTTTGATTTTGATTGAAAAGTAATCACTGTGAGAAACAGTGAGTAAGTTTTGTCATGATTGTGTGCATCTCTTGAGAATAACATCATGGAAAACAAGACATTGCATAGTAACAAAGCTGGTTTCCAGTGCAGAGCTTCATTTCATTATATGCTCAGCAGGTTAAGCTCTGTGCCTATAATCAGAAGGTTGCCGATTCAAGCCCAGCCTCGGCACGTCTGTGGGCCTTTGAGCAAGGCCCTTAACCCCCAGCTCCCTGGGCGCACCTCGAGGTTGCTGCCCTTCACGGCCAGGCTTATTCTCACAGAGAGCGAGGTTGGTGGAGGTGAGAAGACAATTTCCCCACGGGGATCAATGAAGTATCTCAAAATATTTTATTTAAAGGCCTTGGAACAGATACATACTATATGTTTGAACACTTTCAACACTGAGGTAAGATTTTGAAAGTTTTGAGACATAATAATGAGTTCAAGACCACTCAGAACTCAAAAATGTCCTACCTTCTGCTTGAAAAAATACTAAGCGATGGCCTTCGGAGCTCTGACTGGAAAATTTGTGGCAATTTCACATACCCAGACTACACTGAGACTACACAAAAGAGACTACACAATATGGCAGTCTGCACAGGGTAGGATGTTGACATTTACCTTTTACAGCCAGAAAACATTCTGTGTGCATATGGGCCTCACATTGATGCCTCTCTTTGCCCCCTACCCCAGGATCCTCTTTTTTGCAACACTAAATACGGTCACCCTACCACAGGGGTCATCACCGTGAATGATAAACAATCAATATGAGACCATATAGAGTTTTTTTCTTGCACTACACTGGAATAAGAACTTGAAGTAAAACAAAACTGATAATGTGTGTTGATTGATGTCGAAATGAATAGCAAATATTGCAAATTTTTCATAGGCTGCCAACTGCGAAAACAGCTGAATTTGTGACTTTTACTTAATCAAATTTTGAGGGTTGTCATGCTTATGCTATTGTATAACTATTCTCAGTTTACAAACCATAAACGTATAAAATATTATTATAATTATGAGCCCGCAACTTGGCGTTATACCTATAAGTATCCCAATTCAGTTTCTAATTGCTTTGGGTGACCCCTACTGGTCATAGGCGGCATCAGCCCATTAGGCAATGCTTTATGGCTCAGCTGCGTTTTTAGACTTCCATAAGGCTTCTGGCAAGCCAGCTGCTGAGTAGACACACACATCTGTTAATATTTAATTACTTTAAAATGTCTAAATTTATCTTAATGTTACCTTGCTCCACCACATCAGGTGTAATATAGCTATTGTGCACAGATTTTATAGGTCTGCTCTCAAAATTAGTTTATATACCTCTCTGGGACTTAACCCAGAATGAGCCCCACCTATAAATGGACGCAATCAGCAATCCAGAAGTCCTTCACAGCTTGTTGCTTTACAAAGTCTTCCTTCAGCCACAATATTCATGATTAGTTATTTGGAATAGCCTTGTTGGGTCATTGATTGCACACTTTAAGTCTGCTGGTTCATTGATTTAACATCCATAGTCATGAAGTGCCTGGAAAAACTGGTCATATCACACATCCGTCTCCCTGAACCTTGGACCTACTCCAGTTTGCACTCGGGTGAAACTAATCCATGGATGATGCAATCCTCCTTGTCTAGCTCACTGTTATGAGACTTTTAGAAAAGAATAACACCTATATAAAGATGCTGTTCATCGCCTACAGCTTGGCTTTTAACACCATTGTGCCATGGAAACTGGCGTGCAAGCTAAGAGACTTCAGTTTAAGCAGCTTGATATGCAACTGGGAAATTGGTATTCAGTGTAACCATCACATTTCAGGTCAAACCTCAAATCATGCTTCTTTAAATGAAACAAGTCAAGAAATGTAACAGTGATTCATTTAATAGTAATTAAATACATTTAATAGTGATTTATTTAAAACATGGTCAACTTCATACAAATTCATCTTGGGCATGGCACCCAGGTTGACTGCCTAATGCAGTTGTACCTTATGTGCTGTGCTATTGTTCTGGTTTGGTGCCTAGTCAGCTTGATGAACACCTGGACTTTGGAGTGAGACCGGGCATGATCCCATGGATCTGCAGCTTTATGACTGATCGCTGTCAGAAAGTGCTCTACCAGAGGTATCTCTCTGATTGGGAACACCCCACATCTGGATTTGCACTAGGGCATATAGTCCTCCTAGCGCTCATTAACAGTGCCCCCCCAGGTCAGAATACACCACTGGGAATATGTGGACACTCCAACAACCCTGAAATCTCCAACAAACCCTGAATGTTTTAGATAATTGGGTAGAGGAGCACAACATGAAACTCAACCCAAAGAAATGTAAAATTGTACATTTCTCACGTATGAAACATCGCCTGCCTTGCCATCATTGACCAGAATACCCTGGTTGGAAATAGCGGACTTTAGTGGAAGAGATTTCTATATATTTCACAGAAATACCGCATCTAAGAACAAATTCTAGAGTGTGATTAAACAGATGAGTAGACGCTAAGACATTCTGTGTACAACCGACAGAATCAAGTATGGAGGTGAAGGCTTTGCTGAGAGGATCAGTATCATTTTCCATATGGATATTAAAATCCCCAAGAATAACAATTCTATCGACATGCATGATCAAGCTTGGTAGGAAATCAGTGAATTCTTTTATGAAGTGACTGTAGGGGCCAGGAGGCCTATGAACAATGACCACAGTGATATTTGCAGGAGGTTTACTCATTACATTAAAAACTATAAGTTCAAATGTGTTGAATTTATACCTTAATCTCACTGAGATACCTACGTTGTAATCAAAGATAAATGCAACACCACCACCTTGAGATTTCAATCTTCAAGCATACCCAGGAAGTGCAGATTCATTTAATGGAGTATAATCATCTTGCTTAAGCCAATTTTCAGTCAAGCACAAAATGTCTAGACCATGACAAGTTGTGAGATGATTTAGAATTCAACAAACCCAACTTTATGTTTATATTACCGGTGTCCTGTATTATGAGCTTCAAGTTAATATTTATTAAGTTTTCAATGAATATTTTACGTCGAGCAGTGCCATTATGCTTGTTTGTCCATGAAACAAATATAGTACTGTTTTTTTGGACTCTAAGTCATGACAGCTGGTTATGCCAGTCTGTCTGCAGCCTGGACTTCTCTCTGGCAAGTCCGCATTTTGACCTAAGACTATTTGCTATGCTTTCTGCTCTCCTAAAGCTGTCCTGGTCAACCTCAAGTGAAGTGATTGTGTAGGTTAAAATGTCTGGGAGCAAGTTCAGCTGTGAAGTGGTGGGTCACACAAGCTCACCCAACATCAATACCCAACCTGAAGGGCAGCAAATGTTCCAACATCTGATGGCTGTCGTAACAACAACAAGCTTCAAATTCATACCTTTGATTTCAGAATGTGATGATGGACAAGCTGGTGGCCACATACTTCAGACCATGTAGTGTATAATAACTCTGTAATTGATACTTTATTGATTCCCATGGGGAAATTCTCTTCTCACCTCCCCCAACCTTGCTCTCTGTGAGGCTGGGTGTGAACCGGCAATCTTCCAATTACAGGCACAGAGGCTTAACCCACTGAGCCACACTCTGCCACCCAATATATCCAGTTAGTCAAATTGTGCCATAAATTGACAAGGTGTGTAATTAAGAAAAATTACTCCCCACTCATGTGTCCTGTAAACTTAAAAAAAAACATGAAGATGTAAGAATCGGACACTTTTAGGATAGCTGGATGACAGGACAGGGTGGGCTATGCACCGGCCATGTTACCACAGGGTGTTGTTTATTAAATTAATAAATTATATACTGAAAATAACCTTTTTACATGACAATTTATTATTGTAAAATTTGATAGCCCTTGGTTGCTCCTTATGCTTAAAAATGACATCCGGTATGGTGGGCTTGTCTAGGGTAGTACTGTCGTATTCCCACCGCGCCAGTTGAGGATATGTGGATATGTTTCCGTATGAGTTAACACAATAATTGCATTGTGTAAGTGTCCCTCAGTCAATGTGTCAGTTTAGCAGGAATGCTGACAGTGTTTTGAATGACATCAATTGAAATTGTTTTTTTTGCCTCCAGCCACCAATGAATCAAACACTAGTTGATGTGTGCCACTAATCCTTTATGCTTCAAGAATATGTAAAGAGTATGAAAAAGTTCAAAATAAGCAATTTTGGGATTTTTTTTCCCGACATTTTGTGTGGTCCTTGCTTTTCCTTATTGTTTTCATTCTTACTTTTATCTCTTTTTAACAAATGTATGTCAGTGCTGTTCCAATTTGCAGACGATAGTTATCAATGCAGTGGATCTATGTCAAAATACTGGCAATTTATATATACCTAACACATCTTCAAGAACAGCTTCCATAATCCAACTTTATAAATTCCCTGGACCTACATGTATAGTGGAGACACTCATCATTACTTTCTCTTCTCGTTATCTCGAGATCACAACTTATTTTGCGTGTGATCGCACGATAACAAAGTTGTTATCTCAATGCCTCAGTCTGAATATTGTAGAAAAAAGCGCTACAATATCATTTATATGTTTAAAATGACTGATACCGGATTTTCCGACTGAGATATCCATCCATCCATTTTCTGAAACCACTTATCCTTCCAGGTGCAGGGGATCCGGAGCATATGGGCACGTGGCAGGGAATAACCCAGGGGGCCAGCCCATTGCAGGGCACACTCATACACCAGGCACTCACACATGTATACCTATGGGTAATTTGGTAATGCCAATCAGCCTCAGGATGTTTTTGGACTGTGAGAGGAAACTGAAGTGCCCAAAGGAAACCCCACGACAACACTGGGGAGAACATGCAAACTCCACACACATGGTACCTAGGCGGAAACCCGAACCACAGTCCCAGAGGTACGACGCAACAGTGCTAACCACTGAACCACCATGCTGCCCCCACAATTTGGATAATTGAATATTTAAAGAAAAAAAATTATAACAATGCAGAGAAGAGGTACAACTTATGTATGGTTTCTGGGATTTGACCCTCTCACCTCATACAGATGGGCCAACCTTATAATTAACCATTGGGTGCGTTCGACTTGTTGCAGATGCTTACAGCGCTGGCTTAAAGCGGTGCATTCTGGTCTTGACGCAATGCATGATGGTTAGTTTTTCTTGTCTGTCTTCAGTCGTCGCTGCAAAACGTCACCCCGCGTCACCATGTCACATGGTACAAAACTCTCAGCGCAAGACCACTTAAGTTGGATCGTGCAGCACCTCTCGCCCGGCTGCACAAACTGGGAGCCGCCTCCAGGACGACAACTGTGCATTTATTGGCTGAAGATTTTAGTGACATGCTTGACGTGTATGCACATTAGCTGTTGTTAGTTGTTAATTTATTGTTAGTTACTATAATGTTGCACTGCTTTATTTGTCTAATTGTCTAGTCTGTGAAGAAGGCATTTAAGTAAGAATTGCATTGTACTCTGTACTCTGTACATATGACAGTAAAAACGGCAACGCGGCGAGCTCGACCACTGCAGTCAGATCCCGCACACTAGGAGCAGTAAAAGTTGTCTGACTCGCCGCCAGTCAGGTTATTCTCCACCCCTGCAGCCGTGCGCAGATCTCATGCTACGTCATGTAGGCTGCAGACAGCCATAAGCCCCTGTCGAACACACCCATTGATATGACAGTGGAGGGCAGCACTCCGGGGGCCAATCAGCTAATGGTACTAATGTTAATGTGTGCTTAATGTATTATGTAATGTAATAATGTATTACTTTATCACTAAGTTACATCAAGAGTCACCAGCACTCCTAGACCCTGGTCTGCTAACGTGATCTCTTTAGCAAACTTGGCGGCTCTTCGGTGTCCCAGTCTGTCAGGGTTTATTCCACAATAATCACAATGTTATCCCTTACTTAGCTTGGAGTTAACTAGTTGACTAGCAGAAATTATATCATAGATGGTCTAACATTATCCTTAAGAGAGAGGTAGAGGTAAGAGGGCATGCACTGATACAGAGCGTTGCCGCACACCACCACATGACGGACCACCTCAGGGATGGGAGCCCGAGTGCAGCCATGCAGTGGGTGGTACCTCAGCACCACACCTCAGGGATGGGAGCCCGAGTGCAGCCATGCAGTGGGTGGTACCTCAGCCCCACACCTCAGGGATGGGAGCCCGAGTGCAGCCATGCAGTGGGTGGTACCTCAGCACCACACCTCAGGGATGGGAGCCCG
>JAODKN010000104.1:22322189-22334762 GCA_026774425.1 Petrocephalus zakoni | reverse complement strand
AGTGCAGCCATGCAGTGGGTGGAACCTCAGCACCACACCTCAGGGATGGGAGCCCGAGTGCAGCCATGCAGTGGGTGGTACTAACACTAACATACTAACACTATTATTGTTATTGTTTATATTATTATTATTATATTAGAAAATTATTTTGATCCAATAAATTAAAAGCAGCCAACTCACTTTGTTACATCAGCATTACATCAGTGTTACATCAGTGTTACATCAGCCGTTTGATGGATGTTTGGGTGCTTGCTCAAGAGAACATGGTTACCATGACAACAGGGGTACAGTCACCCATGTGCTAGGTCAAAAACGTCACCCAGCTGTTGGGTCAGGCCAGTGACCCAAATTTTGGGTCGGAATTGGACACTTGGATGAAAATGACCTGATGAAATTACCCACTTGACTCAACCCAGCTTTTGGAAAGAGAAAAATAAAATACAGCATTTTTTAGAATGTAATGCAGGTCAAGAGAAATCGACCTTCTCCTTACAGTGGCACGTGGTCAGGCACATGTCCCCCATAGTCTATAGTGATACCTGAACATCGATTCATAGGTCAGACCAAACCAATCGATCTTGTATGCCTTTCACACTATTCAGATCAGCAGTTGATGGACCAAATGGGATAAATAAATAGAAAATGAAGCAATGGAATCATTTCATGAACAATCTCCCTGAGATATGTGGCTGCTGTGCTGTGCTGTGCTATGGAGTGAGCCGCACATTATGATTGCATTAGTGAGGAGAGAAATCACTGAAGTGGACTGAAACGGAAAGAGATCAGCCATGGAAAGTCATGGAAAATGCGGCTTTGCTGGTGGTCTGGACTTGAAAGAGCCATCTGTAGGGTCTTGAGGATCTATTCAAGGCCCACCCTCTAAAAAATCTGCAGCAGCAATGAGCAACTGAAAGTCAACTGCAAACACGGATGATGGATAGATGGATAGATAGATAGAATCTCTATTGTCATTGTCAGAAGTACAATGATATGTTGTTTGAAGCAAGCCAGCAGATGCATATTGGGAGGAGGAACAAATTAACAGTATAAAAAGATAGTATAATATGCTAAAGGGAGGTGGAATAAATATGTGTAGGAAGTGAATTACAAGCAAGTGGATAGAAAGTGGATTTATATATATATAAATACACACACACACAGGATCTCATTTACAGCAATGAGGTGCTATGGTTGTACTACAACCGTAAGACCGTAAGATAATTGAACTCTTGAGGTAAGCACACAGGACCATGATATCACTAATACAGTATTATCACTACTTTGCCTTATAAAAACACTTTCAGTGTTGCCAGAAATTAGGGGAAGCATTCCTTTACAGTATATGAAAAACAGTTCATTCCTATATTTAATCATAATTAATCATAATTTAATTTAATTATCACTATTACTTTTAAATTTTTTGCTACTGCTTGTTTCATTAATGTTGTTTTATAATACATTTTTAAATAATGACATTTATTTATTTAGCAGTGAAATACACCAGAGGCTGATAGGACGTCACAAGCACACAGGTGTCAAGAAGCCAACTTAGTGCTGCTTTCCTCTGTGCCGACCCGGTCTAACCCTGACCCAGTCTTGTTGGCTTTTCCTCTTCTGCAGGTGTGGATGTTTCCCATTGATTAACTGAATGATTGCCTCATATGTTGAGGCATTAACAAGTTTGACTTTGACTCCTGCTGCCCTGTTGTTTTCGCTCCCTCTTAGTGACACCCATCTTTCCAGGCTATTCCTCATCCTTGGTCGTTTAACTTAACGTACATTTTTTATGCGCTGCTTTCCGCGTGTGCTTTCCCCCTTCATGTTGCTCTGCCAGGAGCCAGGTAGCTGTAATGCCTCCAGCACCGCCAAGAGAACATGATCAGGGAAAAGCCGAGAAAGCCCGAGATTGGTCTAGACCAGTGTCTAATGAGAAAAAAGGGCGAGGAACTGGAAGTGGATGGGTAGCTTGTCCCACCGTCCATGAAACATGCATGAGAAGCATCTAGAGTTAGCAATATTTCCACATGATCTGCAGGAAACTCTGGCTCGATGTTTCATGATGTGAGAGGTCATGTGGGTCTTGATATAGATACCTTTGCCCCAAGCCACTTGGAAAGATCTGCCTGATAGGTGGAATAACATTACATTGTTTTTTGAGGAACCTAAAGATCAATCTGCTGGCCAGATTTAATAATTAATTTTAATCATGTCACCGGCCGTATAATTCAAATATAAATAAAATATGTCATTTTGAACAACAGGACACAATTTATCACACCAATAACTAACAAAAGACGAAGGGCACAGTTCCTGTTGTGTGGTGGGAGAGCAACACATGAAAGTGGTCAGAAGCTACAAAAGTTCCCAGTCAATTTGGGAAGGAACTCAGAGCCGGGAACACAAAAGAGGCAGATCTGACACACCAGTCTGAAACAGGCACACAATTACATGCAGCTTGTCAAGTCTTATCACAATTGTGCACACATCCTCTCATGGAATGAATCAACCTGGAGAATAAGTAGGCCCACATTTCCAGCTCTTCACAGCTGTGTATCTGCTGGATTTTTGAAAAATAAACTGTGGTAGATGGAGATGGAGTAGATGGGGACCACTAATTCCACTAATTTCATGCACTACTACTCACCTCATACATTAAATCATTACTTAAACACAAAATCAAGTTAACTGCAGACTCCAATATGGTCTATCCCTGTCAGAAATCATAAAGCAGTTTGGGCTTAGACTGAAATTATTTATTATTTGGATCCCTTTTATGACATACCAGGGGCCTCATTTATCAGTTTGAGTAAATTTCATCATGAAAACATGCGTACGCAAGAAAAGAAAAAAAATGTATGCGCAAAAATGTTTGCGATTTCTTAGACTGCGTGTACACATTTATTTACTTAATTTCCCCATGATAAATCTGACCATCTCGTAAATATGCACACATACACTGCCCAGCTGCCACCCACAAATAACCATAAATGGTCAATGCAAATGAACTGCATGCTCTCGACTGATAAAAGCAACTTCATAAACACTCATTTCATTGCCTGCAGTAACTGATGTATGCTGCACTGGTGTGCACCTGATAAATAAACGTTGTGGTGCCCTTATCGCATCATAAGTGTATTCGACCGTCCTGATTACATCAGGAATACCGGACATTGCTGTAAATTTTTACACTTGCCTGCCAGCGTACGGAAACGGGATGTAGAGCCTGGCCAGTGTTGTTATCCCGTCCAGCATAGAAGGCACAAAAGAGCTGAAAGCTTCATGAGATATCCCTGATCAGTATGCCAGTTCACTCTGGTAGGTGCCTGTTGCCTGAAAGCAAACATTAGTCAGAGCCAGACCCATTTGTCAACTTGGGCAGAATAAGATTTCTCAGGGGGAAATTCCTGTGTATACAGCACAAAAGTACATAGAGACATACATTTAATGCCAAACAAACAGAAGTGCAAATACATTACACACTGTGCAAACAATAAATGAGTTAAAATAATCTTGGTGGTCCATAAAAAGTCACCCTCTTCTAATCTTTCACTAGCAAGAACGCCATTATGCCATATTGCATTCTCTTGACTATAAACTATTTATATATGTGAATCCATGCATGTGAATGTTTGACGCC
This sequence comes from Petrocephalus zakoni, assembly GCA_026774425.1. NCBI lineage: Eukaryota > Metazoa > Chordata > Actinopteri > Osteoglossiformes > Mormyridae > Petrocephalus > Petrocephalus zakoni. The sequence continues at coordinate 22,331,125 of JAODKN010000104.1, read as the reverse complement.
TAATTCACATTTAGTGCATTTAGTGACAATTAGCCAATGTTTTTATGTTGTGGAAAGAGGTGACAAGAAGTAGTATTTGAATTAGCCAATTACATCCAAATAGCAAATACATAGACTTTAGCTTATACAAATACTGTACATGGAAAATCAATAAATCTCACCAAAAATTTTTAGTTTTTCATGTGGAAGCTTGGTATACGAATAGTTTGCAGGCACATGGTAACTTAGCTTACCTGCAGTTCCCTGCTTTGCAATAGCTGTCACCTTTTCCCAGTTTGTCTAAAATTTGTAGTTGTTTGATGAACCAGGGATTTTGCTACTTTGGGTGTGATGTGGGATCAGGCCACGGCTTCTGTAGGTTGCTTCAGATACATGAAATGAGAAAACCCCTCATCAGCCCCATTTAGCTTCTCACGATGCCCACTCATGCTCTAGCTTTCTGTAAGGAAAACACTTCAACTAACCTTCCCAAAATAAGAATAAAGGGCACCGGGTTCCAGAACCATGTTTGACCTTTTTTCATACAAATGTGCAAATGAAAACAGTGTTACCCTTTTGTCTCCAACAAATCTGCGAGTGAAAACAAAACGCATCACATCGCATTCGTCTTTGCATCCCGTTAAATTTAACGTCACCACTTATGACAAATCCTCAAACGAAAATGCCGTGCTAGGTCACAAACCCCTATTTTTACTTCAAAAAAATCTTCAAATGAAAAATGACCAGAGGTTGCGGAAGCCCATGTGGCTTTGTTTCTAAAAATGTTTAAATAAAAGTAACTGCACCAGGTTTTCCAGCGACAGATTTTTCAACAAAAATGTGTCAGCCTATGCATGGACTTTGACATTAATGGCAAATTATTCTTCACAAAAAGAAGAATTTCTGCTTTGTCATCAGACATTTTCTGTCTGCTGTCCTTTACCCCATGTCCAGCCAAGATAAACGAGTGCACATTTTCAGTGCGTGTGCATGGGACAGACGGGTACGTGTAGCAAGTGCAAGAGAGCAGCCTTTACTGGTCTGCTTGCTGCCAGTGCTTGCACTTCTGATTGCTAACTCTGGCAGAGTATAACTGCACAGCTAAAGGGCTGCCCAGCAGCTCTTCTTCCTCAGAATGCTGCTTTATGATTTCATCATGTACTGAAAACAGTAAACTGGATGCCTTTTTGGGGGGCAGGTTCTCTTGCGATTAGCCAATCATTGCATCCTGCGTCTGTAGTCCATTCCGCAGCTCTGTGTCTGGCCTCATTTTCTCCCAGTATATTCAGAAGTACCCGTCTTTAATCGATCCTTAATTTCAGCTGAAAAAGAAAGATTCTTATACTTTTTTGCACAGAGAGACATGTCGTGATCCAGCTCTCTCTTGTCCCCGTTTGGCCCTCAGAGGTCGCTGGCCATCCCATAATTACCTGGTTCCCAGCCCACACGTTTTTACCCCCCACACCTGCCTCCTTCACTGTGCTGCCTGGCTCAGTCCCTCTGCTATTCCCAGTGTGAATTTTTCCCGTCTCTCCGTACCAATCCTGCCTCCCCCCTTAGGTTTTGTTACTTTTGTTATAACCCTCGTGGTCCTTTATTTCCTATTGTTGGATTTTGGTTAATAAAGCCCCTTTTAATTTTACCCAGTGCCGGCCTCCAAGTTGTCCCTACCTAGACGTAACAAAGAGAAAAAGACAAGTAGGTTAAGTTAAATAAATAAATTGTTTCAGATGTAACATATCACTTTATAATATATATATATATATATATATATACATATAAATATAATAATACTATTAATAATTAATACTATTATTGTAACATTTTCAGTACTTTCAATAAAAATTGTACTTTCTTCACACTTTTCCATAAATTTTTTTCATAAAAAACATTCCTATGAATATTAGTATAGTTGCCTAACTAGCGTGAAGAACAGTGTCCACAGTGTACAGAGGTTCCTCTGCAGTGGTGCCAAACCTCTACGTTCCTCCAAAAACTGCTAAGGTATCCTTACTTGTACCCATTTCCAAGGTCTGTATCTACTTTTTACTCCAAAAGTTGTTTGGGTGCAGTGATGGATGGAATGACATCAGTGGCAATTGCTGACAAGGAGCTGATTTCCTTTGAAAGTTCCTTGAAATGTATGAGTATTGTCAACACGTTCTCAGTGAGGCCCCATTGATGTGTGTTTAGTGGTGCTGCCAGGTCATCTTGTGCGGCATCTCCCCCCAGAGCATGTCTCTGTTCCATCAGGCTTTGCAGCATACATAATGTGCTATTCCCTTGGGTAGGAATATCTTGCTGCTGTCTGGGCTGGTTTAACTGTTTCTGGATATCATAAAATTGCAAATTTGTGAAGAGCGTTTAGAATATCTAATAGTCTTCTTCGCTGGGAGAGCACTTCCTTATTGACAGCTAACTGCAAGGTATGCACCATGCATGATAATTTCGGGAAGTTCACCTTCCTCTGTGCCAGTGACGTGTACCTTGCATTATCATGCACAATAGCATGAACCTTGTCATGTGGCATGTTTGAAACATTCTTTCAAAAATCTTTGATAGGTTTGCAGCAGTATGTGATCCAGACACTTCTTGTGAATGTAGAAGGTCTTTATGTAGCTCAAACTTTCCATCAATCCAATGTGCAGTCAAGCTTAACACTGACATTGAGCTGACATCTCCAAGTCCAGATATCAGTTGTAAAAATTGACTGATTTGACATTACTACTCAGAAGAGTGTTTACATGACCCGAAAGAATTTCAGACAATTCAGGCAGAGTAATGTTTGAAAATTTTTGTATTTTGGGTTCTTGTAATTTATTAAGTTTTGAAAGGCTTGGTTTATACTGACTGAGAAAGGCTGGTCATCTGACAAATAACATTATATTTTTTATTAGACCTCCTGTCTTTTCTTGCCAAAAACTCTAAGATGGATCGATGAATGCCTTCTTTGAAAGATGATGCTAGTCTCAGCTTGTTGAGATGAATCTTTATATTCACCTGGGGGATGGTTCCGCAAATGCCAAATTAAATTTGTTGTTCAATTTCTCTTTGGGGGTAGTTCCCCCATGGATAATCTTTTGTTTACACATTTTAACCACAATAAATTTAATGTCTTCATCCCACAGTGTAAAGAATCTCCAAAGCTTCCAACACATGTTTTAGTACACCTATCATGCAGCATTAGTGGGGGAATGTAAGTGAGGGATGGGGGCAGAACTGTGGATAGAAACTGAGTTGCTGCAAAAAGTAACATAAACTACTTGATTGGCTCAGAGAATCAGCCATATTTAGACAACTTATAGCACAGATCAGGGCAAAAATCAGCCATTTCTGATCAGTAGCCAATCGAATGGAGCATCCCTATAAAAACATTTCTAATTATAGCCCTCTGTAACTTTGAAACCATTTAGTATTGCCTTGTTAGCACAAACCTTAATGTGCCAAGGAGAAACTGGCAGGAGACCTGCAAAGCCCTATATTCCTTCCTGATAGCCAGCTAATCCCACAGAATATTATTATAACATGGGCTTTGTTAAGGAGACGTCCACCACAGAGGATGAGTTTTGCAAAAAGGTCTTCTCACATTTTTTGCTCAGTTTTGAAGGAAATACTTTAGGAAAAAAGAAGCATTTACACATTTTTTGTCACTATTACCAACTAATACTAACTAAAAGTACAGGATAGATCTGGAATCGAGAAAATGAATACATTTGTTTTTTACCTAATGCCATGTTGTAATATATAGGTCTGAAATTATACTTATTTATTTACTGCATATTCCACTCAAATGGCAATTTGCAGAATCTTTCCCTATCAATGAGCTGGTTACTTGTATTCCTTGGTATATGTTTTATTATCTATGTCTGAAAATGTGATTCATATTGTTTATATTTTTTTATACGTTTAGATATTTATATTTTATTCCTCTTTTGCACTGTAACCAACATTGAAATAACTATAAGAATTGTAACAGATGCACTAATGGTATGTAGAGAAGCCCCAGAGGGATCATGGGCAGTTTTTTTCTTCTTCACACGCATGATTTGAGAATCACTGACCTGCACAATGTTCCAGCCTGGACAGAGATCCGAGGAGTAACTCTTAGATGGCAGATGGCTGTGTTCACAAGATGGCAGCTGCAGGCTCCATTTTTGCTCTTGGCTGCCCTCTGTCTTGCACTTCTAATTTTGTGACTTTGAGGTGATTCTGAGGTGTACGTTTTCAGCTATAGACTTTATAATAACAAACAGGGTGATCCTTTTCTCAGGGATAAGTCATCTTGTACTTTGCTGTCAATAAGCACGGTTGCTTCAATTTTGGTGTGATCTGTCTCAAAATTTGAATAGATCTTCAGCCATACTATGAGCCTGCAGTGTTTGGAGAAGGTCGGACAAATAACTTTTGAGGTATCACACTGATCATATCACTATTAGGCGCTTCTTTAGTTTGTCTCCCCAACAATGTGTCTGCAAAGTTTGCAAAAGATCCATAAAATACTTGTAGTGTTACTTTGTTCACAAGACAATGTGTCTTCTACGGCTGCCATTTCCTTCCTTTGCTACTACGCAGAAGTGGTGCTGTATTTTTGGGGCAAATTGTCTAAAAAAGCAATCAGATTTAGATCCTCACCTATATAATGTTTTTTTTAAAACATAAATAAGATCTATCAAATACTTTTTGACTTATCACTGTCACGTCCCTCCTGTCCGATCCTCCTGTGTACCACGCCCCCTCCTTTACCTTGTGTAGAATCCTTGCATTTGCCAGCTGTTTCTCGTTCTGTATTAGTGTCCGTGTATATTTCAGTTTGCGTTCCAGTCTCCCCAGTTTCCCCAGTCCTGTCAATGAAGTCTTGTGATTGTTACGTGTTGCTCTGCACTGCTGTGCGTAATAAACCCCCGAATGGGATCGCACAGTCATCCTCTTCCCTCGCCCTTCCGTAACGTGACAGTCATATTCACACGGTCAAATGTCATTTGCAGTCACCTCTCCCTTTGCTGACACTAAGTGGCATTGCTTCAGTTTTGTGCAATTTGTCTCAAAATGTAATCTGATTCAGGTCAGCATGCTTACAACGCTTTTGCAAAGTTTGAAAACGATCCAGTAAGCACTTACTGAGTTATTGTCTTAATGGGATCAGGTGTCAAAACTGCCCTTCAAAATTTTATAAGTTATAGTTTGCTACCCATACAATCCCTCTTCAAAAAAGGTCCATTAAAATGTTTTTTTTTAGTTATCGTCCTAACGAGCTGTTTGTGGCAGTGGCAGCATTCCAGTGCCAAAACCATGTGTATTCCCCATAGTCCCCCAAGCTTTCATTAATGGAGGGTACTTTCCCCCACTTTTCCCGCTGATGCATTTTCCACCCTCATGGCACATTCCTGGCCCATGTAACAATGATCCCTCCCCTGCGAAAGTAAGTCCTCCACATATGTAGTGTAATGTTGGAAGAATTCAGGATGATTCTTCTGTTACTCACAGTAACACCTTACAGAATTAGTGTGGGGAACATATCTGGTCTAATGAAACTTGAAATAATGTGGTTACATCGTCAAATTTCAAACTATCAGTGTCACCTTTTGTAATGAGTGATAAATGTGAAGAGGGTGGGAAGGTAATAGGACTGCTCTAACCTTCGATAACAAGGAGGTAAGTGGCCTTGTCTGGCACTATGCTGGTTAAAGTAAGATGTGTTCTGCAGTGGGGATCTGGGATTTAATCACTATGCTGAAACTTTTGCTGTTTGTGCCAAGGGCACCCAGTGAATGCAAAATAACTTACCTTCTGTCCATGTCCTTCTCAGGTGGGTTAGATGCATTTTAATGCGTGGAAACAAATTAACCCTCTCCAAGGATATGAAGTGGCATCAAGCTAGTGGCAGATGTTAGCATTTATAACTTTTTCTAATCCAGGAGAGCACCATCTGATCTTAAAGAAAAATCTATTTTGTAGAGTTAATGTGTAACTTCATTATCGCCATAGTATGGGGGAAGGCAGGAGCAAATCCCTCTTAAAACCTCCCAACACTGTTATGTTTGAGCTCATGTTTTATAAAATGTAAAAATTGATCCAGATCAAGATTATATCTGGGCCCGTGTAAAAAGTGCATTCATAAATATTCATCCTTTCTGTTGACTTATATGCAGGCTTTACAGAAGAATACATATAGTACAGAACTCATGGTGTCAGGAACACTCCTCACTGGACACATTTGCAAACACTTTGGCCAACTGCTATATTCTCTATATCTATTTGGGGTTTGATAGATACTTATAATTTTATTCCTGTGAAATGCCAGGTGCGATTGCTAACTTTTAACTCAGTAAGCAAACTTTGTTTTTATTGTAGAGGGCTTCATAGGTGATCTGTTTCACCATCCATCCAACTTCTAACCAATTATGCCAGACAGGGTCATGGAGGGGGCAACTGGAGGCTCTCCCATGTAGCACTGGTGACCCAGCAAAGGTACAGCCTGAATGGGTTGTCAGTGGTTAATGGTACAATTGCACTAATGGCAAATTAGAGCTACTACTTAGCCTAGCTAAGCAGCCAGAGCACAGCCACAGGAGGTGGGATTCAAACCCACAGCACTGGAGGTGTGAAGCGATTGTGTGACCCAGTGAGCCACCACATTGCGCACTTTATAGCTGTCATAATTAAAAAATAAAAAATCAATTCACTGTGGGGTCTATTCTCCCATCAGGGGCTTATGTCAAAAAAGTACTTAGAAAGTTAAACACTTTTGATTTACACGTTTTCCATTATGCCCACTGCGCACAACCCACAAAAGACGTCCTGTCTTCTGCCCATTGTGAAGTTAATTGAAATCCACAGAAACCCTTTTATTTTGAAAATGAAAGCATGGCAATAGCCCTGCGCACTAATATTTGGTCGTTCTCAGGAACATGAGAATCCTTCGACAAATAACGAAATGTTAAAGGGAACTACAGTGTTTGAATTTTGCACATCACAATAACAATACCTTAACTTATTAAGGATTTAAAAAAAAACATCATGAGGTGGTAGGGTGGTGCAGTGGTTAGCACTGTTACCTCAAGTTTCAGGTTTCTGCCCTGGATCCATGTGCATGGGGGTTTCATCTAGGTACTCTGGTTATTAACAAAAACATGCCAAGGCCTAATAGGCATGTCGACAAGGCAGATGTCACTTGAATGTCCTGCCATGGTAATATACTTGTATGTACTTATGTATTTCTGTAGAGTATTGTTATATAATTCTTATGCTATTTTTATATAACTATATGAATGATTTACATGTGTTCTGCATCGTAACATTTACTTCTAAATGAAAAACAAATGTAAAAAGTTCTGTTTTGTTTTGTTATGTTCAGTTTTCTGAACAAGACAATACTGTGTTTGGCCATGTACAGGCAGGTGACTTAATACAGTCCTCCAGACCATGCAATGAAAGGGCACTTAAATGCACTTAAATCAGTGGCTGCATGTGCATAAGGGTCATTCACAGGTGACATGCCCATACTTTGGTGTTTCTCCGCCAGAACCACATATCTAGTCTACGCGCACATGAACGCCAGGCTTAAATCCATGACAGAATACACATAAGTGTAAAAATCATGCAGCTACAGTAGGTGTTTTTTGTGAATAGGAGAACCGACCCCAGAATATTGATCATTGTTGGTACGTCATTTCATGATTTCGTACCAACAAATAATGAGCAATAATATCAAGATATTTTTTCATTATGTAAAAAATTTAACTTTAACATCCTACTCGCTTAATAAATGGCAAACTAGCTCAATTACAGGAAATGGGTAAAACGGCATTCTACAATTTTTTTTTTTTGTATTTACTGGAGCAGGAAATTCTTCTGTCAGAATTCAAAACCACATAGTGAATGTTCAGACCACGCCTTCATTTAACTCTCTTTATTTTCTGCCTTACAGACGTGTGGTCTCCATCCAGACCTCCTTTCAGGAAGAATGTGCCACCAACGTGAGTCGCTCTCCCATGGCTGACCGCGTTCAAAACGCAGCATCAGCATTGGGCTAACTGAAATGCCAAAATGGTATGGAAATGCTCTCTTAGCAACCTAGGAAAGCTATGTTACATAATACACTTCACCGACAAGTATGGATAATTTCAAACACAAATATGGGCCATACATTACTCTCTACACCAAAAAGGCCATACAGTACTTACTGTAAAGGCAAGTCTCACTCTCATTCTCATGAGCAGAACCTGCTTTGCATTGTAAAAAAGAACAAGAGAACCCAAATTAAATCATTAATATCCATGCTCTATTTCTGTTTATTCAACAAGAGATATCAGCTATGTCAACTGTATGGAAAGGTGCGTGCTTATAAAATTATTTGTATATAAATGTATTTTAAAAACTGAAGCCATTGAATTATGGCCATAGATCTTTTACGATTCAAAACCTTAAGCTAATCATGAGAATTCACTTACTTTTAGCTGATAGAAATTAATTCTGTCCATAACAGAGGTGGGTAATCCAGGTCCAAATAGTAATAGTTCAGACGAAGATTTAGTTTCAACCAAGCAGTTGAGTATTCTGTGACTGTGCCTCTTCATACTCAACTGGTTGGTTGAAGCTAAATGTTGGTCTGAACTATTACTCTTCAGACCTGGATTACCTACCTCTGGTCCTTAGGAACAACAGTAACTAGCCTGATTTATCACTAATGCAGCCTTATCTGTAATGTAGCCTTATATGACAAACTACAAGATGCCACTGCCTGAGTATGCCTCTTGAAATGAACAACAATAGCACTAACAGGTTGGCAGTGAAGTTTTAGAGTACAGCACTAATGTTTTCTAATTGCTCTATTCTTCCTACTATGTCATTCAGTGAGGAATATTTGTTAGTATATCTTACTACCGTATATTCCGGCGTATAAAACGACTGGGCGTATAAGACGACCCCCCAACTTTTCCAGGTAAAATAAAGAGTTT
>JAODKN010000104.1:22295150-22309571 GCA_026774425.1 Petrocephalus zakoni | reverse complement strand
AAGCCAATTGGCCGAAACAGCTGAGCATCTGTGAGGATACCTGCTGTAAGGAGGGATGGTGCTGCTACCCACTGGGTTGGAAGCAAAAGCGTTTATCCCTTTCCTCTTACCAGTCATATAAAGAGACACATTTAGGGTTCTGTATTCTGGACCCTCTTTAACATTCTTCATAATGAACAGTCATAATACCGTAATCCCTAAGACCTATTATGGGTGGCCAAAACCCAGTGCACACCCCATATAAAACGTAATTTTCTTGTACATACATATGGTAAGGGTTAATAATAATTCTGATGTTTTAGCCTAATCAACCCATGCTAACCCATTTGTTTTACAGCTTAGAGACCAATAAAGACATCAATAGGCTGCTTTGCTTCTCTGATGGATCGATTTCTACATAATACAAACTCCTATCCAGCAGATAGCCAGAATCCTCAAAGGAAGGATATAATTGATCATTTGCAAGAGACGTGAACTAGGCTGATAAAGGCAGATTAAATTAACCTCATCTTCTATGAGACACCGTGATTTCCTCAACGATGTTGTGGATGGTTGACAGTCGCCTTATCTATCACAAATAACTTGGATTTTTTGTGGACATACATTTAGATTATCTTGGTCCAAGTATGGTGGCATTCAAATGGAAAAAATATATATAGCAAGGGATATAGTAGTGCCTTGCGTTACATTGGCCTACTGCTGCCCACGGGTAATGTTTGTGAATGACTGTGCACCACTGCTTCACTTTATATGTGATTGTGTGTGTGTTTTGATGCAGGTTCTGAAATATTCCTGCAAAGATAATAACTCATGAAAACTAAAATTTGTCATTTTCCCTGCAATTTCATTTGCTGTTTCAACAAAATATAAAAATACTAGCATCCTTGCTTGATATTGGCTTTCTGGTTTTGTATTTTGTTGCAACGAGGGTTTCAGAATATCATTCATTTTATTGAAATGAATCAAAGGGAAAACGCCAATGAAGTCTACGAGTGCCTGTTTCTGAAATGCTACAGCAAGTTCACTCTGTGCTCCTTGTTTATTACAGGGCCACCCTGCCTGGACTGTAGTCTTACTCCCACAGGGCCAATGCTCTGAAGGGGACTCCTTGACTACCATGAAGGGGTTGGGAATCAACCGTAACCGCCACCTGTCTGACTCCTGTGAACCTCCGTCAGGCCTGCCGGAGGTCATGTATCCCCTGGCCCCTGACCCCCGGAGTCCCTTCCTCCTGAGCCCCACCATGGACCACTATGGTACCATGGACTCTCACCACTTCCCCCCTACCAGTCCCACCTCCCTCCCTCCCGAATACATGCTACCCCTCAACAACCAGATGACTAACAGCAGCACCTTCCCTCGAATCCATTACAGTTCAGAGTTCATGCCCAGTTCCATGCCTGGTATCCCCTCAGCAGCTTTGGGAACTACGATGCCCATTGGCATGGGCGTGGGCATGAGTGTGGGAGTGGGAGGGACCCCTATCATCACTAGTGGTTCAGCTACCATCTCCACAGCCAGCAAAATAAATAGGCTCCCTGCCAACCTGCTGGACCAGTTTGAGAAGCAAATTCCGGTGCAGCGGGACGGGTTCAGCACCCTGCAGTTCCACCGCAGCCGGACGTCGAAGCAGCGCAGCGAGAGCCCGGGCCGCATCCGTTACCTGGTGCACTCGGTGCAAAAGCTCTTCGCCAAGTCGCAGTCACTTGAGGCCTCCATCAAGGGAAACCTCAACGGGCGCTCTGCGGAGGGTAAGCGCGGGCGACGCAGCAAGAGCAAAGACCGGGCGAAGACCGAAACTGCCAAGAGGCGGCACCGCTCCAACATCCTGGGCTTGTGGAGCTCTGAGGATAACCTGGATGATGACGCCGGGGGCTGTCACGCCCCAGTGGCCATGATGACTCTGGGCCGTTCGGCACCTGAGAGCCAGGCGGCCCTAAAGGTCTTTCCACAGGGCTACAACACCATTAGTGAAAACACTCTGAAAGCCTCTAAGAGCAACAATGACCTCAAGGTGCAGGTGTGTCCACCGTTTCCTTTACCTGTGGATGGAACCGGAGATGGGGGTGCTGGAGAAGCTGGCGAAAACAAGGTGGTGAAACGTAGCTCCTGGTCCACCCTGACCCTCAACCAGGCTCGGCAGGTCTGCCAGATGGGGTCGGCCACAATTGATAAATCGCTGCTCAAGTCCAAATCCTGTCATCAGGACCTGACGTGTCGTTACCTGCAGGTAAGAGGGCACGTGTGTCTTTAGAAATAACATTTTCTAAAAAAAAAAATCCTTTTTATCGTTATTCATTTTATTACATTGCTTATAATAATGGTTTTCTGCTAAGCTGTCCAGGGAAAGCATTTTTTTTCACCCATAGTGATTTATTTTCTTATGCGTAAAAGTATTGTTATGAATGGGTGGTGCTGTGGCTAAGAACTGAGCACGTGCGGCCCATGCGCGCCCAGCTTTTCACCTGGTACTCTGGTAACTGGTGTGTGACCTTTGATGTCTCCAAAAGCCTGCTCTTGCACAGTGGGTAAGTGGTTTTGGCAAATGAATGGATTAGTAATAAAATTTGCTGTTTCCATTGTTGATACATATCACGCCACTTATCCAGTACCGGACTGTAGAGGGCCTATAGGCGTAGGGAACCAGGCAGGGGACATCCTGGATTTAATGCCAGTCCATCATAGGGAATGAGCTTGCATACACTCACATATATATTCACACTCTATGGAAAATTTTAAGATGCCACTTCACCAAACTGCATGTCTCTGAACTGCAGAGAGAGAGAGAGAGGAATACTAACATAAAACAGGAGGTATATGCAGACTCCACACATATTCTGTACCATGCTACTGTTTAAATGTTACTGGGATATATAAATAGAGTATACAGTATGAGAATTCTGGTGGTGATGGTGCGCGAACTGGCGGCTGATGAGGAAGGTGTCCTGCAGGCAGGCGAATGGAACAGCACGCTGGGTCGCGGTCGGGGCTCCAGCGAAATCCCCTGCCGGCGTATGCGCAGCGGCAGCTACGTGAAGGCCATGGGGGACCAGGAGGAGAGCGAGGACTCCGAGGGCAGCCCCAAGCCCTCGCCCAAGACCACGGCCCGCCGCCAGAGCTACCTGAAGGCCACCCAGCAGTCTCTGAGCGAGCAGCTGCCACCGCGCAAGTGAGCCACCCCCCCCACCCCCACACACACACACACACGTTTTTTGCACGTGGATTACTTACACAGGTCATAAATGGATCTGAAAATCATGCATGCAGATCTTTATTTTATAGAAGGCCCAAAGATAATGAATGTGAATGAAACCTTGCAATGTTATAATTCTAAGTGTATTAAACTTCACATCTAGGTGTACTGTATAGTTTCCATCAATCCATCCATCCATCTATCCATCCATCCATCCAACCCTTACTACTTACCAACCAGGAGAAGGTTGCAGCCTTTGTAGTATTTGTAGTTTTTGGTGTCAGGTTACAGACACCAGATGGCAGCATCCAGCAGGATCCCAAAAATGGGTAGATGTTCATTGGTGCATACTAGGGTCCGATTCCCTCTTTGCCTTTAATGAGTAACAGTTGTTTCTGTGGCTTGCAGGTGGTTCTGATTGGTTTATTTGATGGTTTGTTGTTGGAATGATTGGAGCGAGTAGGGCTGTCACTTTTTTTTCCAAAAATCAAGTTCAAATGAATTTCAAATGTCACGCAATTCATATGAATATACCTATGGCGCCCCTTCTGAAAAGAAAAAACTACACAGAATCATTCTTTTCAGTATTAGCAGCCCATACACACATTTCTGCTATTCTTGTATGCTAGCAATTCGATGTTATTTTTAAGAGCAGTAAAGTTGTTATTCATAATAAGCGTCTCAACGTGTTAGCCTATAAGACCACAGTAGGATGAAAAAGCATCCCTGAATTGAAAATGTCAACACACAAATAGCAGGAAGGATAGCCTGCATTTAAACTAAAACTTAGAAAGGTAGACAGAGATCCAGCTTAATTTCAGATATTATTTGCCAGAAACACCAGTCTATTGACTTGATCGGGATGTACCTGGCACACACAGGTATTGTCAGCTTTGAGGATAGCGGGTATCGGGCGCACCCTATGTCGAGGGTGGGTGCTCGTCTGCTGTCCCTCTGTCTCTGTCTCTGCCGCTTCACTGGGAGGTAAGTGACCAGGTGAGCTCAAGGATTTGTTGTCCTGGACGAGTAAGAATACTGCCTTTTACGAAGTCAACAAACAGCCTTATCATTGACTATCACTTTGCCATCTACGGTGTAGAACTGCGCTGCTTTTTAGGTGATATGGGGTCGTAACAGTGCGCTCAAGGCGGCTCCTCTGCTTGCCATTTCCATTATCATCAGCTTAATGTACTTTTTAGAGCGCCCACTGCTGGATCAGAGGGCAAACTACAAAATTACAACAGTCTAAAGCAGGGGTGCCCAATCTTACCCGCAAAGGGCCGGTGTGTATGCAGGTTTTCGGGATAACCTTTAGATCAGCTGTTCGAACCCAGGTGTGAGGACTCTTTGGCCAATCACTCCTGTAATTAGTGATCTAATTAGGGAGTTGCAGTGAAAACCCGCATACACACCGGCCCTTTGCAGATAAGATTAGGCACCCCTGGTCTAATGCACTAACTATGGCCATCTGTGTCATGGGGTAAGTTTGCTTTGTTCCTTTTCTGGGTATTCTGATTTTGTCGTGTTCCCTCCTTTCTCCACAGTTGTCTCCCTTCTTTGCAAGAACTGTCCACCAATCGCAGCCTGGACAATCTGGACTGTATCAGTGGACCACCCAGTGCGACTTTCCCAAACTGGGATGAGGAGGACTTCAGCCAGATCTGCAACACGCTTAGCAAAACTGGCTGCATCAGTAAGGTCAGTGTACTCACTCCAGCCCCCAAGTACCCAGAAAATTTCTACTCTGAGCTCTCCCCATAAAGCTAGGTCATGTTATTCCCAGTGATGCTATTTCACTACTTTGCCAAACTGATACCAGCAATTAGCACAATTAGCACACTGGAAACTCTCCAGTCTGTTCCCCTTGCCAACATCAGTGATGTAATTGCCATGCAAATCAGATGCCCAATGGAAGAATCCAAAATTAAGTAATGATTGCAAGGGCATTTTTATGTTCTTTAAATCCCAACCCTCCGTTAAAGGGCTATCAGAGTTCTACACCCTATTTAGCGGGGCTTCAACCCCCTATTTTTTATGTCAGCCCCCCTAAAAATTATTTTTGTAATGCTGTTCAGAGATTTGTCCCACATTGTTGTATACATTTCGTAGCACCTCAGCTCAGCAAACATTATTGTGGGGAGACCCCACTCCTACTTGGAAAATTTAATGGTGGGAGGGGTGTACTGTATTTCTTCAGCAGGCTGAGCCCCCATAAGAGTTAAATTCTAGAATTGTCCCAGGATTAATCCCAGAAAAGGTTTTACTTTTCAGGCTTTGGTTAACACAGTGTTTTTAGATCACTAACATTCAACAGAACGAATTTAAATTTCATTATAAAATATTCATAGAGAACACCATCAGACTAGGTTGGAGCAGGGGCAACTCATTTTGAGAAGCAATAAGCTCAACTCACTCTAAATTATAGACTCAGTCTCCCTTCCAGTATTCCTAGGCTGCTGATCTGTAAAGACACCCCCAGGGCAGATTTACTTTGTCACACTTACGCACACTAAGCCAACACTGAAGAAAAATATTGACCTCGCTATACATATATATTGCACGCTACATAATTTGTGCTGTAGGTCAGAGTGCAACAGGCCCCTGCTGAGCAGCGTCAAATCTAGTGTAACGTGTGAAGTGCTCCCCAAGCAAGATCACTGGCAAACTTGTGTTGCACGTTTGCGTTGCACAATCCCCATATCGATTGCTATTGGACCGCAAAGTCCAAGCAGCAAAATCAGAGGAGAACCAAAGGGATACATTGCCTGTCCAGGCGTCTGAGCACAAATGGCCTTCTGACCTGTACTTTCCAGAGGGTTGACTGCTGTCTGTGCAGTCCTGGTCACTCAGTCTCGCTTTCTCGATCAGCTGCCCCTGTGCTTTGTTTTAGCAGTCACACGGGACGATGCCGTGTTGACGGGCATGACTCCTGACAATGCATAATGTCTGTAAACAAGTCTAACAAATGACATTGTTTCTGCCAGTATTGAGAAGATTACTCTTGAAATGTAATGTAATGCCCCCCTACATATAATAATGTAATAATGTAAATTTTTCAATTACTTTATCAACGTAATGTAACTTATTACATTTGATTACTTTTCTAAAAAAAACGTTTTAAGCAACGCAATAAAGCTGAAAAGTCCCAACAGCACTGCTGACTTGTGTTGTTTGGAAATATGCTAAAACATGGCATTTCTGCATGGAAAAAAAGATGCAAAGCATCAAAATGAATGTTATATTCCGCGTACTGGCTTTTTACTGAAAAGAATTTGACAATTTTTAGTGACTGTAGTTTAATTACATATATTTTCTTCATAACTGTAACAGATTATAGTTACATCTATTTTTTTTAATTTAATCATGTAACGCTGTTACCAAAGGTGGATAGGTCAGGTCCAGAAAGTAAAAATCCAAACCAAGTTTCCATGTCATCTGCCCAGTTGAGTACTCTGTGACTGTGTGACCTTTTATACTGAACTGGTTGGTTGAAACAAAATCCTGGATTTCTCAACCTGAATTATCTACCACCAGCTGTTCCGTGTAACCAACACTGGTAGGCGCTCTGTGAGAGCACGGGCAGCTTTTCTTTCCCACTTACAGGGACATGAGTAGGACTTTGGCTGAGCACTTATTCTTCTGTGATTGGTGTCTGAGGCACAAAAAATGGTGAGAGTGACTTGGCGTGCATTCAGTAGACATGGTTTCTGAATGTCCACTAGGTGGTGTGTTTACTGAGAGTGTTTATAAAAGCTATTTTAGCAGATATGTCCATCTATGTTATCAGCAGCACCAGAAGGCCACCTTGCCAAACTGTGGGTGGATCTCCTTTTACTTCTGCCGGAATATTATATCCTCTCCCACCTGCTAATGGCTGGGCCAGCAGTGCTCTTTGTGTCCCCTTGGTGTATTTCAGCATGGGACCCCATCCTGGGGGGGGGGGGGTGACACACTGGTTAGCACTGTAGCCTTGAGTCTCCACCATGGCTCCATGTGTGTGGAGTTTGCATGTTCTCCTAATGTTTTTGTGGGGTCCCTTCTAGGTACTCTGCCACCCACCCCGCCTGGCACAGTCCAAATACACAATGAGGTGAACTGGAGTTACCAAACTGTCCGTAGGTGTGAATAGTGCATGACTGTGCCCTGTGATGGGTTAGCGCCCCATCTTGGGTTGTTCCCTGCCTGGTGCCTATAGCCTCTGGGACCCCCCATGACACTGAATAGGAGAAGTTGTTGTCTAGTATACCTCACAGACCATGCCTGACAAAGCACATTGCTGCCAGGCTACCCAGTGGCAGTTGACTGCCTCACATCCCAGCTAGTATGAATACCTAATCCATGTCATCCCGGACACTTTGAGCTACTTCTGGTTTTACAAACTACTTTATAACTGAAAGGCTCATATGCTTGGCTAAACAGTTCAGTTCTTGTGCTTTGACTAGTTTGCTTCCTTGATTGACAGATTAATCCAGCTGTTTCTCAATAACATTAGTGACATAGGGATGATTATAGGAGACTGATCAGTGCACAGTGAGGACTCAGTATTTAAGTGAAAGGTTCTTTTGACTGAAATGGTAGTTTATATATCCTAGGTCAAAGTGTCCTCTGTGACATGGATCAGTGGTAACAATAACCCCAGCACTCTCATAACATGCGTCCTTCCCGATGCAGGACCCAGAGGTGGGCCAGACCACTGAGGACACCTTCCAGGATTCGCCATTTGGTGGAGGCAGCACTCAGCCGGCCAAAGAGGCAGTGGACCTGCCGTCAGCCAGCTGCTTCCGCTCACGATCGCACAGTTACTTACGTGCCATCCAGGCAGGCTGCTCCCAGGATGAGGATACCGCCTCCCTGGACTCTGACTCACCCCCACCCACCACCACCACTGTCCGGACATACAGCTCCAGCACCAGTGAGTAACTCGGCTATTTCCTTACCCACAATCTATGTGACAGCCGTCTTGAACAGTTTAGCATAGTGTGCCGTGGATCTGATGTGACATTTCCTCATAATAAACCTGCTCCAAATAAAACCATAGATTGTTTAATCAAATATCTTTTGCAATTGCAAGCAGACCAGTGACTGCAAGATTCTGTGAAGACACATTACTTATGGCTGAATATGGCTGAACACTTTTTTCCTAGAATTTTGTATAATTTATTCATGTTTTTCACATATCAGGTATAAAACTGCATATTTTTCAGAGAGATATGCACTAACAAAAGTAATTCATTTGACATGCTCTGCAGAAACAATTTACATTTCATTTTTTCTGTCAGACTTGTAGATTTTTTTATGTGAGTTATATGACTATAGTGCTATAATTGTATTCCCAGGACTGGGAATACATATGGTTTTGGATTTTGGGCAGACTTTGCAGTCACAGTGTATGGGTACAGATCTGGAACTAATGTTGAAACAAATTGCACCAAAATTGAAGCAGTGCAGCATTGTGATAGCAAAGAGAAGGGCAGTCTGAGACACTTGACATCATCAGCGCAATAACTTAGAAAGTATTAAATGGACCTTTTTCAAATTTTGCAGACACATTGTACGGGTGAAGATCTGGAAGTGGTCAAATATGGGATAAAGTGAAATAATGCCGCTTAGTGACAGTTAGTGACTTAGTTAGGACTGCAGAAAACTTTTTCCAAAATTCTCAGGAACATGTATATCTGGCGAGTATTTCATTTTGAGGCAAATTACACCAAAACTGAAGCAGTGTCATTTAGCACTGGAAAACGAAAAGACAGCAACACGCAAACTGATGAACCTGATTAAATTGAGACAAGCTGGACAAAATTGGGCTTTTAATAATGATTTTTAGGAGAGCTAGCGAGAATGTGTAGAGAGGCTAGATATTGTAGAGGTTGGGAGGTGTGAGGAATAGGGATTAGATGGGAGGAGGGTTTGGTGGGCCATCTAGGAGATACACTGCTGTCGTTCAGACAGTGTTCAGTTCTTACTGTACTGTTAGTGATTTTACCGTTTCCATTTCCTATTGTTGAAGATGGCCATGTTAGTGTTTTGGTTTCTACTGTTGGGCCCAAAAAAAGTTCAGTCTTCCCAGAAATACTTGTCACATGGCTATATCAGCCATCCTAACCAAAGCAAGTCTTGAAAGATGATGAACGTAGCCCGGTTTCTTTGGGAATAGCATGCCCATCCCATCCCTCCCATTTCTCTACACATGGGTTCCTAGAGGTTTTCTTGTTTCACAGTTGAATTTCGGGGCTCTGTTGCCTTTTGTTTGAATAAGCGAATAGCAGCCTGGCTTGAATTCTAGTGATAACTGAAAATGGATAGAAGCTGAAAACCACCGAAAAGAATTTAAAACTTGTGCTCTGATAATTCTGCTCTGCCCAGTGACTCACTGATACAGTCCTTTCTGACTCCCTTGTCACGCACTCTCTCTCTCTCACATAGTCACACACCTAGCCATTAGGATGACCGTGGTTTTGCCTTTGCAAACAACTGGTGATGAGAAACTGGAAATAACTCATAAGCTGAGTTTACAAGTCAAACCAAAACCAAAAAAAATTACTATGACTATGACAGAATTTTGACCTCGGGGGGAGAGGGAGTAAGTGGACAGAGTCCTAGAAATGCTTTACATTACAGGCCTTTTTATGTAAAGAGAACAGACGTGCTGCCATGGATTTTTTTCTGTCAGAAAAAACTGTTTGGAGTGGCTGTTCTACATGCATAATTTTGTCTTTTAATAATTTTTTTCCATAATATTTAATACTCCAATTTTCCAGATATGATGCAAACATTAATATAAATGTATATAAAAATCGGTATTATCAGGCTGTAATTTGAAAGGCATACTTTACATAACTCATGTGCAGATAATGTAAGGTGCATAAAGCATTAGTGCTTAATGGCATACTTTAGGAAATTCTGGCACAGTGATTTGCAAGGCCAGGCAGCAGCATGTAAAATGTTTGTAGTTATTTTTTAATCTAATACTTAATGAATGGTACCTATTTTTGAGTTGTTACACTGCATTAACCTCAAAAACACCAAAATAAAATGCCTATTTGTATTGAATATGAAACAGCGTATCTTAACCATCTCAAATGTGGTTAGTCACCACAAATGCTGCAGAAATGCTGCCCCTTTACTCTGAATGATTGGGGGGGTTATGGTGAACAAATGGGGCACTGGATTTGCTGTGTGCATCTAACAGCACACTGAGGCGCAGCTGTCTGGTCACCAATAGAAGCAATGCATTGTCGAAAGAGTAAAATCCTCCATCCAAATGGTACTGATCATGTTGTCTTCATGACAGATCTCCTAGGCATATATATCCATCTATCACAATGCACTGAACTATATGGGAAACATTAACTCATTTGGCTTTTTTTGAGTAGACGAATGGTTATTTGCCCACGTATAAAAACTAGTGATATACCAATAAGGAAATTTCTTTCTGATACCGATAACCTATTATTTATAATTGCATATTATAGATATATTACCTATATGCTCTTGGAATGATGACAATGTAATTCAGCACCTTCCCCATATAATCCCTATTCCTCCTGCACCCCCAACCCCTTCACTCTCTGCCCACCTCCACACTTTGCCCACTTCTCTAAAAAAAAATCTTTATTGAAATTAAGAACTTTGTGGCTGTCCTTTCATGTGCCACCACTAAGTGACACTACTTCATTTTTGGTGTGATTTGTCTCGAAATGATATGGATCCCAGTTATGCAGTGTTCCTGGGATAAATACTTCTAGAGTTACTGTTTTCACACGAGCAAGTGTCTTCTGCAACCACTCTTTCCATCCTTTGCTGCCACCTAGCACTACAGCTTCAATTTCGGTGCAGTTTTCCTCAAACTGAAATCAGGAGTAAGTCATTACCCATGTAATGTTGTTGTGAAGTAGTAATAACATCCCATAAATAGTTTTGAATTATCACATTTACAAGGTCAAGTGTCTGCAGTCTGCGGTCAGCCTTCCCTTTCCTGCCATTAAGCATATTGCTACAATTTAGGTGCAATTTAAAATACTCAAATACTTTTTGAATTATTTTGCTAATGAGATCAAACGTCTAAGATGGCCCTTCGCTTTGCTATCACTATGCGGCGCTGCTTCAGTTTGCTGTGAATGTTGTAGTTATGCTCCTTTTTTAAAATAATATGCTAGTTGTATTCACCAGACATATGTCAAATGTTTTACAACGTTGTACATTATAAGTGAACATGTGGAGCTGGTCAAATTTTGGATGTTAGGAAACAGTCTTTCTGCCATGTTTTCCATTAGTGCAAGCGAAGTAGCTCCATCCATTCTTTTTCTGGCTAAACAAAATACATAAAGAAATTTAGCTAGCAAATAATAATTTGCTAACTAAAAATAATTTAGTTAGCAAATAAATATGTTGATATCCATTCAAAACTGAATTTGAATATCTCTTCAAGGCACATTTAACTTTAAGTATGGCTTTACCTTCATAGATAAACCCCACGATGGAGTGAGATGAATTTTTCACCATTGTCACTGGTGTAACAATCGAAATGGTGATATCCTTCCTCCCCTGGCTTTACAGCAGCCCAGTGTTGTTCTTCTTGAACTTGATATGCATAGAGGTGTGTGTTGAACCCATTTGGTATTTGTAATTTCTCTAAAACAATCCAGTTGCCCCTAAACTAAATTATTTTACTCACACCAAGAAACACTGGAACATCCTCTCTAAAGAACCCCAGTGATGATTCTGCTGTTGACCTGGTGGGTGAGTGCCTCGAATGATAGATGTGACACAACCAGAACCTTTTCCTCAATCTGAAGACTGGCAGCTTGGAAAGTTTCCTCAATTTAAGTCCTTATGTTGGCTGGAAGGATTCTCAGTGGTATCTTTCTTTCTCTATCTGTGTAGACTTTCTGTTTGGGAAAATCTAAAGAGGTGAGCTCCCAACACTGTCGGAGTTGGTGACGCCCGGCAAGTGTGGCAAATGTCGATGAAATACCCAAGATTTCTGGCCAATCTTTTAAAAAAACTGATGTTTGCTCTCAAACCTCATACACCACAGCAGTCAGGGGCCCAAATCAAGGAAGCTGTTGGGGCTAGTGAATGAGGTAATGAAGTTTTGGTGCTACCGACTCAGAGAATAAGGCTTTAAAGGGTGACAAACATTCAGAGATTAGAACTGTGATTTTGGGTGAATGAACAATATTTCCCTGCACTTCCAGACCAGTACTGGTCTGTCACAGGAACATACCGTCCAATTCGAAATGGCAGAATTTTGAATAAACACCAGTGGCTGATCCACAGAGTTTACCCTGCCTCAAGGAAACTCGAGAGATCTCCTGATGACGTGTATCATGACACAGATGTGTTAGATAGCTAAAAGATGCCCCTCGCAACACCGAAAAATAGGGGGGGTGTCCCCTATTTCTGACGCCGCAGAGCACCATATAGTGATAGGACAGCGAAGAGTAGCCTCCCACACTTGATCTTGTCAGCATGATAACTCAAATATAATTTGTCGGATCTTTTAAAAACTTTATCATATCATTATTGTATTTGCTGTATTTGACCTTTAACGGATCTTATTACCATGTCACAAAAACATTGTTATACATGTATGAAAAACGAATCACTTCAATGCTGAAATGGCAGTGATAGTGGCAGCAGACGATGGAAATGGCAGCGATGGGGCAGCAGAGGGCAAAAAGGGAGGCTGCATCCACCGTCTTGTGAACACAGCCATCTGCCATCGAAACATATTCCACGGATCTTTTCGCAAACTTCCCCGGGACATTGTACGGGTCAGTGATCGTGAAACTGTGGGACGCAAGATGATTTTCTGTATATTCCAAAATCAACTTCATCATTCTTTTTTTCTTCAAGCAGCCTTCTGCTCAGCAGATTTTAGTCTGTGGGCCCTTGAGCGAGGCCCTTTAACCCCCAGCTCCCTGGGCGCACCTCGAGGTAGCTGCCCTTCACGGCCAGGCTTGCTCTCACAGAGAGCATGTTTGGGGGAGGTGAGAAGAAGACAATTTCCCCACGGGGATCAATAAAGGTATCTCAAAAAAATCTCGAAAATCAAAATCAAATTTTATCAATAGTAGCTGGTCGGTGAAATTTATCATGGGGGAATTTTAATTAAAAACGGACCTTAAGGATTTTCTGGAGAGGTGCAGGGTAGCCTTGGGTGTTATTATACTAATACTTTGGTTGTACTGCTGTATTTTAATTCGAAATTTAATCCCCCCCCGCCCCACACAGCTATGCAAAATTAATTGTGGGGAAATTTTATCATGCCACTGAGCTCTTAGTCATTTGTAGCACATGACAGAACAGGTGCAGATCTTGTACATCTGATTATATTAAAACAAGTCACCCCAATCAAGTGCTCCTGGGGTGCTGGGGGGTGCCTGGGGGGGTTGGTTGCTAGTGATGAAACTTGCTGCGCTTGCCAGTGCAGATTAGCAGAATGACATTACATTGCTTTTTATACTGTGGAAAACAAGCAATCTGTAGGCGAGATTTAATAATAAATTATTAGGATGTCATGCGCGAACAAACTGGTTGATGGTCCAATGCAGTCATCTCCATTACCATCAGGCACATTCAGCCGCTAAGTGTTTTTGGTTAGATTTTTGTAATGGAGTAATCAATTCTTTATTAGGTCATTCAGTAAATAAGTCTTTAGATTAGTCAGCTAATCAAATCAAATTATCGGCAGATAATTGTTTATGTGCAACCCTAGATCCCATAGTGCCTGTGGGGAAGTTTTTGCCAAAATGGCATTTAGGTGGAATAGTTATAGTGTCAGAATTGTGGAATGGGAGGTAGTGGGGTGGGCAGATGGGGTGTCTGTCCAGGAAAATATATCGTTGTCATTCTGACAGCGTCTTTTCTAGTTTTGTCATGCTGCCCCCTGCCTTTGGAGCTCCGTTCCTCATGATGTCTGTAATACCGACTGCCTCTCAACATTCATATCTCAGCTCAAATCTCTTTTTTAAAAATTTCATATTCGCCTAAATGTTGCTACTTAGGCAGCTATTAACGTATTTGATTGATGGTGATGTTGCATGTTTACATGTGTGTATCTACACTGCCTGGCCAAAAAATAAAGTCACATGCAGATATTTGTGTCCAAGTCCATTCTTAAGTCCTTTAATAACTACATAGCATACCTAATAATTAACTGATTGTGAGTAATTCAGTCCTCCCAAATCATTATTGTATGAAACATCTTTAATGGTAATTTA
>JAODKN010000104.1:22267173-22277353 GCA_026774425.1 Petrocephalus zakoni | reverse complement strand
GTCTGCGGTCTCCTTGATATAACCTGTCTGTCTCCTCTCTGTTGCTCTGTCTCCATCTACGCATTTGTGTATGAATTACTCTTGTGGGTTATGTCAGACTGGGGTCAGCCTACTTTCCTCTCTGGTATTTTGTTTGTGTGAGCCGGGCGAGGGCCGAGGGCCGGGGGCCGGGGGCCGGGGCGCGAGCTGGTGCAGTGAGGCCACCCATCCCCTTGTAATCCTGAGCTGCAGGAGAGGCAAGCTGAGGAATCTGCGGGTGAATGAATCAGCCTCATTTTCCTCGTCCAGAACACTCGCTTAAAGGTAGCTGCACACTTCATTCATAACGAAGACGTCGGCGAGAACAGTGTCGCATATTTGAAATGATTGTGCCACCTTGTTCATTCTGTTAATCCACAAACCCAGAGGGCAGTTTTTGATGCTTCAAATCCACATAAAGAGCACAAAAAATCTATTGTGGCAAGTGTGTGTCATTTCATTAAATGAGAGGACGGCTCATTTAAAATCAAAGTTACTCTCTTTATTAACCGCTAGTATTTGTTTAATTCTAGCCGTGGCATAGATGGGAAAGACTACACTTTAAATGACACGCATGGTTACTCTCAAGTAAAACAGCCACTGTGTGGCTAGCATTATATGGTTGACATTTACTACCAATATTAATACACGAATACACTTAAATGTACACTATATAAAGATATGTGCAGTGCGATGCAAAACATGCTAGTAATTGCAAATTTGTCCTGCTGACCTACCAAAATATTATGATAGTCAATCATGGGCAGTGTGTGGGATCAGAACAAGCAAAAGCTGACCTCAGGGACCCTGCACAGGCTGTGATGCCAATATAGCATTGATTGCTTTTGAAGTATGCGGCCACCTTAATTCCCTCCAGTAACCCTCAGTAAGTGTTCCTTAAAGGAATCCATAGATGCCTCTTATCAGTTGACTCTGTTGTATGTTATAATGTTTAATGAAAGTGTCAGTCAGGAAATGTTTCACGGCTCAACGGTCCTTGGTTCTGTTTCGGCTCTAGGTGGCGCTCTTCTGCATCTGGAAACCCGGCTGCAATTGTGGCCATGTAGCATCTACAGCAGGGAATATAGTGGAAGAACCATAAATGAATTGGAATCTTGATATCTCTGTGATGAATGTTTATCACATTATTATCAGTTATGAAGTGCTAAAACATACCTTAGATATTCTAAAATGTAAACATGTGAACCATCAATGATTAAAAGTTTATGCTCTGCCATTGCTGACACCGGATTGGTTGAATTTAAAGGCCTATTACAGCCTTTGCTTGGTGACTGCAGCCTAGCCGCTGGTTTCCCTTTACTGGGGCTGCCGTCAGTGGACGCCCTCCCCTCCTCACGGGTGCAATGACCCAGGTGCATCATCAGTGCCGCCTGGCCAGGGCTGGGCCACACTGGCTCAGCGAGACGGTGCGGTTGAACATAGCTGCTGGTGTAAATGAGTAACTTGTGCTTATTTGTTGCGGATAATGGAAATGGCTCCCTGGATGGCAGTACTTTAGAGCCACTGAGTAGCGATACGACTTCATAGGAATGCCTGAATCTGTCGTTCGGGGACACCGCGTGTGAGTGTGTGTCCTGTAGCTCTTAAGCGCGTGACTGTCTGCCGCCCCCTGCAGCCTCCACATGTATAACCAACTGTAAGAGGACACCCCCCCCTGTGCCGCCCCGCATCGCCGCCAAGCCCTTCATCTCCGTCACAGTGCAGAGCAGCACAGAGTCAGCCCAGGACACGTACCTGGAGAACCAGGAGCGCAGGACTGAGCTTCCTACCATTGCCAGCCGGCCCGTGCTCAGCTGCCCCCCCGACGGCCCGGCGCGGGTAGACGTCGCCCAGCCTGCACCCTGCCCCGCTCAGCAGGAGCCCCCGACCCCTAGCAGCCCCCCTAAGGAGTCACAGCATGACCCTCCGCAGAACTCGGCGGTCACCCTGACCACCGAGGAGCCCCAAGCCGACCCCGGACCCAAAAGGAAGCTCTCGTCCATTGGCATCCAGGTAGGTGCTCCTTCAGGGCTCGGAGCAGAGAGCCAGGTTCCTGGTCCTCACCGAGATGCGACGGGACTGTCGTTTGCAGTGATGCAGAAGAATTTTGCTTGCACTTGTTTTAATGATTTTAAGCTGTGGTCCTCACCAAAAGTAAATTGTGACGGAGAACTGGCTCCGTTTTTCCAAATAATACGGTCGATGTCTAGGTGGACTGCCTTCTGCCAATCCAGAAGGAGGAAACGCCACCCCTGACCAGATTCCAGTCGATCGGCATCCAGGTGGAAGACAGTTGGCAGTAAGTATATAGGCCACGCCCCCTCGGATTCATCGGCACGCTTAATTTTCACAGGCTCTGAATTCCTCACCCACTCTCCCGCTCTGGCCTTCCTGCATGCTTTATTTTTTACCTGCAACGCCTACCTTCTGCCTTTAGCATGTATGTATAAAATGTACATCCCCGAGACGGATTTAAATTAGGCTTCGCATAAAAGAGCAAATAATTCAGAATGCCCTGTGGGCGTCTTGCCACTCTAGGGTCTCACTACTCACCCAGACTGTTTGTGCAACTTTGTGACTCACAGTCCAACCTGAGGCTGCCCATGCTCTCTTTTAACTCCCCCTCTCCCGCTACCAAAGGGAATGGTGTACAGGAGCCGGGGGTACAGACATCAGCCCACAGTTATGTATTCACAACCCCCCCCCAATCTTTACCACTGGATAAGATGTTGTACTTCTGATGGCTGTGCGCCTCATTTTTTTTGTGGAGGGGTTCTCCCACTTCTGAAACTGGCAGCCTTCAGTCTACCTACTTAAACACAGATAGCCTGACAGTTATCCTGTGATGACATTGAATTATAAATGTAATGTTTTCATGTTTGTGACTGGGGAACAGCCTTGGCTTAGCTTAGGATCCTTGAGACATCTGTAACTGGTTTCCGCTCTGATGCTGTGCACAGTAAGTGGCCTCTCCTGGTGTTTCTCGGGGCTGAAGCAGTCACCTGAATGTAGCTGTAACCGTAGTGTGTCGACCCCATGTGTGCCCAGGCTGAACCGCTCCAGCAGCATGGCATCCAAACCGGAGGCGGACTCCGACGTACAAGATGGTCCGAAGCCAGCGGATAAGGGAGTGTCTGAAAGTGGCACGCAGCCGGAGGGTGACCCAGCACCCAACAGCCAGGCTGGCGGTGAGGGTGGCACCGGGTGCCAAATCAGCTCCTCCGGTCCGTCCTCCTCGTCATCCTCCCCTTCTGAGAGCCTGGACCCGGCGCTGGACCCATCTTCGTTGCCCCCACCGGACCCCTGGCTGGAAAGCGTGACCAGCAATGGCAGTAGTGCCCCCACCGGTGACACCCCCTCGGTCGGAGCACCCACCTGCCGGAGAGATGGCCACTGGTTCCTCAAGCTGCTCCAGGCTGAGACGGCACGGATGGAGGGCTGGTGCCAGCAGATGGAGCAGGAGACCAAAGACCACCAGCTGTCGGAGGAGGGTGAGCCTCAGAACCGCACCAGCTCAGCAGAGATTACACAATGCCGTACCGGAACGAGGCATGCCCTGCCCCGGGGGGGGATCAGTCTGTTATAGAGCAGGCCTGTAAGAAGTATGGTGAAACAGGAAGGCTCCTTCACAAGAGTCTCAGTGGTAAAACATTTCCTTAGCAGGGACTTTCGTTTTTTTTTTTCCTTTTAGGATTTGTTTTTAAAGAACTGGGCCTGAACATCACTATCTCCTTCCACGACATCACTCATCTCCATGGGGCTCTATCGCATGTTTAGTCAGACCTATTTATGTTCTACCTGATATACATATAGAAATGTTCTTACATATACATACAAACGCACAAATACATTAATAAAAAAAATAGGTTAGTACTGCATATGTACAATGTTTCTCGAATGAAGGAGATTCTGATGTTTTAGCCTGTTTCTCAAGAGACGATGGAACAATGAAAGACAAAAAGGGGGCTTTTTATACCCCTCAAGGGATGAAGGAACAGTGTACCCCTACTGTACCTGCAAGCATGCCTGTCCATCGAGGAAACCAAAGACAAGTCCTCAGTATTTAGTCTGCATCGCCAATACCCATGATTCATTGTGGGGAAGGACTAACACTCTTGACCTTGGTATTTTACAAACCCCTGGCTACAGCCCTACATGCATATCCCTATTTGCTTGCCTTGAGTTTGACAGCAGTTTCTTGCAAACATACATGGCCGTACCTACCATTGAGGACACAGAGGTCAAGTCCTCAGTATTTACCATTTAGTCTGCATTAACCAGTAACCGTGATCCATTATAGGGAAGCCCCTGGCCGCGGCCCAGCCTGCAAGCTCTGCACCAGCGTCACCCCGTAGATCCTTCTTTCTCTGATCCCTGCCCCTGGCTCCTGTAGCCTTTCTAGGGCCATTTCTGAAACTGTTGTCAGGCACAATCTAACCAACCACAAGGAGATCAGGGGCTTCATAATTCATTATTTCGAGCAATTATGCATGTCTTGCATAACGATTTAATGATGCCTATTGCTCCGTCTTAAATTTAAATAATTCGTCATTATGTTTATTGTGATAATTATGATTATCATTAGGTTACTTTGGTGCTCCCTCTGGGACTTGCTGCCGTATGCATACATAGTGGTGGCATGGCCTAGACATGATTACGACACAAATGTTGGTGTCAATTTCAGGTCCAGAAAGTAAAAATCCAGACCAGGATTTTGTTTCAACCAACTACTTGAGCACTCTGTGACTGTGACTCGTTATGCTCAACTGATTGGTTGAAACAAAATCCTGGTCTGGATTTTTACTTTCTGGACCAGAAATTGACACCTCTGGTGTCAAATACTGTGGTAATACTAGTAACATTTGTGCGCATCACTCCTGACACCACGCCGAGTTGGACGAACACAGACCCGCAGCTGTCTGCCAAAAGAAGCCTTACCCCAGAGTATATTGACCTGACCGGCTCTTGTTTTGCATGGAAAAACTCAAAAACTCCAACACTACTGTATGCAGAGTTATTAATTTACAAGGTATCCTGTTGAGAATTTCACTTTGCATTACATTTCTTCAAGTTGTGAGTTCTGAGTCAGTTCTGTGGGTTTAAAAATGTCACATTCCATAACTATCCAGTCAACTACTAAACAGAAGCTGATGAGAAATGCATTGACGTCTATGAAATTTTTGAGAAAATGTTTTGCTTTACTGAAGTTCCTTTTATCGACCTATGGGTGGTGCTGTTTTTTATAAAGTACTTTTTGGACAATTTTTACTTAAACACGGAAATGGTCATATAATTATACATTGCTATAAACAGCAACATCTTATGCTCATTTTCACTGTTGAAATTAATTAATTTAATGTTTAGCATCTAGAATAGATTTACATGCTTCAGTGTTCCAAAGACACATTTTTCTCATTCTGTAAATCTCTATTCACCCTGTCTGAAACACTCTTGAACACCCCTGTCTGAAACTGTCAGAGCCACTGAGTAGTGTGCAGTGTGTTCTGATTGGTCAGCATTTCCAATTGGTTAGCTTGCCTGCACATTCCATCCCTTTCTTGTAGTCTGCCGACCCAGATTCTGGGGGTAGGCGGCCAATAAGGAATGTGTTACGAGGTACGGCTGCTCGATTATGGAAAAAATCATAATCGCAATTATTTAATACGATTACTCATATTGCTCATTGACTCTGGAAACACTGTATTAGTTTGTCGTAAATCACTCGGTGTTTGAATTTTAGGTGGTTAAAGAGATTTGCCGTGTTGCTGAAATGCACAGACACCACCGAGTAGCAAAGCTCGCACATAATCCACGTCTGTCTTCAAATCCAAAGTGTTCCCGCACCAGTGAACTTACTTTACTTTTCTTGCTGACTAAACACTGCTGCTGCTGCTGCTCCTCTCCACCTCCTGCCATCTTTGCTCGCTTTTTAAGTCACCACCACCAGAATACACGTTTGTAAGGGGCAGAAGCACAAGACAAAATAAGAGTATACCCGCAGAGTGTAATATGGCAAGATGATTTTATTATTATTGATTTACATTGTTTTTGTGATTGTTTGGAGCCGAGTTCGAAATCAAAATAAAAATCCGATTAATTGCGCTGCCTTATTATGAGGTGACCTCACCATGTCACAGAAGTAAGGGCTATAATTCCAGCGAGGCGTTTCAGGCAGATTATATGAGCGTTGTTTCTGTGGAGAGCGTTTCTCCTTTGGGTGTGTACTTCAGGCCTTTGTTTACATGCACATACAGCTATGTAACACACTAAAGGAAATGTAAAAACTGCATAATAGGTTTTCTGTGATATTTTATGTGATATTAATGTTACATACCCCCCTTTTTTCTTTATTTTGGTGAACCTCTGACCTCTTTGTCTTAAGGGATCAGGACTCCTAATCAGCTTTCCTTCCATCCCCTTCATCCAGCTTGGAGTGCACCTGCGAGTACAGTGGCCATACCAAGCTGAAGGGTCGCGTTCACTTTGGAGGCTGCGATTGCTGTAGCATGCAGCCAGTCGTCCTACGCAGGGTGTCGCACACCCGCACGCTGAGCTGTGGCTGTTCCTTATGCAGCCACCTCAAGGGCGTCTTTCTCAGGACAGACTTCATTAGCGAGACTGTTTCCTCAAAATGGCAGGACCTGTAAACACATTTTAATCTCCCTATAGCACGTCGTTGTCAGCTGTTCCACGTTAATGGTCGCAGACTCTGGAGCTGTTTGGACTCTGCGCAGATGGGTCACCCAGACTGGGCCAGCAACCTGCTGGGAGAGGGGAGGGGAAATGGGCGAGGGGGCGGCCGGGGGCGGCTGAGGGCAGCGGCTTTCCTGGCTGCTCGCCCACATGACACAGCCCTACCCGAGACAGCTGCTGTGAGGAGTAGGGCTGTCGGCTCACGGATTCCTCTAGTGATCCTTTGCTGGCCTCCCTCCAAGAGCTCAGCTCGAAATGCTTCCCAAGGTTGCTGGTTAGTCGTTAATCTGTGGTGCTTCTCTGTGCCTGCAGTCCTGGGGAGGGTACGCAGTGCTGTGGGCAGTGCCCAGCTTCTCATGTCGCAGAAGTTCCAGCAGTTTCGAGGACTCTGTGACCAGAACTTGGTGAGTAACTGTCTGCTTTACCCACATGGGCAGCGTGGACGGCGCTTCTGTGGGATGATGGAGGCGACCATTTTGCATGTTTTCAGCGAGGCCAGAATGTACCAGTTAGCCTCCTGGCAAGATCATTAACGCTACAAAGCCCCTTCCTGACACATAACCAATGACAACCAAAATTATATGTTTTCTAGTCCAGCATCTAGTCATTACTGTAACCTCAGCGTCAGTGTGGGACTTGCCATATGAATAAGCATGAATAGCACAAATGTGGAAGTCCCTGACTTGGAAAATCGAGTGGCATTTTCTTCTGCCCACCTGATTGGATGAGGTCATCTTTACACATTCCTGAAAGACTGGAAGGGAAGAACTCTGAGGCATTTGAGCCAGTCAGCTTGAAGTCTAGTGCCTTTGAAACTCTTGAAATGACGTGTGTGTGACTTTCTGAATTCCATCAACATGAGGATAGAAGTGGTTCCTGTTCCCAACAGCGACTGGGAGACAGATGCTACAGGCAGCCCTGGGTAGCACTCCTCATGAGTCCAATTCCCCTTCCCAAATTTATTCCACCCACAAATAGGCACTGTTTATTCATACTGCTGATTATTGTTGCATTTTCTGCATCTTTTTACACCTCCCAAAAAATATCCCTCCAGTGTATAGGAATAGTAGAATGTCGCCCCCTAGTGTATGTGTCTTCAAAGCACATTAACCCCATTGAATAACAGCCCATTCTTTTATATTGATCATGAACAGTTTTAATTTTCATTATTTTCAGCTTGTTGGCTTGAATTCCATCCACTTGACAGAGAAGGGGGTGTATTTTTAGTTTTTCTTCTTTTTCCCTCCTCTCTTGCTTTCACATAACCTTGCTCCTGCTTTGTGACCTTCGAGAATGTGGATGCCAGCCCACGGCCCACTGCCCAGGACCTGGCTGGCTTCTGGGACCTGCTGCAGCTCTCTATTGAGGACATCAGCATGAAGTTTGACGAGCTTTACCACCTCAAGTCCAACGACTGGCAGCTGTCCGACTCACCGGACAAGAAGGTATTTTACCCCCATCCGATTTGCCTCTTGGAACTTATAATATTACAGTAATTGTGGCAATTTATTCATCGCTATGGGGAAATTGGGTGGTTTTTGTATATCTCATCCTCTCCATAATTGGGGGAGTTGGGGGAGTCACAGTGGCATCACCCAGCAGCCGTGGAGCAATGGCTGTTTTATTCATCTCACCTTCTTCTGACTTGCCCCTTGCTGTGTTTTCAGGAGGACAAGAAGCAGCCCCCCCCAGTGCCAAAGAAGCCCAGCAAGGCAAAGCTGGCCGCGAGTCGGGAGAAGGGGACCGTGAGCAGCAGCGAGCCCGCGGACAAGCAGCGGCAGGAGGCCCGTAAGCGGCTGATGGCGGCCAAGCGGGCGGCCTCCGTGCGACAGAACTCTGCCACGGAGAGTGCTGACAGCATCGAAATTTATGTCCCCGAGGCGCAGACGCGCCTCTGAAAGCGGTGCGAGGAACAGAACACCCACATCCGCTACTATGGCCATCCTGACCCCAACGTGACGGATATCCCAGAATGCACTGCTTTTCACATGGCGGCCATGGAAAACCTCACGACTTTTATTACCATCGTCGTTGTAAATATAAATGTTGTTGCTGTTGTTGTTGCTGTTGTTATTACAAATGAAGAACTATATCAGAAATCTGCGTGTCCTAATATTTTAAAGAAGGTGTCCTTGAGCACCTGGACTGCAATGTCAGGCCCCTTTTTCTTTCCCCCTAACCACCCCCCTTCAGCCACCAGTTATGTCCCACTCTCCGTTGCACACAAAGGCAGGGAGAGAGCATTGCACATTTTTGTGCCTCAATCGGTGTCTTCCTTTTGGCTCTTCTCCCTCCCCTCGCCCCCCCAAAAAAAAACTGGGGAACTGTGTCTGGATGGCCCAGGACTGGCAGCAGCAGGCATACTGGGAGCCTGGTGTCAAGATGTATGGAATATCCCACCCTCTCTCTTAATTGTGTCCCACCTTTTTTTTATATAATTTGTAACTTTTTTTGTCCCACAGAGTTCACCCCATTTTTAGTTCCATATGAGGTTCCTCACATCACTCCTGGCAGCACCTGTCCGCGTGTTTTTGTGCATTTAGAATTCAATGAGCTTTCTGGACTCTCTTGAAGGCGGCTGTGTTGGGATACTAACTTCACCAGTGAACCCAGAAAGGAGAGCCCTATGGCATATTTTCATTTTGTTTCTCTTTGTTAGGATTCCGGCACCCAGAACCTTTCTGCTTGAAATAACTCCATGGTCTGGCAAAGATCTCACATCCAAGTGGTCTATGCAGTGGGTTACGGCTGATACACACTCCTGTACCTTAAATCATTTAATATTTGCTCCAACAATAGACTGTTTTTAATTCACAAGAAAGCTATAGCCTCACCAGTCGCATGTCTCAGAACACTACAGGTGATCTGTGGGCTTCTAAACGGATGATCCGTGGGTCTTGTAGCATTATGGATGGTGTCCCATAGGTCATCTGTATGTTCAGGACTTTGTGTTATGGTGGAGGTGGTAAGTGGTAAGCCCCCCTCTCCAGACACACACACACCTTTCAAATGGAATTACCGTCATGAATCAGCAGTATCTGAGAGAATCTCCTAGTTTAACTGTTACCTCTAGCCCATACATCCATATAGTCCTAAATACCCAGACAGCTAATTAACATTAATCATGGACCTGTTTATTATTAAATATTACTTCATGATGTTTATTATATGTGACTTGAGGGGTGAGATTCACAGTTGGTTACATGGTTCACATAACATAACTGATGAAAGGCATTGCCCAATACCACTCTTACGGACCCGTTTTTCAGACTGAAATATCGATGTATATGCTGGGGTCCCTACAAGGGAGTTCCTTACAGTTGCCGCTGTTCTGTGCACATGCAGTGTGCCGCGGGCTGGTTGTAAATGCCGTACTTGGGGGTTATGTGAGATTACAGTTGCCGCTGTTCTGTGCACATGCAGTGTGCCGCGGGCTGGTTGTAAATGCCGTACTTGGGGGTTATGTGAG
>JAODKN010000104.1:22228573-22243230 GCA_026774425.1 Petrocephalus zakoni | reverse complement strand
TGATAATAAACATAAATCTGACAGTCAACATAAACCGATGACAGTCAATGTAACCCTATTACAGTCCACATAAACATATCACAGTCAACATAGGTGATATGTCAATTTGACCCAAGAGTTGCCAATGTTAGCATTTATGACAGCTGCAAAAGTTGGAACGAAGTTGGTCAAATGATTTTCTTAAATTTGTCAGCTGTCTCAAAGGACTTCTGTAGGAGTCATGTGACAATGTGAAGCACACCATTAAATAAAGTGTTACCTTATTTTGTTATCTGACTATGGCTTTCTGGGGGCAGAATCTGACTACAGAATATTTAATGTTAAATATCTATAACAAAAACTGGAAACTGCTCACAAGTTCGCTCAATAGCATGTTCTAAGCAGCTCTTATCAAATGATTCTCAGCTGAAAAGCTCCTAGCGATGTCGCTTTACAGGTAGAACTTGTTGTTCCTGTAGCAGGTGTAGCATATAGTTTTAATTTACTGGTTTCATTTTCATAAGTTCTGTGTGAAGTCAGACCGTGAGTCGCACCATGTCGAAGGAGCTCCTGGCTCAGGAATTGACGTGCCCCATCTGCTTGCAGCTCTTCTCAGAACCGGTGATGCTGCCCTGCACCCACAACTACTGTGTCTCCTGCATCTGGACTGCCACAGCCTCAGAGAAGGGCCCGCACCACTGTCCCGAATGCCGACTAGAGTACCGTGGCGTTGAAGACTTTCAGAAGAACCTGAAACTGAGCAACATCATCGAGAGCTACAAGAGCTACAAGTTTGCCACAGCTAAGGGTCAGGAGAAGAACACAGTGGAATGTGACTACTGCATGCCCATCAGTACAACAGCCGTCAAGACCTGTTTGAAATGCGAGATCTCCCTGTGTACCGATCATGTCCAGGCTCATGCAAAGAAGATATCGTTCAGGAACCATATCCTAGTTGAGCCGCTGTCAGACCTGACCTCCCAGAAATGCCCGTCTCATAACAAGGGCCTGGAATTCTACTGCGCAACTGATGCTACTTTTCTTTGTGCAAACTGTTTCATTGAGGGTGACCACTTTGGCCATGAGATTCAGAACTTTGAGAGTGCCGGGGCTGAGATGCAGCGCATATTGAGGGCTGACCTGAGGCTAGCCCAGAATAAGCTCCAGATGACCTCTGTCTTGCTGCAGAAGAGCCTGGAGGAGGAGAGGATCTTCACTGATGCTAGCGACCGTCTTACGGTAAAAACCCTGGGCATCCTGGGCAGTATGGTTACTCAGCTAAATGGCTACAAGTGCCGAGTGAGCAAGCAGCTGGAGGAGGAGCACGCGAGTAAGCAGGAGAGCTGGCGGGCCAACATAAGTCAGATGACTAAGCAGCAGAGTCTGCTGAAGGATCTCCAGGAACAGGCTGAGTCTGTTCTGGAAGAGACAGACCAAGGCCTGTTTGTTCACCAGTATCTATCTATCAAGTCCCAGCTTAAAGAAGCCATAGAGAGTAACGTAGCTATGCCAGCACCTCCCACTGTGGACACGACAAATGTATGTGCCGTCACAAGGACGGATGAGTTCAAGACAGAAATGACTATCCTCCTGCAGGCACTGCATACCTTGCTCACCCGGTTGGAGTTGACCTTTGACCCCAACACAGTCCACCAGAGCTTGCTCCTATCCAGTGACCTGAGGACTGTGAAGTATGATGTAAGGAAGCAGGTCCACCCAGAGCACCCCGAGCGATTCCAAACTGTGCCTCAGGTGCTGTGCTCCCAGGGCTTCTCTGGTGGAGAACACGCCTGGGTGGTTGAGCTAGGCCAGTGCATGTGGTCTGTGGGCGTGTGTTATCATAGTGTGCCCAGACGTGGGGATCACAGCCGCCTGGGCCACAATTCTGTCTCCTGGCGCCTCCAGTGGAAGAACAAGAAACTGACGGCCTGCCATGCATCATCCACAGTGATCCTTCCTGTGACCATGCCTCCCGTCAGGCTAGAAATGGCCCTGGACTACAATAGGGGCACGTTGTGCTTTTATAGCACCAAGGGGCGGCGGGAGCACCTGCACACTTTTACAGCTACTTTTCGGGAGATAGTGTATCCTGCTTTTGCCATCCATTCAGCTAATTCTGAATCCTGGATAACCCTGCAGAACTGAACAGAATTGTGCTTGTTAGTCCCTATAAGATGCAATGGGAGCTTCTAGACCACTGGTGGTGATGGGGAGGACGACGGATACCAAGAACATCCTGCGATATTTATTTATGGATCTCAATAAGCGCAGATTCTGTCAGGTTTGATTACTTGCAATTTTTTGTTGAAAAATATAATTATTCTTCAATGTGTAAACTAAGAATACAACAGAGAAATAATTGAGTAAAAATGTCATAGTCTATATATATTCTTTTGAATGTTGGGCTCAGTCAGTAGACTCATTAGTTTCAGGTCTCGCAGCTTCTGTTTTGGTTACATTGGTCCATTGAGTAGAGTAAACATTATGGCTTGGGAATTACAAGTGAAAGTCTCTCCTTGGTTTTATTTAGATAAAAGCTGCGTTATTTAATCACTAAAATAAGTTTTTGACTTGCTTATTGTTTATGGAAATGTGATGTATGCTTGGAT
This sequence comes from Petrocephalus zakoni, assembly GCA_026774425.1. Taxonomy (NCBI): domain Eukaryota; kingdom Metazoa; phylum Chordata; class Actinopteri; order Osteoglossiformes; family Mormyridae; genus Petrocephalus; species Petrocephalus zakoni. Next base: position 22,240,642 of record JAODKN010000104.1, on the reverse strand, counting down.
GACACATGCAATGTTTCTCATTTGGCTTGGTATTGTGTGGGTGAGATTAGGAATATAATCAATGGCATGGATTACCAGAGGCATAAAGTCCAGCAAATCTACACACAACTGATCAGTTCATACCAAAAGACCTACAATAAACTGAAGAGTTACCATTTTTTAATGTTTGTACCCAAACAGTCAGAAAGTTAACTGCCATATCTACATGAATCATTTTGTGCTAATAATAAAGAATCACATTGTTCCGCATTTAATTGTTGAAGTTTATTTGTAGTGAATTTCACTGAATACTGTATAATTTTTTATTTGTCTATACGCACTCTCTTCTGAATTACTGCAATATTTCATGATTTGTAAGATATAAGATCGTATCTATTGCTTCTGACAAATGGCAGAATATTTGTCCTTTAATCAGACTTGTGTTAGTGCCCATGGCTTGGGGAGCTTGAGCATCTGGGAAGGCACCATTAATGCTGAATGATATATACTGGTTTTGGAACAACATGTTGCCATCCAGTCTGGAGCCGTCCTTGGTGAACAGAGGACATGATGCAGGGCACACTTACTGGGATGCCACAAACTGTGGCCACTGTAGAGACTCCTAAATTACATGTTATTGGACTGGAAGTAAACATCACCAGCACTGGGAGAACATGTAAGCTGCAACTGAACAGACTCTACACAGAGGTAAAAATTTAACCCATAACCCTAGATGTGATATAATAAATTATTATTAAGCCGATTTATAGGAATGCATATGATTAAGCACTGTGTAATTTGGGGACCTTAGCAGAAAATTAAAACTAGAAAAAAGTGCCTTAATACTCTCTTTATACTCTCGCAGTATAATATATATATATATATATATATATATTTTTTTTTTTTTTCTGCTAAGGTCCCCAAATTACACAGTATATATATAATTTTATATACTGCGAGAGGAAACCTGCGTGACATGGCGGGAACACAAGAGGCAAAAAGGCACCACACATGGGGACTCGTACCTCCACCTCTGCCCTTGGAAGCCAAAGCGTTTCTATAAAAGCGATAAGAACTACAAATACCAGGGCACCATACTTAGGAATCATCACAATTTTTTTGACGAAAAGCAAAACAAAGAATACTTGTAAAATTTATTTATCCCCGTGACAGTTATTCAGATATATATATACATATATACAGAATACATTTAACGAAAAAAATGTTTTAAATAAATGTGCAAATTACAGTGTGAACTCTAGAACATGTGTAAAGCCATAACCATTTACGACTCAAGGCATGATCTTTGTACACGGTTCCTAAGATGAGTAAGAAGGAAACGTTTCGTTTCTACGTGTAGGGACCTGTCAGGTGACAGAGGGACTTGGGTATTGGTTTAGTTGGTTGGTTGGTTGGCTTGTTTGTTGTTTAACAACAAAGGCAATTGATATTTACATGAAAATAGCTAAAAGATCATCCACGAGATGCGTGCACGGATCTTGTGAAACTGGACTATTTAATGCAAGGCATCTCCTATTTGCAGGTAGGACAATAAAATCCGTGTTCTTGGAATATTATAAAAGAGATTCGCTTAATGTTACTAAGTAATCAGCGGGAGACTGGCGATGATTGTACATCTAAAAATCATTATACTTGGCTGTATGCCCAGCGACAGATTCGTCCGACTAGTTTATTTGTGCAAGCACAATGCTGCCCTTGTTAGATGTGTCAGTACGCAGAACCGCCTGACACCTTCGGAGGCTTTACTAATTGTGAGTCAAGCGTCCAAGTTAGTAAACAAATACAGATCGTCAGCGAGTGATTTATTTGCCCATGGTTAGATTTTCATTGCCAGATCCCCCGCTTTGCATTCCCTCACGTGAGACCTAGGCGAGACCTGCAGGAAGCTAGGATGGAGAAGCACGGTTTATCGCGTGGACTGTAAGTGGGAAGAAAGTTGCTTCGGCGGTGTTTCCCCAGGCGATCAGACTGCAGCATGCTGGACGCCGTGACCGCAGTGGTGAGGTTCTCCGTCTATGGCAATGGCAGCGTTCTGCCTACGTCACCCGGGAACGCCTCCGCGGCGCCGACCTGGTACCCGGAGCCGGAGGCCAACATCACCAGGCCACACAAGTGTCTCCAGATCCTCTATGAGGACATCGGCACCTCTCGGTACTGAATACGCTTTAAAAAAAGAAGAAAACAAAAAAACATGTGAGATAATGGATGAATGTCAGTTGAAAATTAAGGCCTTTAATTTTAGACCTGTTGAGTGCTAAAATCAGGTACACAATTCTTTTTAAAGTTGTTGGTATTTTGTAGGCGATATATTTAAAGATGAAGGATACTTCTCGTTTTACTCATGTATTATGCCATTATGATAATACACAGTATAATGTCTGACAGATACAGAACAAAACTTTGTTTCTAGACTTTAGATAAAACATTCATTTCAAGTACTAATAAATTGAAAACCAAATTATAGTTCTAAAAGAGCTGTTCTGAGTTAGGTTAATTGACAAGCCGTCTCATTGCATGGTTTTTAATTAATAACACATTTGCAATAAAATAAGACACCTTACATTTGTGTTTAATATGCCTTTGGGATCCAACGACTACAATTGCAATTAATAGCGAAATGGCAGGAACAGATCTGATTGAATCAGTCAAAAAAATTTTTACACTTACTAAAAAGATTGTGTTAAACATTTCTTGTCATTGGACTTTTGTTATTAAATAGATACATTTGTAATATTTTTGCAGAATTAAGCAAATATCCAAAGACTTTATGTGAGCACTGTACCTGTAATTAGCCGTATGGAAGCTTTTTGTTTATGTGGAACACTCTCTGACAGAGGCCCTTGTTGTGAGCCTGCGTTAGCATCTGAGGTCGCGTATGTCTGTGTTTCGGCAGAGTACGCTTCTGGGATGTGCTCCTGCTCGTCCCTAATGTGGCCTTTTTCATATTCCTGATGTGGAAGCTGCCGTCAGCCCGTGCCAAGATCCGTGCCACCTCTAGCCCTATCTTCATCACATTCTACATACTAGTAAGTGCTGCATAATGTGGCAGATTTAAAAGACATGCTGGTTAACGCCACTCAGCTTGTCGAGGAGTGAGCAGTCGCCTGACAGTTTGAACTGCATCCCTTGCATTTTAGCTTACCTGTTGTTCGCGTACTTAGATCCTTCTGAAAGTTTATCAGTGCCTTGTTTTGATTGGCTGCTTACTTCAAGCTGTGCTCGGCTGGTGGGCGTCGCCCTCACACCCTCTCCTGAACTGATCGCAGGTGTTTGTGGTAGCAGCGGTAGGGATCACGCGTGCCATTGTCTCCATGACTGTATGTGGCTCCAGTGCTGCCACTATCATTGACAAGGTAAGGTGTTTACGTCGGTCACCCTCAAAGCCCCCCAGCTGCACACACTTTAAACGAAAGTGCCTTCATAAGTTTACATTGCAACACATTTATTTGGCAGGCACTTATGTCCAACGTGACATACAAGTGAGGATAGAGAGGAGAGTTAGCCAGTCCCTGTGGTAGCTGGGGTTAAGGGCCTTGCCCAAGGGCCCGATGGTGAAGCCATCCATGCCAGCCATGGATTTCGAATTCTGATCAAGAGCACAGATATCACAGATAAACTATTGGATTCTGTGACTTGTTTTCTTAGATAGCAGTCAGTCCTGCAACAACGCGTGATATCACATCGTGAATCTGTTCTAACACAATTAATATATTAGTACCCAAGTCCAATGTTACTCGAATCGCATTTCTCCGCAATTTTTAGTCGGAGAGAAAAGCACTATGCGAACGCAACGCGACGTGGTCCTAGTGAGAAGCACTACTGGCGTGCAAACACGGGTGACCAAGTGAACGATAGTGCTATCTGTAAAAGAGACATTCTTTTTGTGAAAGGATCATTCATTTGAACTGGAACTTTTCAGTGAATCGGTCAAACTGGTTTTCAAATCTAAAAGAATCAAACTTCTTGTACGTCCACACATTGCACAAGTTAAGGGCGTAAATTCTAAAAACTACTTGACAAATTATGATATAAAAAACACTCAGTGAACCTTTTTAAATTTCACTTCCATCTGCAGGTGCTCTGGGAAATCACTCGCTTTTTCCTGCTCACCATTGAGCTGAGTGTCATCACCTTGGGGTTGGCCTTCGGTACGTCCGCACCAAGCCATGAGCAGTGCTCATGCCAATATCAGATCCTGAGACCCGGCTGCTATTGGACAACTTTTGTATTTGTGATAGGTTCTGTTTGTGAGAGCAACTGTAATAGTCCAAGTCCAATATATCTTAGTCCAGACCAATATGGCAATGTCTGACGTTGTGATCTGTTTTGCAAATTAACATTTGGAATTACAAGCAGGTAGTTCTACTGACTACATCTTTGCACATAGTTCATAATAAAAGACTTGGATGGAGTCTTCGTAAACCTTCATGCACAGTGGCATGTAGATGTTCTTGATGTGACACATTTTCTTTTTCCAGGGCATCTTGAGAGCAACTCAAGCATAAAACGTGTCCTGGCCATAACTGCTGTGCTGGCACTGGTGTACTCCGTGTCACAGGTAAACAACCTCATTTTTCATTGGGATGTCACTCAGGGACTGTGACTCATAGGCGTGAATGGTTTGCCTTCTGTGTCCTCCAGGGCACCTTGGAGATCTTGTTCCCCGACCAGCACTTGTCTGCGGAAGACTTCAACATCTATGGCCATGGTGGGCGCCACTTTTGGCTGGCCAGTTCCTGCTTCTTCTTCTTGGTAATGCTCTAGTGGTGCTCATCAGTGTAGAACGCAAGGGCATTTTGCACAAAGACTGGCAGAAGAAAGGGGGCTGGTTATCCACTGAGTGAATTATCGTGAAGCACAGTGAGACTGAGAATAGGCATCACCCTTCTGACCTTTTGCTCTTTTGTGCTCTAGGTTTATTCTCTGATAGTCATCCTTCCGAAGACTCCGGTCAGGGAGAGGCTGTCCCTACCATGTAAGTACCATCCATTTTCACCGAGGCTTGCTCTGCTATATAATTCTCTCACAGTGATCCTTTCCTCCCGAAGAAGGAAAATCATTCATTAATTATCTTATCAGATTAAAATCCCAGTGGTTTCTCTGAGTGGTCCACTTTCCATTTTCAGCCAGGAGAAGTTTCTACATTTATGCTGCCATACTGTCATTTCTCAACTTCTGCCAGGGGTTGGGCAGCGCTCTGCTCTGTGCTGACATTATCCAGGGGCTGTGGTAAGCCTCCGCCATGACTTTGTAGGTCCTCCATTAAGCAGCTACTGTTCTTCAGCCCGCATGGCGACAGGAACGTTCATGCTCCCTTTGTCTTTGAATCTTTCTACTGCAACACACTTAAGTCGCTACAGATCTTTTGGTAAGGATCTGCATAAGGCTTTCCCAAGGCTAGCACTCACCTCACAGCGTCCCTGTTAGGATTCCTTAACTTGGTACATTCATTTTGGAAAAAGCTGCGTGATTTAAAGTTCAGGATAATAACCTGTTCCTGATCAGAGAATTTTCTCTTTTCTGATAGCTGCGTTGATGTGACAACGTTCCTGTACTTCTCTGTGTTCGCTCCGCTGATCTACATCACATTTCTCAGAGGGTTTTTTGGGTATGTACGGAGCAAGTGTGCGCGTCTGTTTTTGTATGTATGTGTTACGTGTGTTCCAATAAAAATTAATGTGTGTGGGACAGAAGCTGTGAGAAGCATTTTCTGCCACAGCTTTGCCCCACTGTCTCAATGGTAATGGAGACTTTTCCATGCAGCTCGGAGCCCAAGGTCCTGTTCTCATACAAGTCTCAGATTGACGAGCCCGATGACACAGATGTGCACCTTCCCCCCACTGCTGTGGTGGGCCGCAAGGTGCTGGGACGAGGCCCCTACTCCAACACGCAGATTGACGGCTCGGCAGCTTACCTGGATGATGTTGTGTCTGGTCCTTATGGGGTGGGCAGCATCAACAATCCCGACAGCGACCACTGGAGACCCATCAACGTCTAGGTCTTAAGTGTCTCCTTTAAGAAGATAGAGAGGTCTGGTTAACGCCACCTTTCTAGGACCTGTTGACTTGTGGGATCATGCACGTCAGACACACTGCAAAAACCTTCAGCATTAATTGAGACTTTTGTGCAAAGTCTACATCTGAAGTTCATAGCTATCTTAAATAGCTATCCCCTTAAAGGCTTCCATGCAAACCAGACTAAAACACATAAGACACGGGACATCTTCTACAAGTACATTCCCTTTTGAATCACTGGGTTTCTTAGTGTCTCATAATGCTATAGTTGTTATCTTGGCACCTGTCTGTCAGCACTGTGACTCATGGTTTAGAGATCTGCGTCAGTGTATTGAACATCTAAGACAGAAATGCTTGTGTTATATTAAGTGTTTTGACTTTAGCATAATTGGTATTATCAGTAGAATCAGTATTCGATGTGTCTGTTATATTCATTATTTTACACGAAGAAGCCCTGTATGAAAACAGTGAGCGCTGTCGTTTGTAGGGCGGACGGCTCACATCTTGCGCACTGATGCTTCTGCGTAATTATTGCACGCTTTTCTCGTATTCTTGGCTCCTTCCTGGATCAGTTGTCTTATTCTGTGAATAGTGCACCTATACACACACACTTTTACCCAGTGATCCTCAAAGTGAATTTGAGATTTTAATAACACGTCTTATGACTGGACTCCCTAAACGATTTTCAAAACCTGCAGAAGAGACACCAGTGATGGTTTTGAACTTCACTGAGCCATACATTTTTGAGGTAGAGCTGGACACAGTGTTATACACTGCTTTGAATTACTTTTACTGGTGTACCTCCATTCATTAGATGCTGTCATGGGTGTATTTTTTTATTCTAGAACCTGTCATTGCAGCAAGTATTTTATGTGCAGAGGTAGTCTGTCTACTATTCTGTCTGCATACTTGTCATTCATATATGTTCTGAGCTTTTTTATGATAACATTACTTCTGTGAGTCTAACACATAAATTTGTTACAAATGCTCAGTATCAGTTCTACAGTGAGATGGAATTTAATGTAGTTTGCCTAAGAGTGTGTGTATGTATATATATATATATATATATATATATATATACACACACACACACACATACACACAAAGCAATAATGTGGAAACCGGACCAGATGGGTAGGGGTCTCCAAAAATTTCATTCTAACAGCTGATTGTGTGCAGGTAGGATATGCCTCTGGCTTAACTGGACCTGTCACCAGCAAATTACTAATGCTGTCATAACTTAAAGAATGTCCTACAACACAGTAGAAAAATGCTTTATTTTTATGCACTCTTGATCAGAGTAATGGGGTTAGATGAGCAAAGAATTCCTGGAGGTGATACTTATATAAACATATCAGACTTCAGCTAAAGATAAATTATTTGTATGTGGATAAATTGTTTTGGGCAAATTATTGCATTGCAGTATTGCATTCGTTTTTTTTTCTTCTGCAAGACATTAAATAACCTGTGTTGAATATTCTATGAGTTATCAATATAATGGTTAATTTGGCCATGTCTTTTGTGTATTTTTCCTGCTAAACGGGATGTGGGTTTTTGTTCAGAATTTTATAGATCAGAATGAACTTTTCACTAACTTTTTTTCCTGATAATGTCACTACCGTATTAAAAAAAAAGAGATGCCGGATCTTTGCTCGCACGAATTAATAGACGGAGTAGACTGGCAAGAGGAATGCGACGTGACATTTGGACTACAATTCCCAGGCACCCCTTCGCCTACATCTACAATTTTATCTGTTCTTAAAAAAAACTACGCAATTAAGAGGCTCCCGTTGGGCTGAATATAGTTAAGTTTTCCGTTTACGCAGTCTTTAACCAAAGTGGAAGAAAGCAAAAGAAGAGACTTGTGTTAAATTATTTGGATCGCGTTTGCCCTGGGGTGCCTGAGATAATGGGAGCCGGTAAAAGTTCGGCCAGAAAAGTGTCTTTCGGGCTCGATGAGGAGGACCGGGTCCAGGTTCTTCATGGAGTTAAGGTAGGAAGCTAGTTCGGCTTGTGGTGGGAATTACCTCCCGAACCTGTCCTGTTTGTAGCCGCACTTTCGGCGTTATCCGTATCGCCCACGTCGCTTATAATAATAGATACGTGTCTAATGTTCCGGTTCTGGTGTCATATACCCGTTTATACAGCGTCGGCATGGCACCGGATTTAATGCTGCCAGTGCTTTCGCCACGTCAAACCTGGAAACTTTCCTCAGCATTATAAGACGCAGCAGGAGCAAAGGCAGAGCTCTGTACTGCACGGTAAACAACTTGACGGCGTTCCCCAGCCGGCGGCGGCGCCCCACCCGGATCCCGCTGGCTTGGCTTATTCAGAGCCTGCTGCTCTGCCCGTCTGCGGGCTGCAGGCATAAGCTGTCGTACCAGGGGTGCTGGGAGGGGGCACCCCCTGCTCGGCAGGGGATTCATTGCAAAGGCATTCACTGAAGGTTTGCAGGGTCACCTGCAGCATTTATGTCTGGATGCACTGGTGAGCACACTCACATATAACCTGACCCACTTTGATGGGGGCCACGACACAGTGCATGGGGCCCTGCTGCATACTGGGGTGAGCAACTATGGGTCGCACTTGTAGGTCCAGGGCATCCCTCAGATACCCTGCTGTCTGCAGGATGCAACAGAAATGGGATTTCTCAGACCAGGTGACCTCCAGCGTCTAGTTGCGAGGCTTGCTTGCCCATTGTAAGTGTCTTTGATGGTGGACAGGGGGCAGCACGGACACTCTGACCGGCCTGCGGTTACGTATCCCCATAAGCAATAGGGCTCTATGCACCATGTATCATCGGAATTATCTGTTCTTTGTGCCACGGTGGCCCTTCTGTGGGTTAGGACCAGACGTGATAGCCTTCATTCAAATCCTCCATCGACCAGTTCTGGCCGCCCAACATGCTGTCCTCGGTTCATGGTTTTTCTCAGACCACTCTCAGTAGGTTCACATTGCAGCTGACTGTGAACATCCCATAAATATGGCCATAATGATTTGGCTGGAGTCACTCAGATCTTTATTCCTACTCATTTCTTCCGCGTTCAACATTTTGACTACTGGCACTGAATGTTAGCTTGCCGTCTAATATATCCGGACCTTGGCATGCACATGTTTTTGCTACATAGTCAAGGTTAGTAGTTTCATGTCGGGGTTGTCATAATGTTTTGGCTAATCAGTGCATATACATAGATATATATTTTTTGTGTAAGTTCAGTATTCACGAGTGACACTTTTTACCTAATGTAATGCACTTGGGTTCCAGCTTTCAGAAGAAGTCCTCCAAAGAATGCGGGAGTCTACTCGTGGGGTCGATTTTAGACCTGCCTCTCCTGAAAGCCCTAAGAAGGACCCTGGGCCGCCCCCAGCTGCTCCAGGTTCTGTCCATACTCCATGCACTCTTCGTTAATAAGCCTTTAGTTCAGTAGTATCACCACAAGGACAGCTTACTATCTGGTTGTACTCCTCAACAAATAGTGACATTCATGTTCATTTAGGGCTTTTTCACTTCTCAGGAGCTGTGGATTGTGCTGTATTGTTGTACTGGTTTTTCCTATTATTTGGTTGTTTTTTTTATCAAAGCAATTATTTAAATGTATGAGATTTAAATGACTACAATTAAATTATGCAATATGACTTTACTGGCTGTATTGGGTGACTATAAAGCAAATGAGATAAAATCCCAATAGTTTTGTAAGAAAGCTTTTTTAAAAATCTGTTCAGAAAATCTGCTAAAATAATCTTGGTTAACATGTCTCAAGCATAAAACAAAGGCTTTTTGCAAAAGGGAAAAAAAGAGATGTTATCCTTAAGGATGAAGTGTTATCCATAAAGTGAAGCATTGTCCTTAAAGGTGAAGTGTCGCCCATAAAAAGAGGTGTTAATTTTAAAGGGGAGTTGTATTGATTTATATAACAGAGAGGATAGTGTCCCATTAAACCTGTTGTCTGCAGAATCAGGGCCTGGTCCTGCGGCAGCTGAGATGCAGGAAGAGCTGCGGAGAAGGTGGGTACCTTCCAGAGCACTGCACATGTGCCAAAGCATATCACAGCTTCCGCTTCCAGCTTCCCCGCGCTGGCTCCCAGTAAAATACGGGAGAGATGTTAAGATTTTTGTAATTACGTATACGGCTCTTAAGTCAGACTTACATCTGTGATCTTTTGACCTCATACTCAGCAAACAGAACACTCAGGCCTTCTGATCAGGGTCTTCTTGTTATCCTGGGTCTAAGTTTAAGACCAGGACTGACAGAGCTTTTATGGTTGTTGTCCCAGGTCTGTGGAACAGTTTGCACATGAACATTAGGTCAGCCAGCAGTGTGGGCTGCTTCAAACAACATCTGAAAATTTTTATCTTCAGACAGGCCTTTTAATGACGTTTGAATATTTTTATTTCCTGTGAACAACTTTTCAGCGTTTGTTCTTGAAAGGTGCTATGTAAATACTTACTGACTTACTTTCTTCTGTAAATTCAAAGTGAAGGCATGATCTTCTGCAAGAACACCCAGAGCGTTCTTGGTTTTTGCATTAGTTATTTAAAATCCCCATATGTTATAAAGTAGAATAATAGTAGAACTTTCTCATTTAATTTTCTGAGCCGTCCGGCCGTTGTTTAGAAATCTGGCCAAAATTTCTAAATTATAACAAATTATCCTGCAATATTATTTGCAGTATTCTTTGCCACCTTGTGGAAGCTGACAGTATTGCAGAATGAATATTTAAATTGAGGTTAAAATGATAAGTTGTAGAGGGCCTGATACTGTATGTATGCAGGGCTGGCTTTGTTCCAGAGATATGCTCTCTTTTATGGTGCGAGTGTCTGCATAGTGGTTAGAAGTGTGACATCGGTGGATGGACGGTTAGAGACACAGTCCCAGAAGTATTTGCGTATGATGCTCCAGGTCTCAGCTCGAACGATCCATCATGCACCAAGAGCTGGTGCGTGTGGCATGGCAGGAGAGAGAAGCTGCACGGAAGGAGCTGCGCATGGCCTTGCTTAGGGAGAGGGCTCTGTCCCGAGGGGAGGCGGAGAGGGCCCAAAACCTGGTAAGTCAACCGCACGATCCTCATTTCCATCATTATGGAGTGTTTGAGTCACGCATGCAGCCAATAGTAGCGGAGCAATCACATACCGGGTGACCATGTGACCAGTCTTATTGAGTAGTTAGATATCTAACTTTTTTTTTGTATTGTATTGTCGACCACTAGTGGACAAAACTGAGGAAACACTTTGAATTTTTAGAGATTGCAGTTTTTCAGAATTTAGTTGTTGCTCCAGTTACTTATTTAATCGTCCAATACTGGATTTAACAAATTTCAGACATTTGACGATTAAATAGGTAATTGGAGCAACAGTTGAATAGTTCTGCAAGCTCTAAAAATTGGAAGTGTTTCCACAGTTTTGCCCACTAGTGTTGATGTGTATCGTCCATCCATCCATCCATCCATTTTCCGCCTCTTATCCCGGGTTGGGTAGCAGGGGTAGTGGCTGTGCTTTGAGCCCCTCCCGAAAGTCCTAGCTACTCACCCTCTCTCTATGGCTGAGCCCAGCTACCCTGTGGCGGAAACTCATTTCTGCCTCTTGTATCCGCGATCTCGTTCTTTCGGTCACTACCCGGAGCTCATGACCATAGGTGAGGGTAGGAATGTAGATTCATCCATCCATTTTTCAACCCGCTTATACTTGATCGACCGCTAAATTGAAAGCTTTGCCTTCTGGCTCTGGCTCAGCTCCCTCTTTACCACGACAGAACGGTACAGTCCGCATTGCCGCCGATGCTGCAAGGATTCTCCTGTCGATCTCCTGCTCCCTTCTTGCATCACTCGTGAATAAAACCCCAACATACTTAAACTCCTCAGACTGAGGCAGCAACTCACCCCACCAGGAGAGGGCAATCCACCCATTTCCAGTCGAGAAGCATGGACTCAGACTTGGAGGTGCTGATTCTCATTGCGACTGCCTCACACTCGGCTGTAAACTGCCCCAGTGCATTCTGCAGGTCACAGCCCGATGATGCCAACAGGACCACATCATCTGCAAAAAGCAAAAATGTGAT
>JAODKN010000104.1:22200995-22211961 GCA_026774425.1 Petrocephalus zakoni | reverse complement strand
CTTGGGGTTAAGGGTCTTGCTCAGGGACCCACTGGTGGTGGGTGGGAATTGAACCAGCGACCTCTTGGTCCATAACCCAGGCCTCATACCACTAGGCCACCACCATCCTTCCATTAGTGAAGCTGTGTTCAATGTGGCATTGTGTTCCTATAAAGTAGTTTGGTTGATGAAAGGAGAACATTGATGGTTCGTTCTTTTTTATTGCTGACAGCTGTCTAGCTGTGATATGTTGACGTTTGTCACAAGATATCCATACCTAGCTGTAAGTGTCATAATAAGTGAGCTATATTTCAGACCTTGGCTCAGCATCAATAATAGTCTTAAAATTAAAGTCATGCATGGTGGTGTAAGACATCACAGTATGATGCTCTTAAGACACTGAAGTGAAAAGGAAGTCAAATCAAAAGCCAGAAGATGGTCACGATACAGGGTTTGAGACTGACCTCTCCCTCTAATCTAAGGTTTACAACCTGGCAGTCACTTTGAGATCATGCCACTTTGAATCAGGCTTAACGGGACAGTTAACGATAGACACATCAAACCCCGTGTCGGGCGACGTAATAGCTTTACAAAATACCTCGCAGCCCTCTTAGGCCTTTTGAAAGCTAAGCCTCTTGCATTAGGATTATGAACTCAAAATAACTGAATACAAGCTCAATATCACTCTGCCATTCATATCTGAACGCTTGACAGGAATATGCTCTCCGCTAACTCCCTAGTAATTGCAGATCTGCTAGACCGATTCTATTCAGTAAGAACTCTTAGCCCTTGAATAATTCTGTTTGAGCCCGTCTGCCTTCCTGAATGAGAAACGATGCTGTCGGCTCCACCTGCTATCTCTTATGCACCTGGTCCCCCCCCCGTAACAGTAAAGACGTAATTTTAATCATTAATAGAATTACAAAAGTCTTCTTTGTACAAAGCAGGGGGGGGCAATAATAAAAAAAAAAAATGTTCAGGGTTAAAAAAGAAAAATTGTGCTTTAGCTTACTTGTCATGTTTTAGCTCAGCACATGGCCAAATAAGCACAGTGATTAACATGGAGCTCTCCTAATTGATCAGGGAATACCAAGATGTCATGGTGAATCTTTAAGAGTAATTCATGAATTGAAAACAAGGCAAAGGAAATCTGTGGCATATGCCTTCCCATATGGATCGACTTATTATTAAAATTTTGCAGTAGCTGTAATCTGGAGTCAGGGTGACTCCATTGAAAATGAATAGTTGTGAATGGGTGAACGGGTGATTAAAGCAGCCATGTAATGGAGCGGAGCTATCTGTGTGCAGTATGTCTGCAGTAGCCTTGATTGACCCAGCTCCCAATCAATGCAAAGAGTAGCCATGACACAATGAGCACCAGGGGCCTAGCGTGCAGTATGCCATGAAATGGTGCAGAAATTCCATAGTGGCTGGTGCACAAATGAACCTCGAACACGTTCAGTGAAATTTGTGATTCCATTTTCCATCTAAAGCACCCCCAACCCCCCCCCCCCCCCCACCGGCTTATCACCCTCCAGCAGCACCCCTGGGCTGTTTAATGCCCAAGCTAACGTGTACATACCGTCGTAAATGGGCCTCCTTGCAGACAGAGGCAGGAGAGCGACTGCGGGGAGGCTGGGTCCTCGCTGCCAGCCAGTCAAGGCCCTCTGCAGTGCAGGGAGCTTGCTGGTGGTTTTGGATAAGCATCTTCAAGGACAAGGAGACACAGCCCAGAGTTTAAGGTTCATTGTTTTTTAAGTTGTATCTGATTTTTAACTCCTTATTGCGTATGTGTTTCCTGGATTGTTTCTCATATCATTAAAAAAAAAAATTAAAAATAGATTAACAGCTGATTTTATTAGGGCATTTCATTAGATGAGATATCCTGTGATATCAGGAGAGGAAAGCATTCAAGACCTTATAATGACGTAATTTCAATATGTCCATGAGGTAGAAGGACATCTTCAAATTTTTGCACAGATCTGATTTTTCGATTCACGGCAGCTTCCTGTGGAATTTCATAAAGATTATTGCTCAGGAAATGTGAATCAAAGCCGAAAGTCATACCCAAACCATATTTGGGTAGTAGAAATCCATTTTTCACCTAGACAAATTGGAATAAGCCTACCAAGTGGCATTTTCCCTTTCCTCTGGGAATGAGTGTCACTGCTTCTTTGTCCGTGCATTTCCCCCCTGAGCAATATCAGCATGCCTGAGACCCACAGCGCTCACCAGTGTCCAGGCTTACAGCCGTAAGCGCTCATATTGTTCTTCAGACAGGCGACCAGTGGAATGGTTGTGGTGCAGAGCACAGTTTGTGCCCTGTGCTTTATCTTGCAAAGCTTTACTTTATTGATTTACTTTATTACATTCCTTTATGCGTTTCCATAAGCACAAACCTTTAACCACATCATCCGACATAGGTCACAGTTGCCTTGATTTGCTTGGTAGGTAGGCCACATGCTTAGCTTGGTAGGCCTTCTCGAATGTACAACAGCATTGCTTTCTCTCTTGAAATAAACTTTGTCATCTTCTAGCCACTTGAGGACCCTGCTTCAGGTGCAGGTGTCACGGTGGTGGACGGACCCAGAGCGTAGGGGCTGAGACACGACGACAGCCATTCCCTGTCTGCCGGCTCATTATTGCCGCTGATCCTCGTGCACTCACTTTGGCATGTTTGAATGAGGTATGTGCATTATGGATGTGATTGGTGTTGGTTTTTGAGAGTGAGGTTTTGCATAGATACTTTAAAATGGCCCTTTGGAGATGATATCTCTCACTTGTAAGATTTTACCTCCAGGGATTTTCAACTTAGAGGGAAGGGAAGATTTTTGTCTTGTTGCTGTTCATTCTACAGGAGAGCTTCCTGTCCACTTTAGACGGTGCTGCTGTTGAATGTTAGAAACCTTTCTGCACAAGCTTCTGAATCACAGAAAAATATGAGGTCAAATACAAACCAGACTTTATCAATTATAGATTTACAGCATGATTTCAGCAATACTTCTGCGATTTCTCATTGTGCCCTGCTAGGTAGGTTGTTAGTGGCTTTGTTGTCGGTCGTGCTATGCAGGTGTTGCAGTTGCTACTCTCACTGCTGCTCTAATGGCTCAGCGCAGTGGAGCCTGACTGAAGTTGACTAGAAAACATCAGTAGAGATTCTGCTTCTTGTAATGATGTAGTTTGACAAATGGGATTAATTCAACAGGCAGTCAACTCATACAGCAAAGTTTGTAATATTGTCCCCTGTTACAGGATGTCTTGATATTCTTACTCAAGATCTTGTACTGCTGATAGGTGAGTTGAACCACTGCATAAAGTCTTCAGCACATCCCATAGACTTTCAATTGCAGGAGTTGTGCTGGCTTTTTTTTTTACGGTTATTACTGAATCACTCATTCCGATGATTGCTTTTGAAAAGGCTGCAGTGTTTTGTTTGAGCCAAGTTGTAAGCATGGCCATCTGACAGCATGCTGAAGGCTGCATCACCTGAAAGTGCTCCCTTTGCTCAGGACTGGAGAAGGCCCCCGGATTTCAGGGGAATTGACACTAATTGCAGGCTCAGCTCTGAGTGTAAACACCAGCTAACTTTTTCTCTAAGCAGTCATGAGATTCAGGCAGTGACAGGCTCTGTTGGGCCTGGGCACCAAGCCCTCCTTGTTTGTATTTACCTAATTACCAGAGTGTATTGTTTGCCAAATGGATTAGAGACAGGTGACGCCTGGCATGTCTGCCATCAGGCTCTGACTTTGTGCGGCAGAGCTGTACGGGGGGGGCAGAGATAACGTGGGCCCATCATGTCTGTTTAGCCTGCTGTTACTGAGACGCCCGTCTGTGCCATCTGAGCCAGCAGCTCCGCCACTGCTGGTGGGCATAAGTCCAGTGAAGGAAAGGCCGCGTTAGTGGAAGAGTTGCTTTAAACGCCATGTTGTCATCGATTTTTATCACTGCATCCTACACCAAATTGGCACTTTAAAAGTAAGATCTATAGCTCAGGAACGTAATTAAAAGTGGCCTGATTCGTGTAACAGCAGCAGTTACTGGAAAGAAAAAGCCACAGAAGCACTCTGGCTTCACCTGGAGTCAGTTTTTTATTGATTTTTTTTCTCTCATTGAAAAGTCTTCCTCAAAATTAGTGCAAAGGTGAGGCTGTGTTTGAAATGGCCATTAAAATATCGGGCGCCAAAAGCTGCCTCCTGGAGGAATTAGCGTGCCGTCGTTCGTCGGCTGCGACTAATCTCGCCAAAGCCTGTTCCGCTTCTGCGCCCAGTCTGCTCGCTCCCCTTCACCTCATTCCCGTACTTTCTGGGACTAGGGCTCTTCTTTCTTTTTCACGCGCCGCGTCTTGTCACCAGTGGCAGAGTACTCCGGAGCACTTGAGCATACATTAGATCCGATAATCCCCCCGCAATCCTGACAGCTTGGCTGATGGGCTGTCAGCGGGGCCTCCCGCCGATCCCGGGCCCTTCCTCGCAGCCGGCAAGCCACGCTGACGGAGAGAGGTGCCCCTGTTAGTGCTGGGGCCCCCCAAGTCAAATGTGTTTGGAACCCGTTTACTTCAAAGCTTAAGGAACTTAATGCATCTGAATTTTATTTTTGCCCAGTTACTCATCCGCTGGTGTGTGCCGGGTGTCAGGCGATGTTTGAGGCTCCGGGGGTCTAATGCGGTTCCTCCAGGTGAATGGCAGGAGTTGTGCTGGCTGAGAGGAGTCTGGGACGGGGAGATGGGATAGTCTGTTATGTAGAAATGCATAAGTGAGTAAATGCATAAAATGCTGCTGGCTTTGTTTCCAAGCTATAGCTTTGTCATTTTGAAAGATTTGGAATAAAACGATGTAGGTGAAAAACCTGGTGTTGGAATGAAGCTGGAACACAGAGTGGAGGTCATTGATTACAGTTTTTTGTTTTTGCACATGACATGTCTGCACATGACATGCACATGACATGGCTGCTGCATCATCTACTTGGCAGTGATACATTGGGAACACGCAGAGTTTTGAGGGTAATATTGCTTGGAGAGCTGGCTTTTTTTTAATAAGACCACACATGCAAAAGAAAACTAGTTATGTAGAAAGCTAATGTTCCCTGCCTAAAGGACTGCTCTCCCCTCACTTTAACCTCCGTAGTCATGAAGTGTAAGGGAACCTTGGTTATGTGGCACATGACCCACAACCACGGACTACCTTCAGTTTGCGCTCTGTGTAACGAATCAGTGGACGATGCCGCCACCCTCGTCCTGCAGACTGCTCTGGGACATTTAGAAAAGAACACCTACGTCAGGATGCTGTTTATCGACAAAAGCTCGGCTTTTAACACCATTATGCCATGCAAACTGGTGTTAAAGCTGAGGGACCTCCTGTGGAGCTCCATCTGTGACTGGGTCTTTGATTTTAACTAAAAGACCCCAGACTGTGAGAGTGGGCAGTAGGAGATCATCCAGGCTTCAGCCTGCTGCTGTACAGTCTATTCACTTACGACTGTGTGGAAAAGCCGAGGGCAACAGCATCGTCGGCTTTGCAGATGACACCACATCGCGGATGGTGACCGGGCTGGCTGCAGAATGTTGACGTGACATTGACGTGAAGAGATCATCATTGACTTCAGGAAGACCAGAGGCCTTCACTCTCCACTACTCTTCAATAAGTCTCCAGTTGAGAAAGTGGCGTCAGGTTCACAGCTCCAGATCAAAACATCTCATGGTCTCTTAACACCAGCTGCATCATCCAGGAGGCTCAACAGAGACCATTTTTCCTGAAGAGGCTTTGGGTTGGGAAACAAAACCCAACTTATACTGCTGCACCATTGAGAACATCCTGACTTGAAGCATCACGGTGTGGTTGGGTAACCTAACCGCTCAGCACTGCAGATTATTGTAAAAGTGTATACTTCAAAGAGAATTGGCACAGATCTTCCACGCCTGCAATCCATCTATTGTTCTCGTGCCAGAAGAGGGCTGAGATCAGGGAAACCAGCCACCCTCTTCACACTCCTGCCTTCTGGAAAGCAGATAATTTATTGTATAATTTATTATTTTTGCCATATTGATACTTTGTCTGCAGTGGAATGGCAAGGGACCCCTGCAAACCCTGGGGAGCACTGTTACTAATCCAGGGGAGCCCCATGGCTAACCCAGGAAAGCCTCGTGTAAACTCAGGGGAGCACTGTTACTAACCCAGGGGAGAGTCCCACACTAACCATGGGGAGCCCTGTTACTAACCTTGGGGAGCCATGTGCAAACTCAGGGGAGCACGGTTACTAACCCAGGGGAGCCTCGTGTAAACTCAGGGGAGCACTGTTACTAACCCAGAGGAGAGTCCCACACTAACCATGAGGAGCCATGTGCAAACTCAGGGGAGCACTGTTACTAACCCAGGAGAGCACTGTTACTAACCCATGGGAGTCCCACACTAACCCTGGGGAGCACTGTGCTAACCCATGGGAGCCCCACATTAAACTAGGCGAGGCCCACTCTAACCAATTAGGTGGAATAGAGTCTGTGTTTTTAATCCACTCAAACGGTTATCTTACAGATTTAAGATTTAAGTAATGTACTTTTTCGTTAGCATGCAGCTTTAATATTTTAAAAATATTTAGCAGTTACGTGACACCATCCTCTTATAAAGTGAGCAGAAGTCATGGTCCTCTCAGATGCCGTATTTGTTTCCCTAAAGGTATTTTAGGTATAAACTCATTTGATTTCCTCTTCAGTATGAAGACATCCCTGTTTAATATACTATTCAATAATATGCTACTCACTTAGCGTCTCTGTTAGGCAGTCGCTGTTTCTGTGGCTGCATCAGATGGTCTTCTGCCATGTGTGATGTGACGGGATGATCTTCTGTCTCCTGTGTGTTGGGGATTACAACTGACTGTTTACCTAATACCTCAAACAAAACCCGGTTTTATTTTTTCTTTTATTTATTTTTAAATGTGTCACTTTCGTCTCGTCTTCGCCATAGTAGGTGGCATCGCAGTGACAGTTTGTGATAGTTGCGGTTATTCGTTTCTTTTCGCTCGTGTCTTTTGTCACCATGTTGAAAAACAGTCTCTTCCTTCCGGGTGGCTCACTGAAGTCCGTCTACTGTTGTTGTGAGCATATGTAAAGCTTTGGGGGCCTGTTTACATTTCGCCGGTATGTTGTACAAGTCAAGCACCAAATATGTGTTTTGACAAATGTTTTATATTCAGCCATAAAACTGGGCAGCGTCATTTTTTGCAATTTTGTGGAGGGGGTGGGGGGGAGTTGGCAAGGTCCCCATCCCTCGCAGAAGGTAGAGTTATCTGAGTTAATTTTGTTCAACTGTGTCGCTTTTATTTGTGTTTTGTTTGACCCTTCTCACGGGCAGATTATTAAAGCTACTCCAACAACTGTTATCCGTTTTAACTTGTTTTGGTTACCCTCTGATTGTTGTTTAGTTTTTATAATTTAGTGAAATGGGAAAATTTTCGCAAGAAAACCCTTTGTTCACAGTTAAGTCCCCCATATCACATTGCTTTGCTGGCAGCCCATATCTGACACACAGGATGTTGACTTTGGATAAGAAGAGCCAGTTGAGCTTTAAAATAGTAATCAAGATGTTGGTTGAGCAGCGATTAGAAAAATAACACTTAGACATGCTTTTAATAAGAGCCCCAGGTGAGGAAAGGTAGCACATAACCTGCTTAATTGCCTTTTCACCTCCCAAAGCCATTCGTGGGAGTATTATTTACACTAACATGATCAGAGAACAGAACAAAAAATGATTTGTTCGGTGAAACAACCAATCAGACTGCAGAGGATGTGGGTCCAAGCAGCTAGAGGAGTCAGGATCAATACCTGATTGGTTGATCTGACATCTGACACATCTGAATCTCTGAACCAGTAATTTTTTGTTCTGCCCTCAGAACATGTTTGTGTAAATCAAACTTCCATGAAGCCCAAAGCCTGGTCTCCTTATATACAGGGGTCAGGCTAGAGGTCAGTGTGGCCTGATACCTAACATTTGTATACTCTCAATGTGGCTTTATGAAGTATAGGAAGAAGAATATGTATCTATGGTGCCAGGAATTTGATGTGTCAGGTGTAATTTATTAGTGCCAGTACACTTAATCATCAAAAGCATTAACATTTAAAAGGTATTTTAATGGCCTCTTTGGAGAGCACTCAGGCAGGAATGGCGCTTCTGGCCACGCACCTCTCCTATTTCACAGAACCTTTATTTTCAAGGTTAAAGATGCGGGTGTTGATAGATTTCTGTCAAGGGACTTTGAAAGCGGTGATTGGTGGGAGGAGCAACAAGCAAGTTTGCGTAATTGCCGCCGTTCGCGAGCAGCCCGAGCTCAGGTAGTGTGAAGTGCCGTAACGGCGGCCCCACGCGCCTGGCGGTTTTTAGCTACCCCCTCCGCCACTTAGCCACCTAGCCGCGGTAATTCTCTGGCAGCCCTGTCGCGTGTAAAATCATTAAGCAAACGCTGGCTCCCGGGAATTTCTGGGAAACTGTTACATCCTGCTGCTTTTCCGGGTGTGACGGGCTCTGGGACGGCACTGCTGAGTATTACGTCAGTCCGCGACTGATTGCTGGAGCTCAGGGGCCCCGGTTAAGGAGGTGATGACAAGTCGTGATTTTAAAGAAGGACTGGCGCTCTCTGCAGTAGTAATATTTTAATCTACAGGTATTGTTTTTGTGGTTTTGTGTTACTTTTGTATTTTGCTTGCATGTAAGTGTTAAGGGAGCCCCACTACAGACCTTTACACATCTCCCGTTATGTCAGTGAATTTGGCTTTAGCTTTCTGGGGGCAGATAATGCAAGTTTTGCCTGTTGGTGATAATTTAATAGATTGTTGAATTAGTTTTGCAGTTAGGGGGCAAGTCAATACAAATGACAGTAATCAATGACTATTAAATATAACCAGCTGATGTGGTGTTACCTTGCTTCAAATGGCCAGACTGGGCATTGCTAATCAGGCTTCTGTGGTAAGCGGATAAACCCATAGTAGTGGAAACGATGAAAATCCCACACGGCCCACTCTCTCCATGGCTGCTTGAGCCTCCAGGGCCTAAGCTCTTGAAAATTGTTCTGAGCCCATGTCCCCATAACATCTCAACCTGGAGTTCTTATCTAGACACGAACATGGAGCGATTGGTTTTGCAGCAAAGTCACTTCCATGCACCTTCTCATAAACTCATCATAAACCGATGGCATCCGTCTCCCTCCCCCCCCATAGCTGTTTTAACTACTTTTCACTTGGAGCCACGGCTGTGCTCTTTTGCTCTTTCAAACTGTCTGCTGCTATGAAGAACCGCATGAACAAGAGAACTGTCCTTCGACATGTGCAGCACATTTCGTCACATTTGTGCTGTACATCTGAATAGGATGTCCAGAGGTAAATATAAGGACTGGAGAATGGGACTTGTCTCGATCTCGAAAAGGAAGGGTGATCGCATTTATAGCGGCAATTACATGGGTTACTGTGTTCTCTTAATTTTTTATTCTATGTAATTTTCTTTTATTTTATTTTTACAGGTAGTGTTTTATTCAACAATTTTGTATTTTGATTTATTTTTTAGACAATATGTACAGCACTCTGGTCAACCTTGGTTGTTTTAAAAGTGCTCTATAAATAAAGTATGATAAGGTATGGTATGGTGTGGTACAACACTGCTCTCTCTGCCGGGTAAGGTCCTAGCTAGGGTCATCTTTAATAGGATCCATGATCACTTGCTTGCCTGAAGCAATCTGGTTTTACGCCTAAGAAGTTTACCATCAACTACATCCAGGCACTGAGGGTCCTCATCGAGCACAAGCGTGGATATCGGCATGGCTTCTTTGCAGTTTACGTTGATTTTCATAAAGTGTTCGACTCTGTTGATCGAGTTGCTCCGTGGGGCATCCTGAGACGTTGGGGGATCCCCCAAGGTTGTTGGACACCATTGCTGACCTGTACACTGGTACACTGTGAGTGGTGTGCGGATTGTAGGGAGGACCTTCTGTATTCTTCCCAGTTTATTCAGGGATTCGTCAGGGGTGTGTTCTTGCTCCTGTTCTGTTCAGTGCTTGCAAGGACTGGGTGTTGGCCATGGTTGTGAGGTCCAGCAGCTGCGGGGTTTCGGTTGGCAAGGAAAGATTTACTGATCTTGACTTTGCCGATGATGCTGTGATCTTTGTGGTGTTAATGGAGGCTCTGATAGGGGTTCTTGAGAGACTGAGCGAGGAGTCTGAGTGTCTGGGTTTGCGAGTGTCCTGGGTAAAAACAAAGATCCAGGCTTTAATGACCTCTTAGGCACAACCATCAGCAGTGTATCTGTTTGTGGAGAAGAGTGTCGACCGCGTTGAGAGGTTCACTTATCTAAGCAGTGACATTCATGTTTTTGCTGTATCTTCCTATGACGTCAGTAGACTGATTGGGAGAGCATGGGGAGTCATGAGGTCGTTGGGAAGGGGTGTGTGGTGCTCCCGAAATCTTTGCAAGGGGACGAAGGTCCAAGTCTTTAGAGTCCTGGTGCTCCCTGTTTTGCTGTATGGCTAAGAGACATGGACACTATCCAGTGACCTGAGACGAATACTGGACTCCTTCAGTACCGTTTCCCTTTGGAGAATTCTTGGGTATCGCTGGTTTGACTTTGTGTCGTATGATCGTTTGCTCGGCGAGTCCCGAATGAGGCATGTTACCCACATCATCGGGGGAGCACCAGTTACGGCACTACAGCCATCTGGGGTGACTCCCTGAGGATGACCCGGCTTGCAGGATCCTTCTTGCTCAGGATCCAAGTGGCTGGACGAGGCTGAGGGGACACCTATGTAACACCAGGCTGTGGCAGATGGTTGGAGACATAACCAAACATCCATACATCCATTTTCCATGATCACAAGTCCGATTCAGAGTTGCACAGAGCCTTGAACCCTATTCTAGGAAGCAAAGGGCATAATGCCCCCAGCAGGGTGCCTTCTATCATCTATCATCTATCGCAGTGTCACACTATACACCAGGGGTCATCAACTGGCGGCCCGC
>JAODKN010000104.1:22176509-22193655 GCA_026774425.1 Petrocephalus zakoni | reverse complement strand
CCAAAATTAGATTTTTATTTGATTTTCTTCTTGGGGGTCCGTCCCCCAAGGAGACTGTCCGGTAAAACTCTGGCCCTCTGACAAATATAGTTGATGACCCCTGCTCTACACAATTTAACATGACAAATTTATCTAAGCTGCATATTTTTGGACCGCAGAATGTAAGATTAAGATTAAGATTAAGGTAGCTTCTTAAGGGTATCTAAGGTCAAAGTCATGATACTCGGTGAGTTTTTGAGTCATTTCATATTGTTTTATCCACTATTGCCTGAAGAAAAAAAAAATGGTTAGACCATGCTGAAGTCAATGTTGAACCTCTGGAGTTGCATCTTATTCCCGGAGCAAAGTTTGTGGATTCTTCAAGTCTTGGTGCTTTATGTGTTTAAAAGCTGACTAATACTCAGGGCCAGTTTAAGTCTCCTCTCCCTGTTTGTGTTTCAGAGCCTGGATCACTACATGGCGACTAACCAGCAGTTCCATGAAGCTGCGGCCAGGACAGAGACTCGCGTAAAGTAAGTCCTGTCGGGATAATCCACCTGGATTTGCTCTTAGTCCTGAGCATTCATGGGCAAGTCTGGTTCACCACCACCTCTCTATAGCTCCAGTTCTCTTGCAGTTGCATCACATTATTACCTAAAGCTGCCTCTTTTGTAATCTAAAGCCGCTTGCATAGTTTAATTTTATATGAACTAAAACAATGCACGGCTCAGTACAGTACTTTGCCCGGGGTGGGTGACACATTGGGGACCTTAAGATATTCCCAGAATTTTACTAAATAACACTAGTAGTAGGCCTTTAATATACTTAAAACTTCCTCTGGTTAATTATGTGTTACTGTTTCAGGTAAGCCCCCTGACTTTGTGATTCGGAAAATCTTATTCTGTGCCCCCCCCCCCCCCACACACACATGGTGAAAGAAATCAAAATGTTCCGCTTCATAATCCGCAAAGGTGGTTCCACATTGACAGATTATAGGCTCCAAATGGCTTGCTCTTACTACCATCAGACTGGGACCCACATTCTTAGAATAGGGGCAAATTAAACAGACACTTGATTATTCCTGAAGGTGATAAAAGACATTCAGACAGAAATAAAGAGTAATAATAAAAAACAACAATACAACAGTGTAGCATGTCAGAGAGGGCATTGCTTGGGATTCTGTACAGTGAATGAGTGATTGTTTGATGAATGTGCCTAAGCAGTTCTGGTCCATCCAGACAGTTGCAGTTTGCGCACCGGGAGGAGGGGTGCTGGCGATTAAAAATTTTGCTATCCGAACGTTTCGTGACAAATTTTAGCGCTGCTGAATAGTGGAATGGCAGATTTACAGCACATCATTTGCGGGTGTCAGGGAGCTCCTGTCAATTTGAGACTTCTGGGCGAGTTAGGATGTCTGTTTGTACAGTGTAATGGTCAAGGATAGTAGCAATCTTATATAGAATACAGTGGGCCCCCCGTATCCACGGTTGCGGTAACCATGGTTTCAGTTATCCCGATACCCACGCCTCCCTGTAGCACTCTCATCCAGTCGCTTCTCACTGATCACATTCATTGCCTCACCATCAGAGTGAATGTCAGAAAAATGTATGAAAAGCGTGATTGTCATTGCTTTGTCATCTCTTGAGAATCAGGTTAAAGCATCAAAATACCGTTAATTCCAGAGAGAATACAGTACAGTACTGTACAATATTGTAGAATGTATTTTATTATTACTGTATTTAACATTGGTAATGACTAACTGTGTGTAATTTATAAAATACCTTTACCATATGTATGTGCATGGAAATTATGTTTGGGGTCCACAGACAGTTCGCTGTTATCTGTCATTTTGACCATCCATGGTAGGTCTAAGAACATAACACTCGCAGATATTGGGGCACTACCATATTGCGTTACCTATCCAGCTTTGTTCAGCACATGAGTGTTTTAGGGATAATCAACTACCAGTTCTTGACATTAAAAAACCAAAACCCAACCGAGGATACGGAGTGATCAGAAACACACCAGTGAGGTAAGTGCATTACTGCTTGAATAAGTGGTATGGACTGTGGTGAAATTACAGTCGTAGCTAACATTTAAGTTCTTATTTTAAGAAAATGAAAGGTAATATAAGATTATCCAGCATCAGCAAATCTGCTCTGATGATTGGCTAATATATTTGGTAGAAATGTAGCTAGTTAGAAATGTATTACTGGGACAATCTTTTTAAAACTGGCTACGAATATGTTTATATACATTTCACTGAACGGTCAACTTTTGTATTGCAGTCGAAATTTGTGCTCAGTAAAGGTTCATGAAGCCCACGCTCCTTAGACCAAGGTCACTTTGGAGTTATGACTTACAGCACATACCTGGAATACAGGAATGGCTGATGTAGACATATTCCCTTTCCCAGCACAGGTCATCATTTTTCAATTTTGTACACAACTCCTGTATCACAGATTCTCTGTGATCCCAACTTTCTATTTAAGCCTGGCAGCTCCCCCCCCCCACCTGTGCAATCACTCCTCTCCAACTTTGGATCCATGCAAATTAAATTTGCCTCATTGGTGCATTTATGCATGAGATAATAACCTGCACAGATAGCAATCTTTTTCTCAATTTATTTTTCAGGACCGTTAAATGTAGAACTCTCATGCACTGTGCTGTAATGTAATAGGTGTTTAATTAGTGAGTGTTTAATTAATCAGTATGTAATAATGGGTTTATTCTAAACTCTTCTTTTCACTGAAGACTTTCTCTTCGGCGAGGGGGAAATTGCTCATCGTTGACGCTACAGTTTAAATTTGTAATTCAGCGTTAGTGACAGATTCTCTGTGAATGCCAGAAATGAAAAGATCTCTTGATGAGGTTTTTTCAAACCATTTCATTTGCTGTCAGATTTGGCTCGCTTCTACCTACCGCACAGTTTTTCTTCTTGATGAAAATTGGCTAAGAGTGATCAGGGCTCAACACAACCAAAGTCTACTTATAAGTGCGATCTATGCAAATCCTTAATGTGTGCCGTGTAATACAAACACTCTGGGTATGGTTTTTTCTGTGTAGATGTGCATGTGTCCGGCTGCTTCCTCTTGCCTCCCATCCATTGACATTTCTCTCATGCTCCACCAGCCACAGTGTCCCTTCTGGGTGAAGTCAGGATGAGCCTGGAACAATATGCATTATGGGGGTATTTTTTTTGTTACATTTACACCCCTACCTGGTATTGTGGTTGACAGTCTTCGGTTATTTTAGGCCTCTCTGGCTCCGATTTGGCACGCATCCGTATAGCTGAACAGGCCTAATAAGGTGACGTGCCCCCTGGCAGCTGGAAAGACACCCACCTTGACGTTGCTCCCCCCAACCCCCTCTGTTGGAACGGCAGCTCTATGGCTTGAGGGATGAGTTTATAAAACTGCACTTAAAGATGGAAGACGATGGAGTAGGAGTTGGTTACAAGAGATCTGACTGATTCATGAAAAGCCACGAGGCACGGCAGGGTCATCCTGCTCGTTTTCGGTGTCCTACTCTCATCACCCATGTGTTTGTGATGCTTAATGAGTGTTAAAAGCACAGTCATTCCAGACCAGAATCATCCTTCCACATTCTGTTTCTGTCGCCTGGTTTCTTTTGTATTCAGCATCTCAGGGCTGTGTTTTTTCCATTTATCTTATCCCTCTGTGATGACTTTTTCAGAATAAGCTTGATCAGTCAGGAGGCTGGAAAAGGGGACTCTCCTTCTCGAGGCTTGGCAGGATGTTTTTAGCCTTTATTTACTACCTTTAGACATATATGTTGGCATCTTCTTGTTGTGTTTGTTTAATCCCCTCAGGAAACTTAAAGCATCTCTCTTACCGCTCAAAGCAGCTGTCTTTTCGACCTTGGTGTGGTCAGGTTATCCTCGCTGTGTTCTCCTCTCAGAGTATGTGCTTTTGCTGTTAACTCGTTACTAGCTTTCTTATACAGTATATGTTTCTTATGTGTAAGGTGAGGCACAGACTATTTGATGTTACAGTCGACCCTTCTGCACCGCGACTTTCCACGTCACCATTAATCGATATATTGCGGGGTGAGCGTAAGAAATTCGATGGGAGTTTTTGGGAGTTTTGCGGAAGCCACAGACGACACACAAAAAGTTTACTAACTCATTAATGCATAACATTTTGGAGGATGCCAAGCATGTTAATGACAGCCTCTTACGTGATATTTTGCCGGGATCTTTGCACCTCGTGTTTATTCGCTCCACTCGTCATGTGAACCAAAAATTATAACGTGGTTTTCCCACCCAGGTGGCTGGGGGCCCCGCCCGCCCCCCCCCCCCCCGTGAGCTTCACGGGCAAAGCAGCATTTTGAAATTGATTACAACTGAAGGGTCCTCTTTGTTGTTGTTAGCTGCGGAGGTAGAAGGTACTCTAAATGGAAGCATCCATTTTAATTTAGATGTGTTAATGTGCATTAGCTGCATTTTCCTTTTCACAGTAATTATCAGGAATGGGAGATGAAAGGTTTAAATTTATCACAAATGTTTGTAGATGGCAATGCGGACTAGGAAGAGTGAGGGCTCTCGACTATGATCTGGGTCCATTTTATCTGGAGCCAGGGAGCTCAAGGGATCCTTAAATGAGCCTCCAGCCTTGTCACTCGCCGTGATCGCAATGATAGTGGTCTTGAGGGGGGACTGGTGTCAGGCCAGCCCTCATTTCTTGCTGCTCTGCTGTCTGTCTGTGTACATGCAGGTATTAAGTTATGTGCAAGCCCAGGAATGTCTGTGTGCTCGTGCAGCTTCCTTTCCCACTTCACAAATGGTGGTGGCCGATCCCCCGGTCCAGAGGCAGAGCTGCCCACCACATCACTGACTCAGAGAGCATTTTCTGCGTCTTTGTGCACAGTGCTACCTGCAACCTTAGCCTTTGCCTTGGTGCTGTTAGTGGCATGTTATTATCTGGCATTTATGTGTGCTCAGAGGGACCCTGCTGTTCTCTTGTTGAGTAGGATAGTTGACCTGAATGACTCCAGTTAAAATATATGGCTGGATACGCCAAGGAAGGTATAGATTGTTGAACAATCTATTTTTAAATCGCTATGCTGCATTTGAATTATTACTCCAACTGCTGCTTCTACTAATGCACATAATAATAATAATAATAATAATAATAATTCATCCATCCATCCTTCATTTTCCACCTGGCATCAATAAAGTTTATCTTATCAGGGTCGCAGATAATAATGGTTATGAAACACAAATTTATGATTAGCAATGATAATAATGATGCACTGCACCGTGAAGACCTTGGGTGCTAACGCCAGACCTCTAAGGATTTAGAGAATGTATTTTAATTAGCAACTGATTGACACATGAATCACCAGGTGATGTGATTTACTGCTAAAGTCATTATTTTAATAAAGCAATTAAGAGGTGAGGTACTGCGAAGAAGCTGGAAGCCCCACGTTTGTCACCCCTGCCAGGGGAGATTTTTGATGTGAAATTACACAAACAACATGAAAATTATGATTTGTCTAGCAGTCTCTCACCCTTCAGGTACACACACAGATGTGTACAACCGACTGCTCCCACCACAAGAACCCCACTTCCTTGTTTTGCTCAAGAATCATGATGCCTTTGCCGGTCTGGGCATAATAATTAAGGCTCAAAGTCAGCGTCCTGTAACTGTGGCAGCCGGCCTGCTCCCAGGGAGGGTTTGAAGACAAACAGGAGGAATCACGCGGGTCTGCTTATGAGGAGAAACAGCCTTACATGTGTCACAGCATGTAAATACATCTCACAGACTGAAGCTTTCATGTCACTCAGAAGCCTTTTAATGTTTGAGTTTTGAAACTGCAACACAAATTATATTTGTACACATACAGATAAAAAAAAAAAATCTACAATTTTCCGTGAAATGGAAACGGCATACGTAATTGGCATCACCATTCTTTATTCCATAGAGCAGATAGTTCACTTTTGATTTATGACATCAAATAGTTTTGTAAATAATAAAATTAATGAAAAAATATTGGGTATTGTGTAGCACACTGCAGCTGAGATAAAGCTTTCTAACTGTGGGCAGTATGATTCGCTCCAGAATGCCTTGATAAGCTTCTGATTTTATTGTGCCCTGCACAGAGTCAAGGCACTCGGAGACATCCAACACAGTGACCCCATAACATTACTGAGCCATCCCCATGTTTCACAGTAAGAATGCTGTTCTTTTCTTTGAAATCATTGTTTTGTCTACTGTGAACCTGCTGAAATGCTCTAATTTTGTTTATTCTGTCCAAGGGACCTTCTCCTGAAATGAGTGTGGCCTGTCAAGATGTATTTTAGTGAACTCTACTCAGTCTGTTTTGTGTCTGTCTTATTGAAGTTGGTTCTTCCTGGGTGTTGGAGCCCATTTTTATCCAGACAGCGATAAATGGTGCCACTTGAAACTATTGTACCTTGATCTTGGACTTAAGTCATGATATGTTGTCAAGTTTTCCTTGTTACTTTGACCACTATTCAAACTGTCCTTTAAGCTATCCTGTAACTACAGGGAGCTTGTCTACAGTCCTATGGACTGTAAACTTCTTGATAATATTAGCGACAATGATTAATCGTCATTGTTGACGCACCACAGCATGCAACAGGGGGCAGCTACGTGAGCAGTGCTTGGGAACCGTACCTTGCTCAGGGTACCTTAGCGGTACTTGCTGGTCGGGGACTCGAACTGGCAATCTTTCGACTACACGGATGCACCCCTAACCACTACACCACCTGCCTTTCCCCCTGAGAATTAACTTGGGATGCTATAAATTGTGGGATTGTTCTCATTTAGCAAGTATGCAACTGATGAATTCTTGATATTTGCGATTGGGCAAGAACCACATCCGGGAATTTTTACCGTCCTCTGTACTTCTGTCCTTAGTATTGGAACTGGTCCTCAGCAATAGTAGGTAACGTCAAACAGGTTCGTAAGAACAGAAGTACGGTCAAGTATGCATATTAAGAAACACCCATGGCTTTTAGCCTATACCTTGACCATGCTTGGCTATTACTTGGCTCTTTTCCTCCTCAAACAGCTCTCTGCCTCTTAACTTGACTATGTTCAGGGTAATGCACTCTACTATTCTCCATTCAAACAGACTTACCAGGATCATTCTAGAAGTCAGTGATTGCAAGCTGTGGGTTGTAAGATGATTTTCTGAATATCTATAATAGTTTATATTGTTTTCTTCCATTGCTAGCTTTCCTGCTCTGGAAATATTTTTGGTAGCAGTCTAATCACCAGTACATGAAATGTATTGTGGGAATCTTGATGAAATGTATAATGGGGGAATTTAATCATGTCATGTTTTTGGAGAGGTAGGTTAGGGTAGGATATTGCGTGAACTTGTGAATTATGATATCGCGAATTGTGCCACATGCTAGTTGTTTGTATGTGTCACCATGCATATTACCATTCAGGAAGGAATTTCGTTACCAATATATGAGAGATGTTGCATGTTATATTCAAATTAATGACGATATGAATGTTCATGCAGGTACATACATCACCCTGCCCTAAACTGTACTTGTATAGTACTGTTCACTCACAGCAGTAAAGTTAATCAACTTTACAAACAGAAGGTAATAAGTAAAAGAATGACACGTTATCAGTAAATACTCATTATGTTATCAGATGAATCACATGTATTATATAAATATATAATGATTCAGAAAACAGATTTTAATAAACATACGTTCATGTTGCAGCAACCTAGTTATGACAATAGCCTTTGACCACTGAATCATGCTGAAAAAAAGGTGGGCATTAGTGTTGTTTTATTCCAGTTCTATATCACAAATTTATGAGGACAAAAAATCAATAGAAATGTTGCTTAGTGCTACAATAAGCCAAAAAAGTGGCGGTGTATGCGCTGAATATATATTATTGGTAAATTCTCTCACTATGGACCTGGTGAGGTAAACCGTGGCCTCCCTTATTTCTTAATGAATGACAAAGGCATGTGTTTCCAGTTAGCCAAACACAACAACATGGTGAGGAACAACCATGAGATCTTTTAAAAGGCTGATTTTATGCAGCTTAACTCTTGGGTCATCAGGGCATTTAGGGGACATGATAAGGGTGAAAACTCTGACAGTAAAGTACAGGACAATTAAATTTGGAATGGGAGATATATTTTGCATTAAATAAAGATATGTGCTCAGAGATGTATGCATATATTGGTTATTACCAAGCACAGTATTAAGACCATAGCGCCTAATCTGTGCCATAGAATTGGTTGAAACTTTATTTGGACAAGTGCCTGGTCTAGTAGAAGATCAAGTTGCGTTGGGAGACATAGGCTTATTATTCATTATTGCAAAGATTAATTGAAATGAATTAATTTACCATTGTAAAAGCCATACATTTTCTTTATGCAAAAATACAAATAAATAAAATGTTAACTTTAATTAAATTGAAAATTAATTTGAGAGCTCTAAATAATTTGTGAGGACAATAAAGTAAATGTGTTAGAGATTCTGTTTGCTTGATCTAGTATTTTATGGGATGGTTAAATGAAAATGTATGCAATTTAATATAGCATAAAAATGCTGGTCATAGTACAGAAGAGAAATTAATAAAATATAAAAATTTAGGCATACTAAAAAATAGAACTTACATTTTAAGACCTGGACATTAAACAGTGACCGCCTGATTGGTAGGGAAAGATTGTGCAAATTGGTATGTAAGTGGAATGTAAAATAAATGAATAGCATTCGGGTAAAAACTCATGTATTAGCTTTCACATTTCCAGGTGATCTATCCAGTACTTCTAGAAATTGTAGAAGTTGGCGGTGTGGGAAGAGTAGGGATTAGATATGCGGAGCCGGTGATCATGCATGTCTATATATTGTTTGCCTTTAAGACAATTGTGAATTAAATATTTATGATATGCTGCAGCAAGCACCTATTCAATATTATTTTGCGTTGCGTATATTTTGAAAATAGTGAATCACTATTACTCACAACTAACATTGCAACCATGAGACTCATAAATGTTTGGGATACAGATCCTACAAGGAGAGGAGAGATGGGTACTGGGTGGGGAATGCTCATTGTGGTGGAAGACAGATTGGGTTGGGGGGGCAGGGGTGGCAGCCAAATTAATGCGAAAGGCCAAACAGCGCTGGAGTAAAAGCAAACGGCGTGGAAAGAAAGCCGCTTCCCCATCAACACGAGATGAAAGCAGGTTCCAGCTGGTCAGGCTGCGCGTGTCTGGGGCTGAACTGACTCGGGGAGCGTCTGTGTTACACCACCAGAGCTCATTAGTGTCCAGAAACAGCCCCCGCTTGCATCCCCCGCTTCTCCCGGTGTTGGGCGGGGGCTTAATGCGGCTCACGTCCATCCCATGGCACACGGGGAGATATGACCAGAGACGGCCATCAGGTAAACGCTCCAAATTAACCGGGAAGCGCGGGATCTTTCTGCAGACTTTTTGCACAACTTTTCCTTGACGTTTCAAAGGAACATAAGCCTTTTGGAGGTGGCTGGTACGAACGTAAGGGCTCAGGAAATATGGTCCGGAGGCGAGTGCTTATGCAGCCATGGCGATGAGACGTGATTCGGTTTCTGTGGAGAAAGCGTAGGGCTTTTGTTGGTGGTGGTGTGGTGACAGAAGCTAGTTTCCTGTTCATGTTGGACAAACACAGCACCACCTAGTGCTGCACTCCTGCCACTGTCTGGCTCTGCCCACCTCCGTCCCAGCATGCTTTGCGATTTGTCCCATAGTTTGGTATGCATTTTGTAACCCCATTTTTTTTATGTGATTTGGAGGGGGGGTTTGCTGTTTCTGTAACACTTAAGTGGACACCCTATATGTGACGTACTTCCTGGTCGGTCTGGGCTGTCATTTGAGGAACTGCCCTCTGGGAAGTAATCTTGATAACTTGATAACTTGATAATGATAACAGGATGGCATTACCTGCCTGTAGATGTGCGTCACATGACCGGATGACTACCTCACTCAGGCAGGAGTCTCCCAAGCATCTGCAGTGAGCTTCACACTGCTGTCCAGGTTGCGTCTGGGGCAGGTGTCACCAGTCCCTCACACTCCGTGAGCCTCCTCAGATTCATTTCCTCTGAAATTTCACCTCTTACCTGTCTCCGGCTCCTTCGAATGCTCCTCGGCGAGGTAATGGCACATAATTATCAGCCTGACAGCAAGTCCCCCACCAGAGAGTGGAATTTAAAAATTTTTCTTGCTTGTTTTGCAGCCCAAATTAAACTAAGGAAAAAAGGCATAAGCACACCACATGCAGAGTCTGATATAAGGCATTTTTTTATAACGAAAAGCCCCTTTTTCTCCAAGGAATCAGCAAAACTGTAAAGGATTTCCTGACCTTTTACTAAAGTGTGAACAAGTAAACTTCTGGAAAACAGTTACGAAATGTCTGGCGATTTACAACTGAAGCAGCCTAGACATATAATTCTATGCAAAATACTACTAACAATGGCACTAATTGTTATATTTGCCTGGCTTCCCGACTAGCTTACTTTGCATTTCATTTTTAAGCATTGGCCTGGAGAACCTTAGCAAGGATAAAAGAGCAAGAGCCTTCTTGGAAGGGGGCGGACTTAACTGGGCAGCCTTAACTGGGCATCAGGGTCCTTAGCCTGGTGCTGCCTGCCGCCCCACCTGTGCTGTCTGCTGTGCTGTGTCCGTGTAAGCGAGGCACACCTGTCTCAGTGAGGCAGTGCTGCTTGGAGAGTCATTACCGGCAAAATGATTATAGTCCTGCCAGTACCCCGGCGGTCCTTTATAGCATGTGTCACATCCTGAGGCGGCCAGCTGTAGGTAACAGATGACCACATAGCCTCTCCCGTTACCTTTGCAACACGCAGGCTATAGAACAGACAAGGGGGGGGGCAGGCTTTAGCTGTGCTTCCAGTTTTTTCTCGTTCATTTGGCCGCAGCACTGAATGAAACTCGCAGCTATTTTTAAATTTCTCCCAACTATGCCGGAGCGATCGATCGACTGTGCCCGCGGCGCGAGAGTTACAACTTACGTTTATGTGCCATTGGACCGCCTCTGGGTGCTTCATTGAGTTTTTAACGCCTGGCTATTTTTACGCGGTGAGCCGGTACCTAGTTAAATATTTCCACCAAATGATGAACGGGAGGGAAGCCTGTTCTCATCATTATAATGAATCAGGAGCTCATTATTCATGGTGTAATTATAAGAAAAACTTTACCAATGCTGACAAAAAGGACCTTCACAGTCCACAGGCTTATTTTCCCTAAAAAAAAGGCTTGGATGTGTGCGCGAGTGTGTGTGTGTGTGTGTGGGTTTGCATAGATCACACTGAGGGACCAAAATGTCCCAAAAGTGTGGTAAAATCCGAAACTTCCTTAGTTTTGGGGACATTTTTTCAGGTCCCCATTTGGATAACCTCAATTTAATAAAAATCTGTGAATCCAATCAAAGAAGTAAAAATGCCAAAAGTCTTGTATTTGGGTTGGTTACCTAAGGTTAGGGCTGGGTAGGGGTTAAGGGTGTCGTAATTGGGATTAGGGTTTTTCCCATAGAAATGAATGGATATATATTTTACTCAGTGACAAAAAAAAGTTAAGCACCCAGAAATAATGGTCCGATTTGGAGGTAATTTGGTATGTGTGCAGACCAGCAATGGGAATGCAAATGATTGGATTTGAAAGGAGCTGGCATGTCTAGTCACCAGACATAAAGGATGGGGTCGCATTGTGGGTTTGCATGCAGCCAGGTGGTAATATCGTCATGGCATGTGGGGCATGCACGTCACAGTCACCCGATGTTGGAACCAATGGGCACGTGAGGGCACCCACACACGTCATGGGTCGCCCAAGACAGACCACACCAAGGAAGGATCATCATATTGTGCGCAAAGCACTACAGAACTCCATGAGATCTGTTCCTGCCATCCGGACACAGGTATTGGACTCTCTACAACACTCCATGTAATGCCGCACCGTGTCTTGGTGACCGGCATCAGCCGGACTACGCATTCACCGTTCCTTGCGTAGGCTGGCGTTAACACCAGCACAGAGAGGACTACGTTTAGAGTGGTGCCGTAACCTGGAGACATGGACTGAAGACGAGTGGCATTGTACAATGTTAAGTGATGAATCTTGGTTCTGCATTGCTACGGATGACCATCGTGTGTGCGTATGACGGTGCCAAGTGCAGAGGACCAATCCTGCCAACGTTGTGGAGAGACACACCACCGTTACTCCGGGCATCATGGTGTAGGGAGCCATAGGGTGTGAATGCAGGTCATCTCTGGTAGTGACTCGGGAGACCCTGACAGCACAGCGCTATGCCCCTCCTGAGACAGCACCACACGTATGTCTATGGACTGCATGCTTCATGTTGAAGTCCTCCCATGGCCAGCCACGTCTCCTGATCTTTCCCCAATGTAACGTATGGGATCAGTTCGGACGTCAACTCAGACCCAGTGCCAATCTGCAGGATGTCGAGGACCAGTTACAACAGCTGTGGGCCGACTTGCCGCTGGAGAGGATACAACGGCTGTACGACTCCCTTTCGCACCATATCGCTGCATATATCCAGGCCCAGGAGGGTGGCACACTATACTGACATGGGAACAGGAACAGGAATGTGCCCCTACTGCCAACTCATCGTGATACAGTCACATGACCTTTTCACCACATGCAGATCCATTTCATTTCCACCACTCCATTTCGGTGCTTACTGAGTGTATACATAATACATGTATATATTGTAATTAAGAATATTTAAGAATTAAGAGTGGGTTATGGAGGACACCTTTTAAATCCAAAAGCAGATCTTTAAAAGCCAATGCAATGTTTATTTATGTTCATCACAACAGTAGTTTTTTCTAGGGGAGACTAATAATAAAACGGTAACCATTGTTTCACCATTTTAGATGTTGCGTTAAACCATTTATATATGATGGCCTTTTTTGTGGCTGTTAAAGCAGGAAATATGATCCTCTTTTGTTTTAATGTCCAGAGGAACTTGAGCCATATCTGATAACATGGAAAACACACGTTCCCAAAATTTTCTGATTTTGCTGCAATCCCATATCATGTAAATATGTATTAATAGCATCAATATTACAGTACATGTTACAGTCAGGGGTAGAAACCTTATGCATTTTATATCTCCGATGGTATGATGTATGCCCAGTATATACATTCAAAATGAATTAAAAGATGAGATGGATGTAAATTTTTGAAAACATGTATACAGCATTTATGTTACATTATTTAATTTCCATGGTTAAGCTATATTAATAGGTGCTAAATGGAAAATATTAGCTAAATAAGTTTAGCAAAAAGCAGTTCACAGGAAAAAACAATGCTATTTTTAGTATGAGCTAATTAAATGTGTTTTCGTGTTTCGCCTTTGATAGTAGCTATCTTATTCATTACATTCATAAAGACTTGTTATCTTTTAATCCTGTTTCCAGTCGAGGCCACGTCCAGAGAAAATGTAGCGTTTTCATTTCTCTGGAGGAACATGAGAGATTTACATATTTATAGGTATCGTTACCTGATTTCGTCCCTTTTTTTCCTTTTCTTGTAAGATTACTATTGGAATTATAAGCAGTAGGAATAAAAAAAAAAAACGAGATTTAAAAAATGAGACATCAGTGAATCGCACGTGAAGTAGTTCAGATTCTTTTTTGGAAATTTCAGAAGAGATGGAGCCAAGGGAGGAGAAGCTGGCAGGTTCTCGTAGTGGAGGTCCCTTCTTGAGGTGATGCGAGGAGACACTGTGTGACTAGTGCACGAGCCTGCAGTGATCAGTGAAAAAGGCCTTCTGTGAAATCACATCAGAGAAGATTTATAACAAAAATAGAATGAAACGTGAGTCTCAGCAGTGAACTTTATCTTTGTGTTACTATCTTGGAAGTGTAGAACAAAAATGATCATTCGGTATTTTTTTGCTTGCTTCTAAGACATTACAGCATACACATTACTGTACAAATACATGGCATGGGTTCCTTCTGGAATTACTTTATTTTAAGCTCTTTTGTTAACAATACTTAATCCAAAATAAGGAAAGATATGCATTCATGTAATTGAAATTGTAATTGAACTGCTGATACTGAAGTGAATATTTCACAGACTCTCTGTATTTTTAAAGGAACATAGTGTTATTTGTAACATTATCTTCATAAAGTTTTAATGTTTAATGCTGTTTGTTCTAATAGCAATCCAGAGCGTCAGTGAAATGTTTCAGCTCTGTTTGCACCTCGGTTCAAAAGTACAAGCTGTTTTTCTGTTTTTTTTTTCTTTCTTTATTCTGGATGTGTAGTTCAAACACACGGCGTCTGAATAATTTTGTATTTTCAGTAAAATACATATTTGCCATGTACTTCCTGACAAGATACATTTATTGCTATTCTCCCCATCTTAGCCCGCCGCTCTGCTTTGTTATTTCTGACCGCGCCGCCGTCTTTGTCATTTTAAACGGCGCATTAGAGACGCGTGCGCGGGTGGCGTTCGCAGGCTCGCGGCTCCGCGGCTGTCTCGGCCGCACCCGGTCCTGCCTGGGGGGGCGGATCCCGCCTAATGGCAAACTGCAGCCGGCCGCACCAGCCAATTAGTCTGGCCCCGGTTTGTTCGTTTCCAGAGGAAAGCGTTCATTATGGGAGACGGAAGCTATCTGGGGCCGGGGAAAACCGATATTTAGCGCATCACAGCGTGCAGCGCTGACAGCTTCCACAGAGTGGAACGACTCTTTGTTCCGTCTTCGGCAGACTCCGTTTGAACTCTGTGCCGGCGTGACGAAATGGGGGCCCGACTCGCGGCAAGATGCCTTTGAAACGGCGCAGCTTCCCGCCCGGCTCTGCCGTGCACAGAAACCACGTAGACTGGTTATTTTACTGGATTATGTCCCCACTTTGTCTGGAGAGCCACCTTCACCGGCTTTGCATACCTGGTTTGGAGGTGGCTCTCTGGATTTGGACTATGATCAGAAGGTTGCTGGTTCAGATCCCCATACTTTTGGGCTCTTGAGTAAGGCCTATGATCCCAGCTTCTCCGGGGACTGGCTGACACAGCTGGACATGTTGGACGAAAGTGTCTGCTCATGTTTCTGTGGCTTGGCCACTGTCTTCCAGGTTGGCAGGCGGCACTAAACTGCCGCAGTGAGTGACTGAATTTGGACATGATCACAAGGCCCTTGAAGCGGGCTTCTCCTGGTGTACCCGGGATCACCATCGATGCTCTTTTTGTGAGTTTGTTTTACTGAAGGCTACAGAAGATAGATGACACTCATCTACATTTGATACTTTGTGTTCTGCAGTGGAGTGATGCAAGTCTGCATAGTAGCAGCCAGGGGATGCAAGTACAGACCCCCCAGAGGCCCCTATTCCGTACAGCAGGAGCTTTGCCAAACCAAGGCGGTGAACAAACCTGAGATCAGAAAGGATGCTCTTAAGGTAAAACTTGCAGCTTAGAAAATATATTGAACACGTTTTTGAACCCCGGCTGAGGGATCCGGCCGAATTTTTGGCAGTAATTGTCCGATGTCAGGTGTTTTTTTCTATTTCTTTTTTTTTTTTCCCGTGAATGGAGTACAGCCTCTGCTTAGTCAATTGAGAAGCTGTCAGAGTTGCTCACTCCTTGAGCCTCTGCAGGAGATAAGCCCAGGCGGCCCCCAGTGGCCCAGGTCTCCGCGATGCGCCTCTAATCTAGTTAATTCAACGTCTCGATTCGGAAAACACGTCAAGCGAATTCTCTGTCGATAACGCTCTGCAGCTAACCGCCTAAAGCCGTGCCCCTCTCTTTCATTAGTGGGTATCGGCAGCCTTCCCAGATTTGGATGCAGACGCCAGTTTTCATCTGAACCACCAGTTACCACACACCTTTGACGGAGCTTGAAATGGCTTCCTGCCAGTTGTGTCCCAACACGCAATCTCTCGCTTTATTCCCAACTCTTGAGTTCAAGTCCAGGAACTCAAGCAAGGCCCAGCCTGGCAGCTGTGGTGGCGTTTCTGTCTCGAGCCCGACCGTTTCCTTTTGTGTAAAAATAAGCCTTTTGACTTCAGATTTCCGACTCTCCACTCTGATCCCTGGTTCCAGAGGATTCCGTGTCATGCCAGGATGTGAAATGACAACTTCGGTACATCCTGCTGTAATTCAGTTCAGTGACATCAGTGTGGATTTAAAGCCCCTTTATAGTTTATCAATTTAAACTGAGCAAGAAAATTGCTAGTTTGTTTATAAGCTGAATGGGGCGTCCTTGGCTTGCCGTCTGTGTCATACATGTGAAATGGTCATTCTTTTTCTTTCTGCTTTATCTGTACTTCATACTGCTTTAGTGCTACGGTTCGCTTTTCTGTCTGGACTTCGTCTGGGGAGATGATTAAACTGTTTGCTGATTAGTACTTTATCGCTGCATATTTCATGATATACTTACAGATGTACACTGGAAATTACGGCGCAAGCCACTTCTCCTCTTTAAAAGTAGTTAAAGTAATTCTGCTAATATTTTTATTAAGGGCCTCAGCTTCAGTTTGGTTCCGACAAGCACGGCGAGCCAATTTTCTGCTTCCAGACTCCTTTATTAAACTGCCTCCTCTATCAGCTGCCTTCTGCCGCTCGACAGAAGCACTTTATTTTAACCGAAAGGAGAGTTTCTTATCTGGCGGAGGAACGAACGTGGGCACTATTGGTTTCCTCTAAAGGGTAATTAAAGGGAAGTACAGGGGGGGGCTCTCTGGCTGAGGAGGAGAGACTTGCATGCATCCCATAAATGAGCAGACTCTGAGTACCCCCCCCCCCACTGTCCTCCTGCATGATGTACAATCACATATAATGTATGATGAGGAAGGACGGTGGCTGCTCTCCCCCCCTCCCCCCTTTCAGTGTGGCAAACCGGAACTGGAGGGGGGGTAAGCAGTCAGTCACCTCTTTTGTTGTTTTGCTTGATCAATTGGTCAGATTTCTTGTGTCCGTCTGTGAAATGTCTCTGCTGGCCCGGCACCTCCTAACATCTCCACTTACGGTGATAAAAAAAGTACAATGTTCAGTTATTGTCCAAATTCTACCCTGGTTGCAGACTGAGTTGTTGAGGCGAGTTCTGTCTGTCCAATTTGCATTTGGTTTGTTTCTGTCCGCCAGTAGACATGTATGAGTGTCGCTACAGCATGCCTTTCCCTGGGGGGGTGGG
>JAODKN010000104.1:22143466-22153574 GCA_026774425.1 Petrocephalus zakoni | reverse complement strand
ACACAATGTACTTCTGCTCTTTCCTGACATTCTGTTACTTAAACACTGCCCTTACGTGTTATCCATATGCGCTGTCCGTATGCACTGTCCTTGTGTGCTGTCCTTACACAATGTACTTCTGCTCTTTCCTGACATTCTGTTACTTAAACACTGCCCTTACGTGTTATCCATATGCGCTGTCCGTATGCATGCTGGTTCATCTTACTCAGCATGCAGCTCGATCTTCACTTGCCGGCTGTTTACTTGGGTCACTTATCTCCCGGCTCCCGGTGGACACAATGAACTGGCCATGTTTACCACAGAGATCGATGTTTGTCCATGACAGACTGCACTGGCCGTATCAGCATCCTTCCTGCTAAATACTGACGCCCCCGGCGCGTTAATCTCTCCTGGTCTGCTTGGCGATGGTCCTTCTGCTGAGCCGGACCACCGGGGAGAAGCCGGATTGGCTTGGCCGCGCTCTCGGTCCGGGACGAACGTGGCCTTCCTTTGTGCGGGAGGCTTTCCAGTGTCAGGGGCAGACTAAGGAGTGCTGTAACTCTTTGACCTAACCAGAGCTGTGACTGATTCCTGCTGTCCCCCAAATCTAGGAGCTGCTGGTGACTCGGGGGTGAAGAGGAGCACGCCGGCCACACCCCGCCCTGCCCGCCCCAATCGTCTCCCTGCTGGAGCCGCTTGGAGCCTTTGTCGCTGCCCTTGCCTTTGCCTACGAAGAACTTCTCACTGTTGACAGCATGCCTTTATTTCTGCTGATTTTCGACTCCGCTATCTTCAGTTTTTGAGGTTGCACTATAACAAGGATTAACGAATCCCTCCAAAGCCAAAGAGAGAGCATGTAAAGTGAATGGTTTTGTCATCTGAGACCTGATTTTAATGATTGACTCAGGAATCTCTCAGCTCTGTATCAGACTCATTAAACCATTACCTCATGTGGACTAATTTCATTATTTGATGGAAGTGTGGGCTGTGTGTTATTCTCTCTCGTTAATCAATGCGGGAGAAGATTTAGCAAAAGAAGTCGTACTCCCGGTCAAGACTCCAACAAACAAGTGTGCGACCCATTGTTTCTGTGACCAGGGAGGGGACATTTAGTGTACTGAAAGCATTGAAGGCTGTAAGCAGAACATGAAAAATGTCATATTGGTTCGCCTTTTACTTAAGCTAGTGCAGTTCAGTGATGGAAGGGGACGATAACGACTCAGATGGCTGCGGTAACCGAGGAAAGCCAGCCTCCTCACCACTGACAACCTGAGTCTCATCCTTCCTCCAACGTGGCGTTTCTCTAGTCTTCAGCTCCAAGCCAGTCACTCTCTCTCACTGTCACAACACCGAAATCCATGCATACTAGTGGCATAGATTTGGGAATATTGTGGGAGTACCGTGTGTGATACCAAACCTATGCCCTTGACGGATATGCTCACGAATTGACACATGCTGACAAGCAATGTTGGGAAGGTTTTTGAAATGCAATAGGTTACAGATTACTAGTCACCCTGTTAAAAATGTAATAAGTAATGGAACTATCCTGATTACTTCAGTAAAGCAGTGTAACATAACATTTTATCACTTTTTGATTACTTTTCTAACAAATGTTTTTAACTGGAACAAAAAAATCTGTAAAACCCCACTGGCTTTGCTGACTTTTGTTGTCCAGAATTATGCTGAAAGAAGGTATTTCTGTACAGCGAAAAGATGCAAAGCAACAAAGTGAATCTTATATTCTGCATAGAAACTTTTTGCTGAAAAGAATATATTCGGTTTTCCAGAATAATTGTAACAGATTACAATTACATTATTTTTTTTATTACATGTCGTTACATATAACTAATTATTCCCCAACACTGCTGAAAAGTATAATTGAAAAACCATGTGCACATCCATGCACAGATACACATAGACTGTGCCTTGTTCCTTTGAGAATCCATGCTGGAACCCTTGGACAATGCGTTGGTCCTTCTCAGCTTTGCTGCGTTACCATGGTGATGCCCACAGTGACCCAGCAGTGCAGTGAAACCTTACAGGTGACCCAACTGGGCTGCCTCACCAGGGCCCATTTAGACAGAAGAATGTTCCATCGAAGGGCTTTCCTGCTCAAACGTGCTCTTTGACCCAGCTTATCGCACACACTGCCCCATCCCTTCCCACTCTGTTTAATCTTGGAGCTCCAATTACTAGTTTCTAAAACTGCCCCTCTAGTTTTACCTGAGCAGCCTGAATTGCTGGTGTGAGACAAGCGAGCACAGGTCAGGCACCAAGACAGGGCTGAGAGCCGACAGCCGTGTCCTCAAGCCAGTGTGACTGCGAGTGAGGCTGCTGAGTTTGGGACTAGAAGCCAGTCGGATCACTTACTCAGGTCAGGTACAGAGCATCTCTGAGCAGTCCATATGGGTGACTACCCATATGGGTGACCCCCCTTGCAATAAAAAGCATATTGTTAAGAGGCGTTTGCAAAGAAGAGCCCGCAGAACATTCATTACACATCGACGTGCTGTCCCGCAGTGCGTAATAAGGTTTTCAATCAGACTGTATTAG
Organism: Petrocephalus zakoni; assembly: GCA_026774425.1. Lineage (NCBI taxonomy): Eukaryota > Metazoa > Chordata > Actinopteri > Osteoglossiformes > Mormyridae > Petrocephalus > Petrocephalus zakoni. The sequence goes on along the minus strand of JAODKN010000104.1, from coordinate 22,151,042 downwards.
GCCTGACTGACGGGTGTGAACCTCGCTGGTAACCTTGCGGGGTGGGAAGGGTAGTCTGTCTCGGGTTTGCAGCTGCAGATGGGAGCCTGTAATTAATACCTATGTGCCAGTGTCGGAGTCAACAGTCTGAACGTGCATTTAGAGACACCTACCCAGCGAGGATAATGGCCACCCCGCTTTGTAAAAAGGAGGCGTACCATTAAGGTCCCCGCGTCGGACTCCATATGAGCGCGTGTGTGTGTGCGGGCTGCTGTGAGACAGCGTGTGCTTTGTTACCAGTCCATTTATTATACAATGTGTGCATTTCTATTCATCCAGAACTGGAACAAGCAGGAAAATGAAGTTTGCCCTTGGAGGTGTCATTTAAGTCGAGTGTGGCTCCTTACCGAGCTTTCTGCTGCTACAAGGCGGCATGCTAGCTCCAGACGCTGTTTCACACTGACAAGCGTCATCCCAAGGATGTGCCTGGCACTTTTCTTCCATCTCAAAAGCTATTAAATCAGCAGGTTTGATTTGCATGATATGCTTACATCCAAGTTTTTTTTTTTTTTTTTTAAGAATTTAGCTCAGGCAATGAGACTACTGCAGTCATTAAACAATTATTTATTTCTGTCTACTAAATGTTATTTAATTTAAAAGAAATATATATAATAATATATTTACTCTCCTGTAGCAGGATAGTCCAAAAGAACATTATATTGCCAATGAGCTTGAGAAGGTGGTTTTAGAAAAATGAAATTGAAAAATGTGGACTGTTTGTTGATGAAACTGGTTTAAAGTATAGTTCCCAGTTTGTAGCCCAGTTTTTGTGGCCTTGCTGCTCATACCCCTGTGTGCCAATGCACTGGAGCTCCAGTGATGGGGAAAAGGTCCTGGAAAGTTTCGATAGGAGCACCTTGGGATCTCAGATGCATAGACTGCCAGCTTTCGGGGGGGGGGGGTCATAACCACAAGGAGGGGATAGTCCCAGAGCACAGGCAGGTAAGAGTAGTGCAGATAAGAAGAATTGTTCAGATAACACATCCCCCCCTACGCACTGAGGAGAGATGACAGGTCAAAGTAGGAAAAGCATCACAGGCTAACCACATCACCGCTGAGCGCTAAGAGGTGCCACTGAGGTGCTCGCTGTGGGTCCCTGTCACTATATTTGGAGAAGGGGGATCACCCCTTCCGGTGCCTCCAGGGGCCCCTCCCACTTTCTGTCCCAGCTGATCTGTACTGAAAGATGTCCCCAACCAGGCGGGTAGGCTTTCAGGGATGCGGCCAATCTCCCTCCAATTTTTTATGATGGTAAGCGGTGGAAATGCCGGGCTCTGGGTGTGGGGCGCGTCAAGCTGCGCCGTGCAGTGCCCTCAATGCCTGCCCCCGCTCCCCGAGCAAACACACCAAAGAGACTAAACAGTCCCTGTGAGTCTGTCCGCCCCCGAGCCTGGAATCGTCTGATGGATGGTGACAGGAGTCTGCAGCCTGCGGCGATGCGGGATGCTGAGATGCTTGGTTCCGCGGCCTTTCATCCCAACGACACACGGCACACAGCGCCATCGACGCGCACAGCCTGCTGCGGCCCTCCCACGTAAGCACTGCCGATGCTTAAGCTGGAACTTTGCTCGACACATGCGACTGCGGCGTCCTTCTAGAGATCTGAAGGTTGTACCTTCTGCACACAGAAGTCTGTCGCTCCAGTTCGCTGTGTCGTGCTAAACTGGGGGCCTTCACGTGTCTCCCGGGACCAGAAAGAAAAGGTTTGAATGGGATGCACCAGTGATGACGTGAAATTTCCAGGGACTGGGGAGCGCACCACACCTGGGGGTACTTACTCATGCCAAATGCAGTTACGCAGGCTAGCCTCTCATCAGAATCGGCCGGTCTACTTTGGTGCAAGCTCCAGTGAGCTGCGGAATAAAGGATTTTTTCCCCACGCTTAAGGGTGGTTAAAATTGATTTTCCAGTCTAACATGCATCCAGGTGTGGCGTCTGCTTTGGTCGCAGCCACGCTAAGCATCCTTTCCTCCAGTGTCTCTCCTCCCGAAACGGAGGTGACGATGTGTGACATCGCCTTCACGTCCTCAAATTCAGACACGCAGCAGTCCGGAGGCACGCCAAATGTTAGCTGCTGTTTTTGCGATTTGTTGATACACCCAAGAGCTGAAGCATATGATCAAATAGCCATGAACATAAGGCGACGCTTCTCACAATCCAGCTGACACCCAAGGGACTGGTCATGTTGATTCATACCTTTGTTGCTGAAAGACCTGTGATTGCACTCACTGATTGCACATGAACTTCGTTACTTAGGCATAGGTGAATGTTGCACCAATAGACTGAGCACTCAGTAAAACACCAGTCATACTAGTTTAAAGACATCCAGTCAAAACATATGCCAGGAAACACGAACCGGGCGAAGGATTAATTTTCTTGATTGGCTTTGGGGAGATTGGCATTGCCGTACATAGAAATACAAACAAACATTACAAATTCTTTACAAGACAAATTTAATTGTACAGCAGTAATTGAGGATAACAAGGGAACGCTTTTAAGACGTATTTATGAAAATCAACAAAAAAGTGATTAACGTATTATTTCCATTTAAATAAAGTGTAATTTTGTTTGAAATTATCTTGCTTTCTTTGCTTCTTGCATTCTTTGCCGGGGATTTTGCAGGTTCAGATAGTGTTCTGTTATCATTTGAATATTACTGTTATTATTTAGGATTATTTCATGTCTGAATCCAGTGTAATTGAAAGCTTTGTTGGTGCTTCATCTCCAGCTTCTTTGCAGAAGAAAGAAATCACTGACTGTGACCGCGCCGAGGTTGCCACGGTAACCGCAACCCGGGCGGAAAGCTCCGGAGCGTCAGGTTAAGGTACAGAATTCGCATCGGAACATGTGCATGCCGATGGGAAGTACCTCCAGTTACTGATTCTTGTAGTTCCAAGCGTGTCTCCTGGTAGCTATCAGTGGCTGTGATTTCTACAGAGGCACTGGCACCTGGAGAGCGCATGAAATTAGGGTGCTTTAGTAGATCAGTCATGTACAGTCATTTGTTTCTTAGGACCAACCCCACGGAGGTGCTGTTCAACGGCCTCAACTGTCAGTCACTATTGGCTTACTGTATCCAGGGCAAGAGACACACCAAGAGACATTAGCCTCAAATGCCTCCAGGTGAAGACATTTCCCTCGCTTGCTTCTGGTCATCATCAACAAAAAGAGAGATTTTTTTTTCCAGATGTCCAAGGAAGGAGGCAATTGAGCCTTTTAATAGTTTTTCAAGCTAGTGGACATACATTAGAGTAACAGAAAGCGGGATGTGGGTTTTAAACTGTAGACTTCACGTACAGAAAAGTCATGGGGCCTTTAGAAAATGGGGCAAAACAGAGGATGTATCACACCTCCCACCCTCTTCCTGCATGCGTCACCTCTGTGGCCACAATGTGCTTTCCCTGCATGGCCTTTATCTCTGCCCCTTTCCACCTAAGCCTCTGTATGCAGGGGGGGGTTCTGACAAAAGGCCTCATTAAAGCAAGACTTGTTCCGACAGGTCTCATTCTCCTTCAGCAACACTTGCTTGCATATTTTACTGGCCTGCCTACTTTGGTGCCCTTTGATTAAATGTAGGTTAATTCATAACAGAACCGTGTTGGAGCCTAATTTAATTAGGCGCTGCCCGGCATCTTTAGGGATGCCAAACTGACTCAGTACAATCGCAGGTGCAGAGGCCCCATGTTTACTGGCCGTCCGTGATGCCTGACAAGGTTCACCTATGCAGAACAAGATATGAGGACTAGAAACGCTGATGCGGAGGGCAATACGGACGATTTTCTTAAATAATGCTTGCATTTCACCTTTAATTAGCGAGTTTCTGTGGCTTGATCTATGAGAGCAGGGGCACAGATGGTGCTCCTCCCCCCCCCGGTTACGCAAAGACCCTGATCATGGCCAGATAGGCTTAAAAGTTGAGACCTTCAGCGTACTGTTTGGTCCCCCTCCTCAACTTTAGAAATCTCTCCCGCGCCCCCCGTTTGAGAGGATGCATGACCTCAGAGACGGGCCGTAATTGTAACTATGGGCAATGGTGTATTTGAATGGGATTTTCGGTCGCCAGCCAGTGGCATTAATACTCCTTTGTATCTATTCAAAACGTGCAGTGCTGCTCAAACGCAGCACCACCTCAGCAAACAGAGGATCCTAATCCTGCTGATTAATGTAATCTCTGTGCCTCCACCATGTGTAATAAGCACAGAACAAAATTACTTCTTGCTCTCTGTCTTCACCCATTTACTTCAACCCCTCTTCCTGTGATGGCTTGGGACACTTCCTCCTGACTATGACAAGTAGCTGCCAGATGGGGGCACTAACTGAATCGGCCCCGTCCCCGGACACTTCATCCTCATGCAGAATCCAAGACTGAGTGGGGGGGGGGGGCACATTCCTTTGAGGTGTAGCCTATCATGTTCTTGCTCCTTGCCTTATGGAACACTGAATTACCCAGCTGTCCTCATGGCACTTCACAGGCCCCGTGAGGGCGGGGGGGGTCATTGGGCCTTAACTCTGGTCCGAAACACTTAATGGATCGATTAAGTTATGTATGACAGCACCGCTGGCCATCAGTATCTTACGCTGGACACTCTCTGCACCTGACTGCTATCCCTGTTTACACGGATGTAGGCACCCTCCCTGGGGAAATCAGAACCTGGACTGGTCCTGCGCTATCAGGTCTTTATATCGGGCCGGGCAGCTGAGAGCTGTCTGACAGTCCCAAGCCAGCCCGGATAAGCAGCAGCAAAGAGCCCTACCTTGTCTCGCATTTGGATGGGCGCGCCATCCCATAGCCCTCTGTGCTGAGATTCTGCCCCCTCGTTACTCTCGAGTGTGGTCTCTGGAAAGCTAAGCTGACACTAGCAGGATTATCCCCTTGTCTTACTTCTTCCCAATTTCCTGCCTTTTAGGGTGTGTTGTCCCGCATTCCATTTGTTCTTTTTATTATACTGGGGGATTCATGCCTGTAGCTCGAAGATCACAAAGCACAAAGATCTCTAATATTCGTAAAAACACCTAGATATTTACTGTAAATTGACATCTTTTTTTGTTTTATCTATCCCCTTTTGCTTATGATAGAAAGGGGTAAACAATAGTTTGAACCAAGATGAAACAGTACATGAGTCCGGTTCTGGTCCAGTATGTTGTTGCCAGAATAAAGTAATATCACAGAATAAAGTGTGATTTGATTTGGCCACCACTTTAAGTGTTGCAAATGTTTCTGGATGCCTTATTAGTCACTGTGTCTCAGGGTACCGCTCATGTCAGCCTCCCTCCCCTGGGCTAAGGAGCTGCAGTGTGGGGCGAGATGCAGCCGTACTGTGGCACCAACGGGTCGGCGACGAGCGTCTGCCGCGTGGCCACACAGGGCAGGGAAGTCCCTCTTGCGATTGTTGCGAGCCAAGCGTTGCATAGCAACCTGCCACTCACTGTGAGGACGCACCACGAGAGCTTATCAGGGGATCACGTTAAGACCTCTTGCTTAGCTGGCTGTCGCATCCTGCGCATAACGGCATGTGCGGCCTAATCAAAGATCTTATCTAAACCCACGGTTAAAGCAGTTCGCTCACCCCTTCTGTCGAGATCTGCAGTGTATAAGAACTGATGCCTCAGGTCACTTGGCTGTACCTGGTCTGGTATATTCATCGCCAGACAGGGATTTCTTGGCCTCAGTAGCTGAGACGGACTGACCAAGAGCCCCTCAGAGACTTTATTTCACCACAAGTCTCTGCAGTCTTTAAGACCGGCCATCCAAATTCTGAGACCATCTGATATGGTCCAATCCCGGTATGCCTCTGTCTCCTGTATTCCCCCTGCCTCGTCTCACACTTGTCTCCCCAGGCCCGCTGCACATTTGCTCAAGCATGTCAAAGCCCCAGGGAGCAATTATCTCCGGATAAAATAATTGCCGTATTCCACATGCTAGGGCCTTATCTCAGAAGACTGGTCACAGCCCAGGGAGGGGTTTGCTAGGGTCTTATCTCAGACTGGTCACAGCCCTTGGGGGGGGGGGTTAGTGGTGAGCTGGGGCAGGAGGCCAGTGTACTGGGGAGGCATAGACAACGCTTGAGTCCTAAGCTAAAGCTTGTGCTTTTCGTGATGCCACACTCTGATGTGCAGAATGGATTTACTGGCTGTGATCCAACTTGCAAGCCCACAGGCATCATTATACACTGACCACATCCTTTGCGGTGAAGATTGGTCAACAGCCGCAGTAAACTGGTCTTAAAAGATCCAGAAAGTGTGTTTCGGAGCTGGTATGTCATGATGACATGGTCCTCACTTCCTGTACGCTCGATGAGTCACACTTCAGCAGCAATTCAGTGGCATTTACAGCCACGGGCTCCTTGTCCCCATCCTGTGGGAATGGCGCTTTCAGGGTTCAACGCCATCCTCGGTCTCTGTATTCATCTGACAGGGCCAGTAAGTGAGGAGGATTTGCCTCAAAGCATCCACCTCATAAAAACATAGCTTGTAAATGGAGCACGGAAAGGTTTCCACTTTTTCCATTTCATGCCATGTAATCTTCCTCACATAACACATAACAATTCTTTCACCCTCGCTGTACTATGTTAGCCAACCATTGCTTTGTAGTTTAAAAAAATTAATGGACTACAGGAAGCATTTTGCATCCTAGCCTGTTTTCTTAGCCGTGGATTGGACTAGAGCACCTGGTTGATAGCCTCCTTCTGCTTGAAAAAGAGCACCTTAGCTACTGTGTGGTGAGCATACTGGCGCAGAATGGCTGCTGTTGCCATTGACGTGATCCTAGTGGGGGCTATACAGTGGTGGTGGTTGAAGTGCCCCCCCATTGGCTCATTAATGTGCTTTGGGGCACATTAGCTGAACATGCACAGCTAAAGAATCTCTCTCCGGGTTTGGAGCTGTAACTGCACTGGATGGAGAGCCCTGGCTGTATTGCCCCCACTGTAGGTGCAGCTACTTGGTGACCAAATCAGATTCACTCACTCAGTGAGCTCTCAGGTTGAAGCTCACTTGCGGAAAAGTTGTCTGTTCTTTTTCGGCACTAAGTATTAATAAAAAGAGTCACGTTACCTGGGAATGTTTACTTGATGAAGTTACTCCCCTGCCTGTGTTCCTCTCTCAGATCTGGACTGTGCTTCATTCGCTGTTCGCGGTGGGGGATGTCGGTGATGAGGCACGCTCAGGGTGTGGTCTCGCTGCGTTTCCTCCGTTGATTAATGTGAGGGTCCTCCCTGCGGGGAAGGCACAAGTGAGCATGGTGTATTTGTGCTTGGGGGGGGGGATCATGACAGGGTTATGATTGCTTAGACGTAGGGGTCAGCCCCTGCAGCGTGGAGGAGCGAGGGTTATCGACAGCAGCGGGCAGATTTATTTATTTGGCTGTGGCACGCTGAGTTGTGCACTTTGTTGGGCTGTGCTCCTCTTTGCACCTGATCCTGTCCTCAGTGGGCCTGTTCCCAGGTGGGCGGGGGGGGGGGCCGCGGCCGCGCCGGCGCCCCGGGGGGGGGGGGGGGCGGCCCGGGGGGGGGGGAGGGCGACGACAGGCCAAGAGACG
>JAODKN010000104.1:22131191-22143031 GCA_026774425.1 Petrocephalus zakoni | reverse complement strand
AGCGTTGAGGTAAGTTCAGGTAAGAAATACTTGGCAACGCTGCATTTCAGGGATTTTGAGTCATTCTGCGCTGCAGATGGGCTAAATGCGTTAATATATTTAATCAGATTAATCACGATGCTGGATTAATCTGCGTTAACGCGTCAATTTTGACAGCCCTACTATAAATCCTTCTTTAAGAGTTTGAACCAACAAGACCAGTATCTCACCATCTTTATCCAAACTACTTACACTTTCAGTTTATTATTATTATATTAAAACTGGTATATACTGACCAACGTCATTAATTGATTTCTGGGATAATCTGTAATGTGATTAATTGATTTCTGGGATAATCTGTAATGTACCTCAGCAGCTGAAGACGTACGTAGATGGGGGTATCTCCTCCTGGACTGAGAACAGACTGCTCCATCTTCAGAAGAATGTGGTGGTTGCATGTCATTCCTGCTGAATCTCACACCAGGCCAGCCCGGGTTTGTTTTCTGGTCTGTGTGCTGACCACAAAATTAGGCGTTCCACTCTGCTGACCATGTGTGCCATGGCGACAAGGTGGTGACCATCATCAGCATTTTACGCCTGGCGCACGGCCTTGGCAAAGAGTGGCCAGGGGTGCAGCAGCACCCCTTCAGACAGGTGAACCAGATGAGCAAAAGAGGAGCCAAGGAGGCGGCATGGGAAAAGACTCATTGGTGTTGCATGCTGTGGATGGCAGAGGCTGGTGGATCTAGAGGTGGTTCTGTAGGAGCCATGCCAACAAAATAATCATGGCAGGCACACGTCTCACACGTGGTTTGAGGCACTGTTGCAGAGGACTGAGATGGAGCAGATGACCAGTCGTATAACCATTTTAATTGCTGTGGTGTGAGTATAGTCAGCAAGGGTGTTGGCTTAGGTTTAACATTGATAGGAACCAAATCAACCTTGAACCCCACATCCCCCTAAACCAGGGGTGGGCAGAAAGCGCAGCTCTGTGTGTGTGGGTTCTCGTTACAACTCTCTAATTAAAGGACTGATTGGCCGAAGAGTCGTCACACCTGGGTTTGAACAGTCAACCTAATGGCTATTCCTAAAACCTGCATACACACTGGCCCTTTGCAGATAAGATTACCCACCCCTGCCCTAAACTCATGTGGTTCTGCTATCGTTTCCCTAGGGACATGTACCTACCATCCAGACTCAAATTGACAGCCTTGCCAGTCACTGTGTTAAGTGGCCTTCAGCAGGCCTTTGTTTGAAGCTGTGAGTGACAGGGCTATGTAACTGGTTTTCCTTTGCAGCTCTCTGTTTTATTTCTCATTAATTAATTCTGCATGGTTATCTCCCAGGGGAAGGACTTCTGCTGGCCATCCAGCGCCATCTCAAAGTTACAGCAGAAACTGGTCTCCTGGCAGACGAACCACTGACCTTCTTAAAGCAGGACTTTTATTTTTTATTTTTTTACACTGCTCCCTGGAGTGAAAAAATTACAGCTTTTTAATAGACCACGTTCATTACCAGCTTTAATATAAAAAACAGCAGGTGTTTATGAATCAGACTGAGTGATTATTAGTTAAGTAAATGCTAAAAAGCAAAAATTAAGAATAAAATATTGACACATAGTAAGACAGTTGCACTTAGTTTAAATGGTGAATGTCAGGCTTATGTTGGCGTCCAAGTCAATTCTCTTAATAACCATGGGCTGTACTTTAACAGTAACTGCCAGATGCTGCTATATTTTAATTAATTTCTAAATTTGTTTAGAAGGCTTTTGGGAAATAGTGGTGTCCAGCACTCTTTCCAGTATTGGTGAACCCAGGATCAGTCCCAGCTGCTAACGTGATTTATGAGAGACGGGGGTCTCTCCCTAGCTCAGAGTCAACCCTTATCCTTACCTTTTCACTGAAAAATAATGCAGCACTTGTCATTTGCATCTTGTGTCATGCAGACTTGCACCAATAGATGGCAGTATTGTACCCAACGTGTGGCTAAAGGTGGCTACAAATCCCACTCCACTATGCAGGTTGCTATGTTCTTACCACCGTGGTGTTTGCTGCTCCTGTTACACAGTAATCATCCGCTGCGATCTTGTTGTCAGCCTTCCAAATCGGAGCACACAGATGAAGGTGCAGGGGTTTGAGAGGAGCGGCACGCTGTCATGCGGATAACCGCGTGCCGCACGGCACCTGCCGTGGTCGCTTTGGCTCGTCCGGTAAATTCTTCGAGCGAGTGCACGAGTGTATGGGGTGCGCAGAAGGGGGGCGGCTGGGGTGAGTGAGAGGCCGTCTCGTTAATTCTGCCAGCCTGGGAACCCCTGGGCCAGATGCCTGCCCCGACTCACTGCTGCCTCTGCTGTATATACAGCGCTCGTGATCAGGACCCCGGTGCTCCGGCATCTGCCAGACGGTGGGGGGGGGTGTCTCTGAGACCGTGAGGGCAGCCCGGGCTTGGGGTCACCCTTTCACCTGGATGTCTTCCCCTGAACCGGGGTGCTAATGAGGATGAAGGCTGTTTTCCTCCATTCTCTTGCCGCTGGAGAACACATCACCCCTGGGTGGTGTCATCCACTCCACTCCCTCTGTGGCCCCACTCACCTTACCTATCGTTTCCTGGTGAGGCCACTTCGGCAGTGAGCTTGGCGTTTGTCACACATGCAGCACCAGCCCCCCGCCCCACAACTCACCAGTGCCTTGGCCCCGTCCACTTTTAGGTCTCGGGAAATTGCCTCACTGTCGGTTGTTGCCTATTCATCACCATCCTTCGCCAAAGCAATAGTTCTACATAAGGTGGCGGGCTGGGACTGGCTTGATGTGGAATGGCCTATCATGGAGTCACCAAACTGCCTATTATAGGAAGACCCAACTGCTAATGCGTTGCAGTATGTGTTTGTGTACGCTCTCTTATGGGGCGTCTGTGCTCACTTGGACTGATGTACTCAACCAAGGAGATTCCCTCTTGCAAAACTGACTGTGTCTGATCCCCTGTTCAATTACGCGAGTCTCTTCGGGTCTGTGTCTCCCAAAGACCGTTATTGTTCATCTGGGGTGCACTGAATGTCGGACGCGAATGCAAATGGCACGTAAATGCCAGGCGTGCATGTAAATAACATGTAAATTAACTTGTGCGAGTCCAAAGAACGCAGCAGCGCTTTGAGCAGCCGCCCCATGGCGGTCAGTGTCCGGTGGCGCTTGTGAAGGCTCATGTACGGGGTGGAGGGGGTGAGGAGACCAGGTCAGAGGAAAGCCCTGACTCACGGGGCTCCTGTTCAGGTTGGCTAGCTGTGGTGATTAAAAGTGGCATAACTCTGGAAAGTTGTCTTTGGCTCAAGACCGAGTGCTTTTTGAATAACAGCAAGGTTCAGTAGCTCAGCAACACAGGAACCCTGCAGTGACATGTCTAAGGTGTCATTCCTGGCTATTGTCTGTCCTCCCAGCATACATTGCTGAAGTTTTACCTAGCACACTGCTCTCTTCAGGCTGGGGGCAGTCACTTAGGGAGTTCTTATCAAGGGGGGGGGCTGATGTGATAGTGGCTGACAGCAGCTGCAAGCCAGGAGAATCAGTTTTTCGCTGAAGCCTTCTTATTATGCCGACTTCTGACAGTTCAAGCTGACCGGACCCCTCGAGGAAGACTCACTCTGGGCCTCTCTGGCATTTAATGCCCGAGATATACCTTTCCATATAATTCGTTCAATGAACGGAAATATTTGCGCTCTACAGTGTGCAGTAGGAGATTAGGTGAGGACAAGTGCGTGTTCTTGTGCTAATTGTGTCTGTTTGCTAATCCTTGGTGTAAATTCCTGCCATTGTGCTCTTACTAAAGAGTTCAGCTGAAGATAACCCCTGTAGTATGTTGGGGGAGGAGCTCTGTGAGCAGTAAATAAGGCTTACATCAACCTGGAAGCCCTTTTTCTGCTCAATCTCTGGTCACTCTCACTTGTTCCTCCTAAAACACCCTCCCCAATGCTATTTGCACCTGCGATAACAGTACCAATCTGACTGGGCACGGCTTGGCTGTGTTCCCTACCCTTCTGGTATCCAGGATCCAGCCCAGCCCACAAAGCAGGACCCTAGGGGTGGTTTTCTGACATGGTAATTGGCTCTGACTGACAGTTGAGCCCTGGGCATCCCTGTTGGGGTGATTTCCATGACAATGAGGGGCCAGTGCTGGAGTTGGTGGCCTCTAATGGTGAGGTTGCGGCAGGGGCTTCTATGGTCACTGTGGGCCTGTCACCATGTGCCAGAAATCTCTGCCTCTTAACTAGACCTGCTCTATTATTAATTCCAGGGCCTGACAGAGCTGTAGGGTGCACTGCGGGGGTGCAGAGCAAAGGCTAGTGCTGCTATTGCAAAGAGGATATTTTACCCTACCCTTCTCAAATTGTCCCAACGCCAGCCCCCCCCCACAATGAAAGGACCCATATTTTTTTGTGTCATCTGTAATTGGGCTGAAAGAAATGCGTCAACAGACATCCAAAACAGACATCCAGCAGAACATGCAGGGCGTGTCACCCACCAACACCACTGGGGATACCAAGTCAGTTTGTAAACAGGATTCCTATCGGCAAACGTGCGACATTGGGATGTTGCCACCTCAGCACCCACGTTTGGGCAACTCTCCCCCTTACCAACATCACTAGGAAGAGACTAATAATGTCTGCCCTGTTTTGGTGATGCAGCTGGGGTGGTTGGACTTGGCACGGCTCACTTCAGGAGGGTCCTCGGAGCTGGGACAGCACAGTGTTAGGGGATCAGCACTGAAACCCCCCTGTTATAATGGATTAGCACAGGGACTCTGCAATGGGGTTGTTATCAGGACACCTTTCCTTTCGCTACACCTGTGCTCTTCCTGCACACACGGTCAACAGGAGAGGACCAGGCATGCAAGACACACACGCACTAAAACCAGGTGAAAAGCACAAACCTCTCTGAAGGGCAAGGATGATTTTGTAAGTCATTGACTTGGTCCGTTCAGCGGCATAAACAAGATTGTCTTCATCTCATTCCATTCTGAGGGATATCTATGTAATATACATATATATCCCATTTATTCATCGAGAAGGCTTATTGGCATTCACCCAAGTTCTGAACTCTTTAAATGAAGCTATTGTTCTGGTATAGTTCCTGTTTAAAGGGATTATGGTGTTGATGTAGCTGCAGTGGCTGTTTTGTGAAGACAAGTTGGTCAGGGCACAACGCCCCTCTGCCTGAAAGCTTATTGGCTAAGAGAATCCACTGAATCATTCCTTGAGATAAGTCAACTGTGAGGGTACATGTGTGTACATCCATTCTGAAGCCTTGACTACATTTGGAGATTAAGTTAAAAAAAAAAAAACACACACAAGCAAAATCCACATCTGTAGACAAATCTCCTGACAGTCTAATAGATTAAGGCACTCAACTGTATATTACACTGCCTGTGTTTTGCTGCAGTGGGTAAGAGTGGGTAGCTAGCACCCGGCTCAGCCCAACTTCTAGAAGAGTTTAGTGGTTTTTGCTCATTGCCTTCTCTGCCCCCTGGGGGCCACTGGCAGTTAGCCCTGGTAGTAAAGTTGGTAAAGTGGTAAAGCCAGTGGTCTCCCACCTCTGTCAGGAAGAGTCTGAATTTATATTGATGTTAAAAATGAGATAGGATGAGCTGTTTCTGGTATGTAAGGAACTCAGACATGGAAGCTATGGTGGGGTAGTTCCAGTTTCCAGTTTTGGAGGGACAGCCTCCCATCAGTAGTCTGACGCTGATAGCTGTGTCCTCTAGGTGCATCAGACCCACTCAGCCTGAAAAGATATTCATGGTCTCCCAGGAGCAGGCTAACGTCTGTGCACTCAGCTGAAGAAGGAGGTGTCCACTCTCTGAGAGGTCTGGAGGGGGTCGCTAGCTGCAGGGCTGCCTTTAAGCCGGCCAGTGCCTGCTTTGGGCTCAATGCAAAGAGCAACACGTCTCAAATAAGGTGGAAAGATTCCCCGCGGCCAGGGACTACCAGGCTAGGACGTTTAGAGCGGATTCTGGCCAAACAGTGACTTGAGAAATTGTTATGATATGAGAGAATACACTGCTGGTGTCTTTGGACAAAGCATCAATCTGCAGAATAGATTTTGCCTCTCATCAATTGACAACTTTTTAACCCTGTATTTTACTGTAGGGTGATAAGCCACTCTCATATGGACTGGCCATAGACATGTTATATGTCCTTAAGTGAGGTACACTGGTCCGCTCTGCCTTGCAGGCTATACAGCCTTGCTGCTGGAGCCACAGGAAGACCAAAAGATTGTGGAGATGCAGTAAGTGTATGAAGCGATAGCCGCCTGAAATGCTGCTAGCATGTAACCCCCCCTGGACAAAAGGCTTTGTTTCTTTCATGATACTCAGTCAGCTCAGCTGCTGTCAGTGATTTAAATTGCACCGTTCCTGTAACCCACAATCACTGCACTGCACCATTCCTGTAACCCACAATCACTGTGCTGCACCATCCCTGTGACCCACAATCACTGTGCTGCACCATTCCTGTAACCCACAATCACTGCACTGCACCATTCCTGTGACACACAATCACTGCACTGCACCATCCCTGTGACCCACAATCACATCACTGCACCATTCCTGTAACCTACAATCACTGCACTGCACCATTCCTGTAACCCTCAATCACTGCACTACTTGTTTCCCACTCTTCTTCTGACATCTTTCTAGTCTTCCTTTGTCAATCGTGAATGACAAACCTAACAGAAACATAACACAAAGCACACATATTGTAAAAGCATCTTACTGCTGCCTGAATTAAGCTGGCTGTGTATTCCGGATGATGTCCCAGCAAAACGAAACTGAACACGTCAATGAAAACAATTTGTCACATACTTAAAACAATGTCACACCAAAACACTACAGGATCAACATGCCAAGCGGAAATATATATTATGCTTATTTGCGGTTTCTGCCCGTTAATTGCAGGTTGTTTGCACATTTTTAAAACCTCAGCGTGACAATGTTATATAAGTGTGTATAACTTTGCACAAGTTCAGCCAATCTTCTTGCAATTCATGAGTATGAAACCTTTTGCTTTTACTTCCGACACAGCGCAGGGCTCTTGTGTTGCAAGAGACCACATGCTTTGTATAGCCAATTGTGGGCAGTGGGACAGGATCAGCACAAATGAGAGCGTTCGCCTCAGGGGCCCTGTGCAGGCGGTGCGCCAAAACAACCAGCACCACAGTGATCGCTGCTCATATGACGTCGTGTTGCTAAAATGAAGTCGATTTCATTTGAAGTACGAGGCCACCTTTAGTGTTACTGTGATGTCATTGTGCTCTGATTTTACGGCTTCTCCACTCAGTTGCTCTGACAGACAGGACCTTTGGAGAGGATGGATTGTTGCTTGGGTGGGTGACTTTGGTGTTCCATGAGCACGTAAGTGTGCTCACAGGACTGACCTATAAACAGTGGCTCGCTCCCCCACTCCGGCAGAGTACCATTCATCCCTTGCTGTTCAGGTGACTTATCTCCATGGTGGAGAGCTGTTAGATGCCACGGGGCTGGAACTATATCACAGGCTTCATTCTTCACCCTACCAGGGAAGTTGATATAATGACCTTCTCAGGAGGTAATTAGGGGCTAAATTTATCCCTGCTGTGTGGTTCCTCTGCCAGGCCGGGGTACAGCAGTAGTCTTGCACTGGCCCCCCTGGGCCTTGCTGCTCAGTTAATCAGCGAGGAGCCATTTTTCCCTGAGACCCAGGCTGTGTTAGAGAGAGAGAGGCTTTAAAATCACTGCTGGGACTTTTCGATTGCTTTTCCATACTTCATCCTAATGTAATCCTTACCGAACGAGATTTTTGTGAGGTGAGAGGATTATTGCATGGAATAAACAAGTCAGGCAGTCTTTATAGGTGTCTGTGTGTGTGTGTGTGTGTGTGAGTGTGTATATATATATATATATATATGCGTGAGCATGCATGTGTCTGCATGTGCTTGTGCGCATGCTTGCATGTATACATATCCTTTAACTGTACATTGTGCAGTTATTACCATGGAAACAAGCTTATGAGAGCTTGTGTACAAAGCTCTGTTAAAGGCACTTCAGGTAAAAACAAAATCATATCTTTTCATAATCTTTGGTATGAGTTTTTATTCATGGAAGGCAGGAATTGTTGCTTGCAACTCTGACTTTTGAAATAAACTCAACCACTGACCTCTAAGGAAATAACGAAAGGTTTATCACACTTTGTCTTGACCATAACATTTTGGTAAGTGAAGTCTGTATGTATCTGAAGCGTCTAAGATAATGCCCCATATCTCTCCTGGATATCTTTGTGAGCAACATCATTCGATTCAACTTCTTTTTGACTTATTTTTAAATCTTGATTGTTTTTTTATTCAGGCATCAACAATTAGCCTTTGTAAAGTTGGCCTCTGTCTGAGAAATGCAGTCCTAATGCCGGTCTCAGTTTCAGAAAGTCTTTTTTCTTTCTCTTTGTCAGTTAAACAATTAAACAGCAGCCACATGTTTTCTCCCTTAATTAGTGAAGATTTTGTTGTTCTGAAAAGTCATTTTCTTTAGTCACATGGTGTGGTTTCCCTTTGTGTTGTTTTTGGGGAAAAAAAAACAACAACTGTGCTTTGTGAATGGCTTAGCAGCAAATGGATGATAAAAAATGGTTGATTGGTTGAAGTACCGAAGGAATTGAGAATGATACATTTGGAAAGTGGAACTTAAGCGTACTTGCAGTGCTTTGGGCCAGAGTTATTGCTGTTATTGAAAACTATAAGAAAATGTTTTCATAAGCTGAAATAAAATTCCAAACTACAACTACACAAAAACTATAAATATTGCTTTTGAAAGTAACTGAAATAAAATAAAAACGAACATCAAATAATTTCCATTACTGTTTTTAATACTGTTTATCCTAATTAATGATTATCTTTCCTTATTGATAAAGATGATTTGAAGAAAACATTGCCTTTAGATGACCATTAACAATACCCGGAACGTGTTTTAACACATTAAATTACTTAAAATGAAAATAACATATATAGAAACTAAATACAAATATTGATTCGATAAAAATCTGACTGAAAACTAATTAAAACCTTTATAATGCATGTATTAAGTATGCATAGAATATTCAGTGTACCTTCATAATGCTTTCACAATGCATTTGGAGAAAATTCATAACCAGCATGTAAATATATCTTAACTTAATTTTAAAAAAATCAAAAAATCAAAAAATACAACTTGAATGAGGGCTGTCAGAACAGCCACAGATTCAACTGTGTGTGTGTGTGTGTGTGGGGACTAACTTGATATTTTGATGTGGGGAAACTCAATTTTATAAAAATCTGTAAATGCAATCAAAAAACTAAAACTGCCAAACATCTTGTATTTTTTTATTTATTTTTTTTTTACTTGTGGTTAAGGTTAGGGCTGGGTAGGGGTTAAGGTTGTCATTGTTGGGACTAGGGTTTTTCCCCATAGACATTAACGGTCCTCACTAAGATAGGAATACAACCGTGTGTGTGTATCTCAAGGAGAGCATGATGGGATATGTGAACTAAAGCATTCCAGTGCATTTGTGTAAAAGGCAAATAAAGCATCATTTCACTAGAATAAGCATAAATCATATTGCATGAATAGTTTTTTTTTTTTAAAACAGGGCAACTGCTCACAATGAAATGCGCAATTAAACGTTCTAAGAAAACACTGATGGCTCATTGTTAGGTCGTACTCTCATTGGGTCATTGTTAGGTCGTACTCTCATTGGCTCATTGTTAGGTCGTACTCTCATTGGCTCATTGTTAGGTCGTACTCTAACAGTGGTTTGTTTTTTAAGCCAGACACTCAGCTTGCCAAAAGGAATCAAGATACAGGCTATGTTCTGCTTATTCATAACAGGGCGTGAGAAACACTGCCAGCAAGTTCACAGCGGCATACCAGAGTTACGAGGAACAGACTTCATTTGGAGATTCATCTCTGAAGAAAACACTTCAGAAGACTCATGTTTGTTTTTATGCAAACATGCAATTTCAAATAAAATGTGCAAAGGTTAAAAAATTAGTTGTAGGGTGAGGTATATTGAAAGTTAATATGTTTTTAAGTCTTGGGTGTTTTAAATATAAACAGTGAAACATATGAATAATTGAAGGACATCCAAACTAAAGTGAACATGAAAGGCTTTCCAGCAGGAGATGAAATAACTGAAGGAAATTTCTTTGCTGAAAATATGGTGAAGAAGTCAGAATTTATTTAGTGCCGCAGAACTCAACTTCATTTGCTTTCTCATATTTCCTGAACGCCTTTGGTTTTGTTACATGTTTATTGCAATACCCATTTCGCAGCATGGCGCTGGAATAGTTCAGTGTGTCAGGGCTGAGCTGGTGCCTAGGGGCATGTGATCATCATAGGCCCCATACAAGATCCACCGGTGCTAATAGCAGCTAGACTGTGTCCCACCTGCCCTTCCAAACCCCCACCCACCCACCGGTTTGTCCAAATGGGACTGTAGCAGTGACTCCCAGGCTGACACATTCTGGCCTTGACCCACGCAGAGTGAATAATAAATATACATCGGGTCATTTCACGGTGTCTGTCAGCGCCGGCCGGATGGTGGCCAAATGCTCCCCCATGTGAAGAAAGGGCAGAGCTGTCATGAAAGTTTAGGACCATCCTCTTCTGAACAGGCAGATGCAGAGTCACCTAATGCGGCTAGGAAAAGGTCTTCAGCAGGGGGTGGGATGACGTGACTTAAATATCACCAGGTTCTCATTCTTATTTCACAGTACTCATACTAAAGGCAGAGACAGCACCTGCGTGGAACTGAAATAAATGCCTCTTCATGTGACATGCCTCCATTCAACGACTGACAAACAGGTATTTAGATGGAACATAACTTTTCTGCCATGCACAAATGAATGTATGTGTTTATAAGGATCAAATCTAAGATTATCACTGGTTTCATAAAAAGGACATAAAAATCTGTATATTGGGGGGATAGAGGGCTTAGGGCACCAGGCAGGAGAGGAGTGGCCCCAGGGCATGGTGCTACAGCAGGGTTCCTTCAAACTGCTCCTTCAGGATCCCACCCAGCTCTTACAAAAAACGTGGATGTCTGGGGGTCCCTGAGGACTAGTTTTAGTGCTAGAGCACTACAGGGCACATACACAGTCACAGTTAAACACTTTGGGAAATTTAGAGGCACCTGATCAACCACGTTTTACAAGTACAGCACCCAGAGGAAAGCCCCGTAAGACGGGGAGAATATACAAACTACACAGTACCAGCAGTGTAAAACTGCACTTACGTCAGAGGGAGCATCAATTTCCAAGCCAGGCACGTAGAATTCACGAGAAGAAGGTGGATGTGAAGCTGACCACCTGCTGGTCAGGTGGGCAGAGCTGTTCAGTGTCGTTGCTGTTGGGGTGGACGCTGTTTGGAGCTTTTCATGTGGATGCTGTTCAGTGTTGGTCGGGTGGACACTGCTCCAGTGAACAATATTCAGTGCTATTAAGGTGGCTGAAGTCTGCTTTTGCTTTTCACTCTCACAACAAATGTTAAAAAATAAAGAATTTTTCACTCTAGACGGAAACCCTGTGCTAACATTTTAATGTATAAGTTTCTCCTTTATCTGGAGTTTGAAAGCTTATAAAACAAACATGCTTTATTGTGCTTGCTGCTGGTCTCCTTGAAAGTTCATAGAGATAGCCGTGGCGTCCGTCTGACTGCAGCTTACCCAGGGCCAGGCCATGTTTCCTTTGACTAGGAACCCAACAGCCCTTCGGAGGGGCACATGCTCCCAGGGCCCCCGCCCCGCCGGCGCGGGGGGGGGGGGGGGGGGGGGGGGGGGGGGGGGGGGGGGGGGGGGGGGGGGGGGGGGGGGG
>JAODKN010000104.1:22118703-22129330 GCA_026774425.1 Petrocephalus zakoni | reverse complement strand
TCAGCCCTCGTGTGGATCCCTCCAGCTGCCGCCTGTTTGTCTCTCCTCTCAGCCCTCGTGTGGATCCCTCCAGCTGCTGGTTGTTGGCCCCCTCGTCAACCCAGTGTAAGAGTGCTTCCCAGTCCTGTGCTCCCCAGTCTAGTCACTGACGTTGACCCCTGTCTATGCCTGTAGTTGCCCTTGTCCTGAGCTTCCGTGTTTTGGCCTTGCATGGCCCCTTTGTTTCCCCCAGTTTGCTCCCTAATATAACACATATATAATATATATAATAGTAATATATAATAAAACACTCTGCATATTCCTCTTTCAGGCTTGAGCTTTTCTTGCATCATTTGACACTGCTGTGGATAGTCATCTGATGTTAACATTGATGCTGGCCTCCCTTTCCTCTGGCTTTTTAATATGGCACCTTAAAACACCCCTCCCCCTGAAATCCCCCATCTGACAAGCCCAGACCACATTTGCAATTAAATTAATCACCGCAAATGTGCTCCCTGCAGAATCAGCAAGAGGGACGGAAAGGAAACAGGGCGAAGCCTCACTGCTCCGCTCTGCGGAAAGCCGTCCGAACGCCTCCTCTTTGATGTCCGCCGCGTTTCTATCCGAGATCTCCTGGAAAAGGCCTACAGCGTCTCCCCATCTGTGCCGTCCCGACACGTTACCGCGTGTGCTTTTAGTGTTGTCAGCATGCGGCGGGTGTTTCGGTTCAAGTGTGCTGGGTCCCAGTTGGTTGGTGTGTTAGAGCCAACAGTTTTGGTGACAGGGTGGCTGAAGCGTATTGTTACTGTACGGGTCAAGTGGGCACAGGGAGGCTGATAGCTGTGACTGGGCCCAAAGCCAGGCTGCAGCGCATCGGAGAGCGAGAGAAAATCTATGTCTGACATGTTTGTTTTACAGAGTGGCATCTTAATAAAGTCGTGCTGTGCCAAGCGATTCTGTGCTCGCCGGCAAACTGGAGAGACTAAAGGCCTGGAGAGTGATCAGCTTGCGTGGTGATGGGGGTTCTGAACCCGCGCTGAACCCAAACTGCACAGTGGAGCCCGTTAACCTGCCGGCCCCTCCCAGCACTACTGAGCCAAGTCTGGCCCGGCCTGGACCATGCCCTACATGCCGGGGGGGGTTGGGGGAGCCGTAGGCTGTTTTCTTTATAAACAGTTATAGCTACCAAACTCCTGCCTCTCTGTGTTGCTCAATTGCTGCCTTCTCTGAGATTCATGCAAGGAAACTGTCAGACTCATGAAGCTTTAGTGCTTGACCCAGACTTTCTCCAAGGTTGAATTATTTCACAAGAAAGCTGAAATAACGGGGAGAGTCAATTCAGTAATGCAAAGAGGCCTTGGTCATTGATTGGCCAGGGGAAAAGAAACAGGAAGTCAGAAAATAATCTGGCTAAAGATTGTATATAAACACCTTTTCTGAAGGTGGTTATATGATTGTATCGCACTGATTATAATATCAGATCAAATGGACAACAGAGTTGGCAGTATGGGCACACTGCTGGTCACATGTCAGTAGGGTGTGGCACCCCCCCCCCCCCCGGGCCTGGATACATGTGCTGATATGGTGTGGAAGGGAGTCGTATAGCCGTCGGCTCACAGCTTTTGTAACTAGCCCTCAAGATCCTAGCTGATCCCACACATGTCACATGTTAGTATGTGCTTGTGTGATTGTAGCCTGGCTGGCCATGGGAGGACCTTAGTATGAGTCCATAGACACACGTGTGTGGACAGACATTGTCTTGTTGAAAGACTGTACCAGGGTGTTGTCTTAGGAGGGGTAAGACATGCAGATGCAGGATGTCACTGATGTAGCGCTGTCAGGGTCCCCTTGAATCAGTACCAGAGATGACCTGAAGTCATACCCTACGGCTCCCTACACCATGATGCCCGGTGTGTCACTTCCCAGCGTTGGCAGGTTTGGTCCTCTCCACTCGGCGCCGCCATGCACGCACACGCCAGTCATCCTTGGTAATGCAAAACTGAGATTCATAACTCAACATGGTCCAACTCGTCATCAGCCTCCTGGTTATGGCAGCACTGCAAACGCAGCCGTCTCTGTGCTGCTGCTAATGGCAGCCTAATCATGGGACAGTTACCCCCAATAATCATCCGGCTGATGCCAGTTATCAGGACACAGTGCGGGATGACACAGGGTGTTGTAGTGAGTCCAATGACCTATATCGGGACGTCTTCGGGTTCTGTAATGCTTGACACCCAACACGACAATCCTCCTCTTATGGGACAGGAACCTTCACGACGTGCGTGTGTGCCCTCACATGCCCATTGGTTTCAACATCGGGCGACTGTGACATCTGGGTACCCTACATGCTGGGCAGTTGCAAGATACGACCCCCCGGCCTCATGCAATCCCACAATGCGACTATCAAGCTCCGTCAAGTGCCGGTAATGCTGTCTAATACATCTAACAGGCATCCTCTGCATCTAGTGATTAGACATGCCGGCTCCTTGCAAATCAAATCATTTACATACCCACTGCTGTTCTGCACGTGTACCAAATTACATCCAAATCGGACCATTACTTCTGGGTGTTTAACTGTTTTTTTGTCTCTGAGTGTATAACACCCATACCACATTTCATAAATCAGAGAATTTGCTCTACAGTGCCACCCCAGGCCTGGTGTCAAAGAGCATGACTGCCAGGCAGAAGAACTATGAACATCCAGCAAGGGGGACGATTCTCCAGCACAGCACGCTCCCTGGCACGGCTCCAGCTGCCTCTGCAAGAAGTATGAACCAGCACTTAATTGCAGTGAAGTGGATTCAATGGGGCAAAGCTTTCAAATTTCCCTGCAGCTACATAAAAGTAACTGTGAGCCAGGCATCTTGCAGATGTGATCTGAGGATGACTGGACTGTCACTCGCATCCCTCTCCACCACCCCTGGCTTTCCCTGCTTCATCTCCCTATAATCACTATTTTATTATTGTATTGATTCTTTCCTATTGGCCCAGAAGGTGGGCAATGCTCCAATGAGGAGCTACTTTCTTTTCTGACCCAGTATCCAACTGTAACACCTGCCTTAGGAACCCATGCCTCGAATGAGATGGGAGAGCACTTTCTGTTAGTTGGTTTCCTCTCGGTTGAGCGATAACCTCTCCCTCCTTCTGTTCTCCCCCTTCCTCCCACTGCATGTCTCGTGCTCCACGGGTATTCTCAACCTGTGATGGCAATTTATTTCCTAAGAAGGAAATCTCTGGGGACTGATTGTTCTTAGATAGGTGCACGGTCTTTCTTTTTTTTTTTTTACCGCATATTTTTCTCCGTCTGTTCAGTCGGCAAGGTCGGCCCGCGGTGGCACTGGGTCCTTGAGCGGATCCTGCCGAGCAGAGGTGTCAATTTCAGGTCCAGAAAGTACAAATCCAGATCAGGATTTTGGTTCAACCAATCAGTTGAGTACTCTGTGACTGTGACTCTTTATGCTCAACTGATTGGTTGAAACCAAATCCTGGTCTGGATTTTTACTTTCTGGACCTGAAATTGACACCTCTGCTGGCGAGCGGGCACCCGGGGATGACCGAGCAGTTTAGAGTGGAAGGGGCCAAATGAGCCGTAGAGCTCTCCTACTCCCGGCTACTGGCTCCCCGGCGGCTGCCTAGCCAGCAGTATGGAGAGCCTCTGCTTAGGCAGTAGTGAACAAACAGCTGTTCTCAGACCTGTGCCATGAGACAGGGGCATTCCAACCCGCTTTGTTTACCTGAGACTCTTCACAATCTGCAGTGACTACTGATACATATTTATCGGTGAAGGAGCCATGTAACGGCCTGCTGCCGGGCTGTCCTCACCCCTTTTTGCTGCCCTGACTGGGCAGGGGTTGCTGCACTCGAGACAAAGAGCTAAGGAGTGGCTGGGGGTGAAGGGCGGCGCTCTACGGTGACCTCATTGCTTACGTAAACCAGGACTCACACAAAAAGTATGTGAGATATGTAGAATTTATGGAAACACTGATGCAAGAAGGCGAAGTAGACAAACCATGCACCCCCGCCGCTTCCCAATTCTCACATGTGCGCTGTTGTGAACAAATCATCTCGGGGTGTATTTCCTGTTGTTTGCAGTTCATATTTTTTTGATATTCTGCACCATGGGTGGTAGTAAGCATCCTAGTGAAAAAGTGGGTAAAAGTGAATGAGCTCATAAGCGTACAGTGGTTGATTTAGAATTGAAAATTAAAATGATCCAGTAATATTAAGGTGGACTAAGCTTATCGGCAGCTGCAACTAAACTCGGTTTAACCATTTCAACCGTAAGCTCTATAGTCCATTTGAAAGGAAGACCAAGCCTGAGGTTGATGAGATCTGGAGGTGCAATTAGTGATATGGAACAATTATGAAGATTATGAATGGAGGAACAAATCCAGACTCCAACTCACCTGAAATTTGACTTACGTAGATGTTTGTGGAACAGATCACTTACGTAGATCTGGCTGGAGTTTGCTGTGAGGAGCTGGAGGGGAAATGACCAGTGGTATTATACATCAGGGTGCAGATGCGTCGGGAACCATGGATGGGTGTCGATGAGGAGGCTGTGTTACTCCATAAAAGAATGACGTGTGACAGCCCTCGAGGGCCTGTGGTGGAGGGCCTGTGTCTGACAGGACAGGTAGACTGAGCAAACATTATGTATGAATAGTGACGGTCCCAGCGTCATGGACCCAGAGTCATCTCTATGCTGACAGAGGGACAAGTGACACGTAATCCCAGTGTGAACATAGCTAGCAGTGTTATTGCTGCGATATCACAGTGCTGGTCTCTAATCTCTGTGCTCAGACCACAGTATGATAACATTGTAAACGCTGTGGGAATTCAGAGATTGTTAAAAATGCAATTCCTGTGAAAACACTGATATGAACGTGTAACTGATATAAAGAACACATATATATAGTGTAATTCCTGAACCACCAGTAATATAGGCATAAATGTAAAAGCTAATTGCATGTAATTTACAGTACTGAGCACGACTTTTGCAGCCAAAGAAAGTAAGTTAAAATCTCCACATTGGTTTAAGATGGTGGTCGATGTGTTAGCTTAGCCATCACGAAACCACACCTAAAGTCGTCCTAGAATTTGCAATAACCATCCATATATATATATATATATATATCCATGCATTTGTTAACTTGATCACTAGTCCAGTGTTGCCTAATCAATACTACATGAAATTATTTAACATGTCAAGTTAATTAATTACGTGAGCTGGTGGTCAAAGTTAATAAATATAGATGGAACAGCCAGGGGTGGCCATGAGGAGAGGTCTGGGAACTGAAGCGTTAATATCTAGCCATCCGGCAAGATATTAGCAACTTTTTAGAGAACAGAAGAAATTCTTGTAATTCTTTTTTATTGTGTTACTGTACACTGTATGTATTCCAAATGTTAAATTGTTTTTTTTTCTGATGAAATATACACTTGAAGCCCAGATATACAGCTTTAAAGATTTACTTTGACTTACAGACTTGATTTACAGACTTTTGACAGTACTGTAGATGACATATTAGTTAACACTGTAAACACCGCTGCAGGTGGCGTAATAGTTAAAAACATGGCATTGGAATTTCTCCAGCTGTTTAAATGGGTAAAAATTTTCAGCCAGGTGGATAAAAGCCTCTGCAAAGACAATGAGTCACTTCAAATCAAGTCAGGTGCCAGGTTTATAATGGGCCGGTAAAGAGTTCAGAGTTCAAACAGCTTTTGGGGAAGAAGCTGTTGCAGAGCCTGGCAGAGGATGCTTGGATGCTCCTGTACCTTTTGCCAGATGGGAGGGGGACAAAGAGAGAGTGTGAAGGATGGGGGGGGCTTGTGGATGCAGGACATGAGGTAGGGGCCCTGATCATTATTCCAGCTGCGGCCACGATCTGTTTGTCAATCATTGAGACAGGAGACAGTTGATGGGTATAATGATGGTGGCCTTGAAACACTTGGGGACGACTGCCTGGCTCAGAAAGATGTTGAAGATGTCTGTGAGGACATCTGTGGGCTGGTCCTCACATTCCCCGAGCAGCTGGCCAGGTATCCGGTCTGGTTCAGCAACTTTATGAGGGTTCACTTTCAAGAAAGTTCTCCTTATGTCAGCTGTGGACAAACACACTACCTGTTCCTCTGTAGGGGGGGTGGTCTTCCTTGCAGTCATATTGATCAGGGCTTCACGCCATGCATAGAAGTTACTTGTGGTATTTTAGTCTGTGATTGACTGGATCCCCTGCTAAATGCATCGAGTGTCTCCTTTGTCCTGATGGTCGATGTGGATTCTCTAGCTGTACTCACACTTGGCTGCCCTGATGCTGTGGGATAAGTTAGCCCTACCCGCCCTGAGGGCCATCTTGTCCCCGGATCTGAAGGCAGCATCCTGGGCTTTCAGAAGCGTACGTTCCCTTGATGTCATCCATGGTCTCTGGTTGGCTTGTGTGGTTGATGATCTTGGAGACATCTTCTACTCAATTGCTAATGTATCTGATGATGAATGAGGCATATTCCACTAAGTTGATGTGATGACCATAGGGGGCAGCCACTTCAAACATATCCCAGTCAAGTAGTCAAAACAGTCCTGTAGTGGTGAGGCCACGCCCTGATCTGTTTTTGGAGTGGTCTGGACCATTTTAGCTGTATGCTGGTAATATCATAACAGAAATATGGTCAGAAAAATCGAGTTGGGGGTGGGGTACAACTCAGAGTTTGTGAAGGATAGTCTTCAAGTTTGTGTGAAGTCCTAAGCTGCAATTAAAAAGAAAAGCACCGGGATGCGCAGTTCATAAGTCACCGATAGTACTGTAAAGCAGGCACAGCATTACCACTGGGAAGGACGTGAATAGCCGCGATAATAATAGCATTAAACTCCTGCAGTAAAATAACTGTAAATGATTTGTGATGCTAAGGATTTTGTATTTGTTTTATATAGGGTTACTGAGCAGTACAATCAGTGTAGGGAGTGTGACGATAGCTTAAACACCTAAGCAGACAAGCAACATTAATTTCACAAATGTGTCCTTCATCAAATGAAAATTAACCTTCTGTTCTACTCGGAGATTGTGATTATATACATTAACAGAGCTTAATGTATCACTGTGGATTCCTACGTAGCACTAGCTCAAGGTTATTGCAGCAGAGCTCATTTCCCAGGACATGAACTCGCCACGCTTTGCTAATGAGCCCAGATCCTTAGCCACTATGTTACCTGCCACCTCCAACCTGTGGCACATTATGGGCCCCTCTCCCCTCCCCAGTGACAAAAGGGAGAGTACTGACAAAATGACCATTGTAGTCTTAGGGAAGCTTAAACCAGGAGGCATGGAAAGGAAAACGTATGTGGCATCACAGTGACATAATGGCTCATGGGAGTTTTACTTACACAGAAATGTTCTGAGGCCAGGATGAAAAAATTTTGGTCTGGAGAAATAACCAATCAGATCTTGTATTGGATGTTAGACCAACCAGTCAGATGTATTTGTCCCACCACCTCTAGTCACTTGGACCCACCTCCTCTACAATCTGATTGGTTAGGGTTACTTGTATGAGTAAGACTCCCATGAGTGATACACCGTTAGAGCGGCTCCTGTGGTGATTTATGGTATGCACCGTTTGGCTTTGGGATCACACAGGCTGCAGTTCTGATGGTGTTGAACCGGTTGGGGGCAAAATTCAGATGATGAATGTCTGCATAAGAGGGAATTTGATACTGACACAGAAAACAGGTGCAGTTTAAAGTAATCATTATGTAAACTTACACACATATTTGTGAAATGTAAAGGGATACATAGATTTATTCTACTGATCCGACTGACTTTGTTAATACAAAGTGGTACACTGTTAAATTTGTACATACACTCACTGAGCACTTTATTAAAAACATGCATACTAATATTAGGGAGGGCCCCCCTTTGCTCCCAAAACAGCCTCAGTTCTTCATGCCATAGATTCCACACGATGTTGGAAACATTTTTGAAATTCTGGTCCATGCTGACACGATTGCATCATGCACTTTCTGCAGATTTGTTAACTGCACGTACATGCAAGCTGCAAATCTCCCATTCTGCCACAACTCAAAAATATCCTACTGGTGACTGGGATAGCCACTGAAGAACACTAAACTCACTGTCATGTTCATGAAACCAGTTTGAAATTACTTTTGCTTTGTGACGTAATGAACTACCATGCTGGAAGTACAGTGCCCTCCACAGTTATTGGCACCCCTGGTAAAGGTCAGGTCAGGTTGGGGAGCATGCGCTGGCGCGGCATGTAGCCGCACCAAACCACACGGCGAAACATCTCAGGATCCCGGTTGGCGACCCCCCACGCAGACACGCGGTCCAGTCCCTCCCTCCGGAAATGGCCATCCATCTTCCACAGCCAGGCGTTACGTGGGCGTCCCCTCGGCCTGGTCGAACCTCTTGGATCCTCTGCAAGGAGGATCCTACAAGCCGGATCATCCTCAGGGAGTCACGCCACATGACCATAGTGCTTCACAGTGCAGGTAATGTGCCTCATTCAGGACTCCCTGAGCAACGATCTTTTAACACAAAGTCAAACCAACAGTACCCAAGGATTCTCCAAAGAGACACAGTAGCAAAGGAGTCCAGTCTTCGTCTCAGGTCACTGGATAATGTCCATGTGTCACAATCATAAAGCATGACAGGAAGCACCAGGACTCTAAAGACTTGGACCTTCATCCACTTGCAAAGATATCGGTCGCGCCACACACCCCTCTCCAGTGAGCTCATGACCCCCCATGCTCTCCCAATCCGGCTAGTGACTTCATAGGAACAGTCACCAGAGATATGAATGTCACTGCCGAGGTAGGTGAACCTCTCAACGTGGTCGACACTCTCCCCACAAACAGATACACGATAAGATCCAGGGTGCCCTGCGAGATGAAATACCTCCTTCTGGGAACACCGGCAACCCCAACACAACCCTCAACTGGGCATTTCTGTAGACTCTGTAGTTCTGCAGGAGCCTCCAGCGTTTGGCCACAAGAATATGTTTGATCTCCTTTGCCGCACCACCAATATTGGAGTACCAAGTCTAACGATGTGGCTCAGGGTGCTGGAACCAGGATCCAGCGACCTGCAGCCCTTGACCTTTTGCAAAGTCAAGGAACATGGAACCACTTTCACTTTGGTTGCCAGACCCATGGGGACCAACACAATCCTCATAGCCAGCCCTATCAGTGCCAGTGGTCGCATTGAAGTCACCCATGACCAGAGGGGTGTCACCTCGAGGGCACCCATCAACTACCGATTGGAGTTGCGAGTAGAATGTTTCCCTTGCCAAGGTTATTACAGCAGAGCTCATTTCCCAGGACATGAACTTGCCACGCTTTGCTAATGAACTCACTGTCATGTTTGAGATGACTTTGCTTTGTGACGTAATGGACTGCCATGCTGGAAGTACAGCTCTCTCCACAGCTATTGGCACCCCTGGTAAAGGTGTGTAAAAAGCCTTAAAATTAATTCATTTTTATTGCATTAGCATAATCTGAATTTTTTTTGAAGAATCTAACCTTTGAGTAAATTTGAGTACATTTATTCATTGGAAAAAACATTAAGAAATAATTGTTTATAACAAAATCTCCAGTGCCACAATTATTGGCACCCCTAACGAGTCCTATAAAATAAATGTAGAAATAAATTAAATAAATGAAGCATCTTTATAATTTATTCTTTACTTTTTTAAGTCTAGGAACTTTTAACCAGTAATCTTGCTGTTTCCCTGGGGTATAAATATGACGTGGCACAGAGGCCCATTTCTTTCAGTCACTCATCAAAATGGGAAAGACAAGAGAACATGCCATTCAAGTGACGCAGAGGTGTGTTGATCTTCATAAGTCAGGAAATGATTACAAGAAAATAGCTACTCTCCTAAACTTGCTCATATCTACAGCCAGCGCAATAATTAAAAAGCATAAAACAACTGACAAACAAGGCTGGACGAGGACGTTCAGGAGGAAGTTTATCTTGCTACCATGCCTAGTGAGGAGGATGGTAAGGGAGGTGAGAAAATCTCCAAAGCTCACTGCTAGAGAACTGCAGCAAAGAGTGGCATCTTGGGGTCACTAAGTCTCCACAACAACCATTAGATGCTTTCTACATGCCAACAGGTTGTTTGGGAGGCATGCCAGGAAAAAGGCTTTACTGTCCTACAAACACAAACGTAAATGTGTAGAGTTTGCTAAATGCTACTGGAACTTCAACTGGAATGGTGTGCTATGGTCAGATCAGAATAAGATTGAGCTTTTTGGCAAAAACAAACACTACAGGTGGGTCTGGCGTGAAACAAAGGATGATGCGGAAAAGCACCTCATGCCCAGTGTTAAGTATGGTGCAGGATCTGTGATGCTGTGGGCCTGTTTCTCTTCCAGTGGCTCTGGGAACCATGGTAGAGTGCATTGCATCATGAACACTTTGAAATACCAGGACATTTTCAATATAAATCTGATGGCCTCTACCAGAAAACAGAAAATGGGTCGTCATTGGGTCTTTTAGCAGGATGATGATCCAAAACATATGGCCAAATCAACACAGAAATGGTTCATCAGACACAAGATCAACCTTCTTCCATGGCCATCTCAGTCCCCAGACCTAAATCCCATGGAAAACCTGTGTGGTGAGCAGAAGAGGAG
>JAODKN010000104.1:22087220-22101628 GCA_026774425.1 Petrocephalus zakoni | reverse complement strand
TTGTGTGTGTATGTGTTTGTGAGTGGCAGCTGTCCTTATGAGAGTGTGGGGTTATGGGTGTGTGTATGTGGGGCATTGGGAGGCGTGCGTGCGCATGAGGGGCTGTGTGTGTGGGGTAATGAGGGCCCCAGCAGTGAGGGCCCAGCCTGTAAATGGCCTGGTTGTGTCCCCTGCCCTGTGAAGGCCGTGTGAGCAGTGTGTGTGTGTGTGTGTGTGTGTGTGTGTGTGTGTGTGTGGTAATACATGGTGTCCTCACTGTCCGCACCCTGGATGTTCTCATTACCCGTCCTGCACTTTCTCTCCTGCCTGCACTCTGCCAAACCCCCGATTCATCTGGTTCCCACACAGTCTAGCCTGGAATGCAGCCTGTCTGCTGGGGGGTCACTTGGCGTCCTGTTCACCCGCTCGTGAACCCTGGGGTTTCCGCTCCCGCTCGGGGGAGAGTGATGTCCCTCAGGCCTGCCGGTTGGGGTCTGCATAGATGTGGTAAACAGGACCGGGGAATATGATTTTGATTTTGGGTTTGTTCTGGGACACATCTTGTGTGTGAAGATATGCTGTGTTCATTAAAATGGTTGCCTGTATGACTCATAACCGGAATAATTTCAAGGCATCAGATGGGAGACGTTACTTTTAAATTCATTTTGCTTAAGATGTAGGGGGGTTCGGGGTTGGGATCGGGTTCGGGGTTTGGTGTTAGGGTCAGGTGTCCTCATTTACTGTGTTTGAGACCAAACTCAAATTCCTTTTAACAGGACTTTGTTTGAAACCCATATAAATGAAAGCAGCTGTCAGATCGGGATGGTCATTTCCAGTTTAATGTACAGGGATGTGCGGCAGGCAGACTAGCTGCCTTTCATCAGTAAATTGTTTTTCCTGCTTAAATCAATTAGTAGTAAATTATTACAGACTAAGGAATCAGTGTAAGTGTTTCCTGCTCAAGGGTTTAGCGAAAGTTAAGGGCCTTTCTCTCATAGAGGTGTCTGTCAGTTTGTATTGGTGTGTATCTATGTGTGTGTGTGTTGTGCTCCCCACAATGTGATATATACACGCCCCCCCCCTTAACCCATACCTAGCCCAAACCTTGACTTTTGGCATTTTTTCTCTGGTTGCATTGATAGATTTAAAAAAATAATAATTAGGTTATCCTTGTGCGGACTGAAAAAATGTCCCCACAAGGTAAAAAGTAACAGGTTTTTATCGCATTGTGGGGACATTGGGTCTCCTCAGTGTAATAATTACAAATCCCCACACACAAACATGCATGCACTGTACTGTGGGTTAGCACATAACTGTGGGTTAGCAATCCCCTGGATACTCTACCACTGCTTAGCATACAGTTAATTGGAGCAACAAAAATATCCTCATTAATATCAGGGAGAATGTGGTACTCGCTAAGCCCCCAGTGGACAGTGCTGTTGGACTGTAACTCCATGTGAGCACATATAGGCACAGAGACCTGCTTTCCTTGTGTTGGGGGGGGGGGCGGCATGCTGACTCAGGGGCTAGTACTTACACCCTATACCTGTGGGCTTTGTTTTTTTTTTTTTTTAATTTGAGTACGGTAAGTTTGAGTTTTGTAACTAGTTAACCTTCCTGGAGACTTGATTTCTCGTCTCCCTGCCCTGGCCTTGCTGCTAGAGCGGCGGTGGGTGGGGGTCATGACTTTTTAGCGACCTCGTATTCGCTTAATGCTCAGACAGTCTGCAGGAATGTGGAATGACCAGATGAGGTGCTCTCGGTAGATGTACCCTGGACCACGGTCGTCCCTGTGCAGTGAGCGGTGCTACACGTGTACGGGAGTGCTGATGAGCTGTCCGATTTGCGGGCGATGTTCTGGCCAAAATGATAGCAGCTAATACGTATCATTTTGACATTAATAGAGCCCCATGTCTTCGGAGAGGCTGTTAATTATTGACACTCGATAGTGACAGCATCGGGGAATGAGTCACTCCTCTTTCCTTAAACTTTGTTTTCTGTTCACACGCCCTGCCCCTCTGCCGGTGACTTTCACTCTTCTCTCTGGCATTTGCTGGAAGCCCGCCGAGCGCCCGGGAGTGTCCTGCTCGGCATCTTCTTCCTTTGTTTCTTATGGCCGTGATCTCCCTCTCCCGTCCCCCGTGGCCGGCACTAGTCAAAGACTACCTTTGTCCTTTTTTTGGCCATTCAGGTACTCCTCCTTATAAAGAGAAGCAGTGAAGTCGATTTGTGACAACTTGGCTGTTAAATTATTTTAATGGTTGTTTGTTAGCCCCGTGTTTTAGTGACTCGATGCGCCAGCTGTTATCTGTACCCATTCTCCTGCCCGCGCCCCCTCGTCTCTGGATGCAGACATGCTTGTGAAGTGTTTCCATATATGTATAAATGAAACCTATAACAGCGCGTGTGTTTGGTTCCTTTGTCATGCACTGTGTGTGCCGCCCGCGTCTGTTGACGCGGCCAGACGGCGTAGAGCTCTCTCCCCATACGTGCACGTGGGACTTAGTTATGCTAAGTCAGGCTGCCTCCTGAATCTGTGACAGCGAGTGTCCTCTGCCGTGAGCTGTTTATTCTCACAACACAAAAGGCCGGCGTGTCAGAGTCATCCACTGGGAAAGGCCGTCACCAGCATTCTGTGGGAAGTGGTAATCGACCACGAGGTTGACCTCCCCCCTCCCCCGACTTCCCCCCCAACTAACAAAACAAGTTGTTCAGCCTTCATTGTTTTGGGGTGACGGTGTAATTTCCCTCATTATGAAGTTATGTGTTAAGTGTAATGTACAAACTTTTTGCATATTCCGTGCTTATTTAGCATAAAGGTCATAGTTCTTGTGCGGTAGGAAAGCTGCCTGTCTCTCTGCCTGTCTCTCTATGTGACAAAGTTCCTCTGTACTTGTCTAGACCTTTTAAAAATTCAAAAATATTAGACGGTAATATTTAACACCTAATTATATGTTTATTTGGTCCAGATGGTATCCCATAAAAAGCTTTTTATTAAAATGTGGGCGTATGTTCTAATTTTAGGAAAAAAAAAATATTATTTATCATGCAAATCTGAGTAGCTTTCTGCTGTTTATTTAAGAATTTTTTTATTAGCGTTAAAGATGCAAATGTAGCCTTTAAGAAAATTAAAATGCTAAACAGCAGTGAGTATTGCAGCAGCTGATCTGGGCGGGCTGTTCATTAGTCTGGTGTAATTGACTCAGCCCAAACATGATCAGGAGAGATTGAAGGATCTGTCTGAAAAGGTCAGCTGGACAGTGTGCCATCTGCTACACAAGCGCGCTTCTTAAACCTGTGGTTCTGATCCGCTTACTGTACTGCTGTACCACTAATCACCATAAAACCAGCTTTTGGTTGCCTAAAGCTGACCAGTGCATCTTCTTCCGTCTTCAATCCAGATACATTTCTTCTTTTTCTATGCTGTGGTACTAGAGCAGGGGGCTTATCAGATGGCTGGTGAAGAGAGCATCCCCGCTGTTGACCTCATGGTGGATATTTGCAAGTGGTTGATGTCACGGGGCTTGGGAAGGCTGATCTGACATGGTGTAGCTGCCTGACGATGGCTTTGCAGGGGCATGCAAGCGGGTGGCCAACACCACATAGGGAGCCCGGAAGGTGGGGGTGCGGGGAACTTGCTACCTTTTGGGGGGGGGGGGATTTGTACAAACTGCATGTAGGCATACCAACAGAGAACAATGGCGTGGTCCATTTCTCTCAACTCATCCCCCTTTTAAAGTAAAGTTTATGTAGTTCATATCAGATTCCACATAGCACAGGTTTTTCTTGTCTGGACTTTTTTCTCCGCCCAATGTCAGCCGTGCTGCCCCCCCTCTTGCTGGTAAGATGTGATCAGTCATCTGGGT
Source organism: Petrocephalus zakoni (assembly GCA_026774425.1). Classification (NCBI taxonomy): domain Eukaryota; kingdom Metazoa; phylum Chordata; class Actinopteri; order Osteoglossiformes; family Mormyridae; genus Petrocephalus; species Petrocephalus zakoni. The sequence continues at coordinate 22,097,783 of JAODKN010000104.1, read as the reverse complement.
GTGTCTGAAGCCCCGGGAACAACGGTGACATTAAGCCTGAGTGCCCTGCCTTTTCTGACAGTACAGGTGTGCATCTGCTATTCATTCACAGCACATGCTTCTTGCTGTCGAATCGACTGCATGTGTGCGTGCGTCGTGTATCTATTACATCGTGGGGACCAAATGTCCATACAGGGTGATAAAAATCTGTCATTTTGATGTCGTGGGGACCGTTTTTCATTCCCCACAAGAGGAAACTCAATTTTATAAAAATTGAAAATTATATCTGTAACTGCATTCAAAAAAACTTAAAATCCCAAAAATCTCATATTTTGTTGTTGCTTGTGGTGAAGGTCATAGTTGAGATTAGGGTCTTTCCCATAGAAATGAATGGATGGTCCTCACAAAGATATCAATATAAATGTGTGTGTGTGTGTGTGTGTGCCATTAAGTTAGTCAGAGGAACCCGCCCTGCAGGATAATTTGCACTAGATGGAATGTGTGCTGACAGTCAGCAGGAAGCAGAACGCTGCTGGAACCCATACACTACTGTCAAGGGAAATCAGCCCTATTTCATTATTATTATTATTATTATTATTATTATCATTATTATCATTATTATTACTATTAGCAACCCCCTAATAAGGGCTGAACGATTTTAAGAAAATACGAAATTGCGATTTATCTGACAGATATTGTGACTTGATTTGCATTTTTCTTTGAACTCAGTATTCAGTATATGACACTAAGAGCAGTTTCTAAGTAATCGGAACTTTTTACCGATCATATGATTCGATGTGATTGCTGTTACCTGATTATGCCGCGTTCTTTTCAGCCCAGTTTACTATGAATTTAAGGCAGAACAGCTTAAAATTGTTTTAGTCGTTTATTTGCTAAAAATGTTCCTGGTGGTAGTAATTGTATTTTTACAGGCACATTTTAATTGTCGCGTTTGCAAACATCGCTCAACCACTTTTTTTACCCATAGTAAAGTAAATATTTCCAGAAAGTTCCATGTACACAAGGGTCAAATTAGCAGAGAACAATCACACATAAAACTACTATCACAAAAGCAGCGACTGTGTTAAGTTAAATAAAGTAATACAAATAAAATGATTCCAGTAAGAAAACAATAGGAGTCTTGCAGCTAACGTTGTTTGGACCCCTAATAAAAGGATCTTTCTGTATACAATCTGACCATGAGATAGGTAGGTAATTCAAAAATGGCTCAGCAGCAGAACCAATATTTTTATGCACTGCGAATGCAACGTTTTCCTTGGGTCTCACGTGTCTGTTTGTGGGCGTATACACTTTGTCACTTTGGGCCACTTTTGATTGGTGAGCATGATTGGCACGCGAGTAGCATGGCACTTCTGATTGGTGAGACTGCCTGTCACACAAGGAGGACGAAATGAATTTGTATAACTATTCTCACGACAGTTTAAACCCTGGGTCAGACATGCTGTATAATGCATATCCTAAACCGCACCTTTTGCGATTTACAAATTGCGTTGTGTCAAACCGCAATTTCGGTTTGAAATCGATAAACCGTTCAGCCCTACCCCCTAATGGCTTGAAGGAATCATAGTGCTTTATGTAGAATTTGCTGTGGATAACTCCGACTGGCTTGCAAAGGCTGAGTCGTTCCTGGTGTGTTTGTCTTGACTTGCTGGTGGGTTTCTGTTCCCTGAGAGACATGGCTTCCCCTGTTCTGGGTGTGGGGGGGGTGTGTGGGGGGGTGTCCATTGGCAGATGTTAGCCTCAAGTTAAAAGTTTGAGGCTGTGAGGTAGGCCGTAATCCTACTACTTTGCGCAAAGTTTCTTAAATATCCAGCTCTGTGATGGCATAGAGTGGAATGCAGTATCTGTACATCTTGCGTAGAGCCTCCGCAGAATCATCTGGCAGTTTGAGTCGTCGGGGCTTCCTGGCTTCCTTGAATAGGCCCATTGAACTTCTGTGTGTCTGCCGTTCCCATTGGTTGCGGAGGTGTTTACACACGAGGCTGACAAAGCCCTCGAAATGGAGCTTGGGCATTCGCGACAGTCGAGTGGAGGTCTTTCCTGGGCCAGCGAGAGGTTAATTGCTCGGCTAATTGCCTCCGGTGCATCCCGGCTGAGGATGAGCGGTGCGCACAATGTAGGGTGCCCTGAACAGAGGGTAGTTTTCCCTTCGTGGTTGGCACATGGTGCATGGCTTTTCCTTTCTTAGGCATGGGATCCTTTGTTTTTTTATGATTTGTTACAGTTATACTCCCCCCCCAGAAACTGCAGTCTGTTAGTAAATAGACACATGTCCCGTGTAGCCGCAGCTGTCCATCGATCCGGCTCCAGTTCGGTCAAGCGCTGTAGAACGCTGTAGTTCCGAATCCATTAGGGTGCGTGCGGCTCTCGTAAATATTTGGCATGCAGACCTGAGATGAGCAGACAGGAGCTAGTGTGAGGAGAGGTGTTTATGGAAAAGGTAAGCAGCAGTAGAGGTGTTTACTCAAAGGGTAAATGTATGCTGGTTTGTGGAGGGGGGGGGTTGTTAGGGTGGAGTGATGAAGATTGAGAGGAGGGTGGAAGTAGGGGTCCAAAAAGACCTTGAGAAAATATTTGGCTAGAGCAAACGGTCGTGACTTGTGACTAACTTTGGGACACGTTGCAGTGGCTATTCCATAAGCAGGCTCTATAATGTATAATAAGTGGTTAAGAGCATTTATGCCTAAAATAAAAGGTATGGGTGATTTTTTTTTTTATTTATTCTTCTTCCTTTGATGTGTCTTCTCTCGAAGTAGGATTAATTAAAAAATGGAGAGGCTTTGCCACGATGGGGCAGAGTTGACATTGTCATTGTATTTGGGGATTTGGTGCAGAATGATGACGTCTTGTTTTGGTTTTTCTCTCTCTTTTTTTTTTGAATGCTCATGGTACTGTTGTGGCAGAGTCCGATCTTGGTCTCCAAGACCACCTTTTCACTTACTCTGTCAATTCTGCTTAGTCTTGAAGGTCTTGGTCTCAAGACCAGGTCTTCACTTGCTCTGGTCTCGGAATCGGAAGAAATTCTGCTTAGTCTTAAAGGTCTTAGTCTTCACTCAGACTCGACAGTCTCGTCCTGATCCATAGCTGCTCACGGTCCCCTTGTTGGCAGTGGGGGTGAGAGGGATGAGCCCTCCATGGAAATGCAAGGAGTAGGAGACAGGTGCAGCTGGAGCTGCAGTGTGATTAAAGGAACGAGCTACTCCGATCCCCCCCGATTTCAGCATGGTGGGTTTGGGTTTGGAAAGAGTGATGGGGGTCACTGGAAGATTAGTAAGAAATCACCCAAGGCTTTATCTGAGCAGAAGGCTGTGAGTGTGTACGATCGAACGATACAGGGATTAAATGTTGTTTGTGACTTGGGCAGCAGCGCAACACACACACACACACACACACACTATACAGTACATATATGGATAGAAACACTCCTGTGATTTTCACAGGGAAATACATTTTGTTGCCATTATCAGCACAGAGAAGAAGGGATGGAAATAGAACAATAACATGTGCAGCTGTTTAGCAGACAGGCTGTCCCACAATCTTAACACCCCCTTTATAAATAAGCCCGGCGCTGCAGTGTGGGAAGAATGAATGGGGGGCGGGGTAAAAAAGCTAGCCAGCCACAAAGACCCGCTCCCTGAGAGAACGGAGCGGTGCGATCTGAGATCCGAGAGTCATTTCTCCTGACAAATCAGCGGAGCGCACACCACGAGCTCTGCTGTCAGAGGCGGGAAACCCCGCGGCGAGTGGGCGTGCAGAGGGGCCGCGCGCGGTTGAGGGAAGCCAGCCGTCTCTGCGGCGTACGCGGTCGCCGCGTGTGCCTCAAAGCCCGAAGAGCAGCCAAGCCCCTCCCCACGGTGAAAGTAGGGTCTGTCTGAGACACAGGTGGGAGATTAAAATGGGGGGTGCTGGAGTCAGCCAGGTTAGGGCTGGGTAGGGGTTAAGGGTGTCTTTTCTCGGATTAGGGTTTTCCTCATAGAACGGATTGGAGAGTCCCCATCACGTTAAGAATACAAATGAGTGTGGGTAATAATATTGGGGCTGTGGATACATTTAAAAGAAAAAATCCAAATTCATAATTCAGCACATAGATTTTTGGGATTAATCGCAATTATCCGTACCTAACATTGAAACTTACAAGTCAAACATGTTTTAACACTGGATCCCTGAATTATTTCACAATAAACACAAAGGGGAATATGAGTAATTCTTACAAATTCAGTAAAATCAATTTTAAAATTAGTCTGAAGACAGACTCATTATGGAGCTTCACTGCTTAAACTGTCATTTTGCCTCTGGGGTAGTTAATTGGTTCTGTTGATTACCATTTATTTCTGTAATAAACAAAAGTATTTCATCAAATCCAGGGCAAGAGTTAAGGAGATGAGAAAACATTACAAAACTAATTAAAAATTGAACAAAGATATGCATCTTGTCATACAAATTGTCTTTTGTGGGATACATGCAATGTAGTTGATAGATTAAAAAATATTTTTTGTCCTTGATTTTTTTTGCTTACCTATTTGGGGGAGCATGGTTAAAAATAATCAAATTTGAAAGAAATTAGATTATTTTAATATACCTAGAAAGTTGAGGTGAATCGCTCTACATAATGAAAAAAAAACTAACACTGTATTTCACCATAACATATTTTTTTCCAAAGAAATGATCAGGCTCATGAGATTGGTCCATTATAGTACTTGTTAAAGGTCTTAACTTAAACTTGTGATGTGCTGATTATTCATTTCCAACAAAAATACTGTTTGCAAGCAAATACAAGCTGAATTTCAATATTTTTAAAAAAGCATTGCAAAGGCAAGTGCCAAGTATACATATAATCTCAGGTACTCAACAGGCAGATCGACACAGTATTTAATTCCAACAGCGTGATCGATCTAAAATCTAAAACCCATTTGGCAAATGACTCAAAAAACAGGAGCCTGACAACCACTGGAAGTGCACTTAATAACATAAAAGGTCCTAGGATTTTCAAGTTTAAGCCTTCAATAAAGTAAAGAAAATACTGCAAGTTATGGTATTTTTATCCTTTGTGTGGCTCCGTCTGGCAGTTTTTAAAAACAGAATAAACCTAGGGCCTGTATCACTAAGCCAGATTTCTTGTTTAGCTGGAAAACTTGTTGGACTTAAGGGACCCCAGTTTAGATGGACTTCATCTTTGTGCACTTATATCTAGCCCAGCCTAGCAGAAATCCAACAGGCTATCCTCCTAAGCGTGAAATCCCGTTTCGCCATACAGGTCCTAGATAACATCGGCTTACCCAGGAGTCGCTAAATGATTGTTTTCATTTTAGCTGTGAATTCTGGGATTCTGTGCAACCCCACAACCTAAACTCCCACATTGTTTGCCAGCAGGAAGGAATATTATAGGTCTCTAAGAATCCTTGCTCATACTGTTCTCCCATTTGGGTCTCAAAATTCTGCATACATTAACTCCATCAAAGAAATAATAATGCTCTATGACTTATCAGTGAATGCTTTACCTATTTCCTAGGCCGAAATACAGCCAGCTGGGTGTTTATCTCTGCTGCCCCCCTCCACCCCGTCGTCTCCTTCTGGCCTGTATTTTATTGGTCTCCAAGGGGAATGTTTTTATTTTATTATCCCATCTTTACACAGGTAAATAAAAAAACTCCCAACAATAATCCCCACCAGAAATATTCATAACAATAAATAGTAAAAAAATAGTGTATGAGTATAGAACTGAGATATCAGTCACATAGTATTTCCATATCCCTTCTTGCTCACTGTGTGAAATATAGCCATTGTATACAAGTGAGGGCCAGCTTTGTGGTCAAAGCGTAAGGTTAGCCAGCATGCAGAGTCCCTGGAGAAGTTAGGGTTAAGGGCCTGGCTTCAGGGCCCGACATTGTGCCAACTGCAGGATTTGAGCCGGTGACCTCCCGATCACAGGCACAAAGCTACCCACTGCCCTCTGCGAGTGCTGAGGTAGGCACCTGCTGTATAAACAACGGAAGGTTTCTAATTAGTGATAACTCACAAGGCAGTGATTGGGCATTGGGTCAGATTAGGGGCACTGAGACCAGTAGCATATGCTAAGCATGCAGTGAGTACACATGTATGTGTGATTAGGCTTTTGTGTGTGTGTTTGTCGGTTGATAGCCAATAAAACCCACCTGGGACCTGAAAACCGGTTGGGAAGTGGCCCCCATAGACTCGTACTTTGTGTGCTCTGCCCCTCCAGAGAATCACAACCTAGTGACATACTTGGTGCGTTCAGGTTTTGCCCAAAACACACACACACACCCTGCCTTTCTTGGCTCATCTTCAGAGGGAATCTGTTAATGCTGGCTCTGTGGGGTATTTGCATTTTTTTCAATTTAGCTAATATGTTAAAGGAAATGCTAATTTATTCAAGGAAATGCTATGCTAATACTTTTAAACAATTGCGTGGTAATTTATACGACGCGCCTCTTTTTCGTCCCATTTAAATCAAATGATTTCAGTGATTTATTTATTCCTCCTAGTTTAGGGCTAATGTTGTTTTGAAAATGTAATTGTATTTCATTTTGGATTACATTAGCACGAGCAGAAACTGATTCTGGCTGCAGTTAATTGTGGCACCGATTTACATATTCAGCATTTCCAGTGCCTTGGACACCCAGACACTGTTTTGAATTAATTGGCATTAGGTATTTCCTTTCCAGAGAAGAACCTTTGGAATGGCAGCGTTTTATTTTTAGTTTCTTGTATGGCATAGAGGAAGTGATGGATGTCTGCAGCTGTGATAAGACCTTGAAGGTATGGCAATAAAATGGCCCTTTCTGCACATTTTAATTCTTTTACCCAGTGATTGTCCCATAAAGCATTGATCTCTACAAAGTGCTCTGGTTTAAAATTTTGATGGATTTTTATGTGCTTTGTGAGTGTGTGTAACTGCGTGTGAGCACACACTCGTGCTTGTATGTTAGGTCTCCCCCCCCCATAACAAGAATTAGCTTAGCAATAAGTGGTGAATTAGGACTAAGTGCAATGCTCTCACTCTGGGAAATCTCTGCTGCAGTCATCGTCGGCTCAGGCAAAGGTTTTCATTCGGGCTGGCAAACAGGGAATTTATACCGTAGATCATCCACACTGATTGGGCTGCACTGGGGAATGGGTTGGGTATCTTGTGGGTGTGTTGTGGTGCAACCTGAAAGATTGGGAGATATAGATAATCAAGATTAGTTCGTGTACCTGTCATTTATTTAAATGAGGCCCAAGGAACAAACATGTGCCAAACTTATTCAGCAACCTACACCATTGCTCATGATGTCGCTGTTGTTAGCTGCGAGAAGGCTGTGCACACTAGACATGGAGAATTCAATCCACATACTAACCTCTAACCGTAGAGGTAAAGGATACAGTAACCATTATAAAAGAGGTCTCAATATCCAGGGTTAATCCGTGCTTGGCTTATGCTACATTCTCCTCTGCGTTTAGTCTTGTCTGACAGCGCCCCCTAACCCCCCCGCCCCCCCGCAGCCCAGGATGCCCATCCTAGTAATTAAGTGTTGTATGGGATATTTCCCTCCGGTCCCATTCCACTTTATTGCTACGTATGTGTTGTGAATGTTTCTACTCACCTTCCTGTTTGCCTGCATTTCTCTAGCCTTTTAAACCACAGAATGCAAAATCAATAGGAAATGTTCCATTGCAGCTCATAATGTGTTTTTCTCTCCCACCTCCTCCCTTGTAGGGCTCTTGGCCGTTCCACTGCGGATGTTATAGATGACAGCTCTACGCCAAGTGAAAAACGGGTCGTCTGGTCTATAAGTGTGTTTTCCCCCTCAATTCATTGACGTGGTGCAGCCAAGCCAGACGAAGCACCAGGAGGAAGAGCCCACTATCTAACCTTGGCTGTAGAGGGGCAGAGCGTGAAAATGTGGTCTTGCACGAGACTGATGAGCACCTTGCTCCTCCTGCTCCTCCTGGGGGTACCACTCATGCTGGCTATGGCCCGCATTACGCCCATGCCCTTCAAGACCTTTTCTCCACTGGACGGAGGCCTGACGCACATGGTGATCCATAACAAGACAGGCGAGGTTTACGTGGGTGCGGTCAACTGGATCTTCAAGCTATCTAGCAACCTGACAAAGCTACGTAGTCATATGACCGGCCCGGTGGTGGACAACGAGAAGTGCTACCCGCCACCGAGTGTGCAGTCCTGCCCGCACGAATTGGCACAGACGGTCAATGTCAACAAGCTGCTGCTGGTGGATTATTCACAGAACCGTCTCATCGCCTGTGGGAGCACCTCGCAGGGGATCTGCCAGTTCCTTAGGCTAGATGACCTCTTCAAGCTGGGCGAGCCGCACCATCGCAAGGAACACTACCTATCCAGCGTCAATGAGTCAGGTACCATGTCGGGTGTTATAATTGAAGGGATGGACAGCCTGAACAGCAAGCTCTTTGTTGGCACACCCATTGACGGCAAGTCGGAGTACTTTCCCACGCTATCCAGCCGCAAGCTGATGGCCAATGAAGAGAATGCTGATATGTTCAGCTTTGTCTACCAAGATGAGTTTGTCTCTTCTCAGTTGAAAATCCCCTCTGATACGCTGTCAAAGTTTCCAGCCTTTGACATCTATTACATCTACGGATTCAGTACCGAGCAGTTTGTCTACTACCTGACTTTGCAGTTGGACACGCAGCTCACCTCACCTGATGCTAGCGGTGAGCAGTTCTTCACCTCCAAGATTGTGCGACTTTGTGTGGATGACCCTAAGTTCTACTCCTATGTGGAGTTCCCTATTGGCTGTACCAAGGACGGCGTGGAGTACCGGCTCATCCAGGATGCCTACCTTACTCGGCCTGGTCGGCTGCTGGCTCGCTCTTTGGGTATCTCCGAGAAGGAGGACATCCTGTTTACGGTTTTCTCGCAGGGCCAGAAGAATAGGGCCAAACCACCTAAGGAGTCGGCGCTCTGCCTCTTCACATTACGTAGAATCAAGGAAAAGATCAAGGAACGCATCCAGTCATGTTACAAGGGCGAAGGCAAGCTGTCTCTGCCGTGGCTACTCAACAAGGAGCTAACCTGTATTAACTCGGTAAGTCCTCATGCGTTCAGCAGGCTGTTCAAAGTTCTGCTCTTAAAAATGATATTCCCATCCTGTATTCTAGTCTCTTTTGCCTCTCCCTATCTCCCTCTCTGGACGTGCCTCAGGTGTGCTATGTAGGGATAAGGTTTTGTTGTATAGATAGTCTTGAAGAAACTCTCTGGCTAATTTGTACACGCCTGAAGAGTTCATTATTTTCTTCTGGGACTTTGTGTCCTGTCACTCCTCACTCCACTGTCGTCTTCAGGCTTCTGAACTCTCCCAGGAGTCTGGGCTGAGGTCTGGCCCGATGTCGGCGAGTGGCTCTTTCTGACTTGAGGGCATGGGCTTGCATGCTTAATGTAACTGGGATGGCTCTTGCAGCATTGCATTTTCGTTGGAGTTGGTCTGCAACCTGTGGATGTGCTGTCCCAGAATGCACCATGCGGGGATGTTTAGTTTGCCGTACGTGTGTTTCCACAGCAGTGTTTGCAGTGATCAGTCTTTGATGTAGTACGGTGCACTCTTGTGTGCTGTTTGGGTGGAGGATAGACAAACTATGATGGGGATGGCAAGATCCCCCTCAGGCCTAGTTAGGTGTAATATACCTTTGAACAGTTAATTAGCAGGAATGGAGGAGTGTGGGGCGGTGAGCAAGCTGTGAGGAACTGTGAAGGGCGTGCTTGTCATTGCTCCCCTCCCCGCGACTCGGTATTCAAATCAAGCTCTAAACTCCTCAGCAATTTACCAGTTGCTAGATTTGGCATTTTTCTTTAATGAGCGCTGCTGTTTGGGAACCCCCAGGCACCTGACTGAGGCACGCCATGGCCAACGCCATGTTTTCTCTTCAAACCCTTGAATGTTTGGTGAAAAAAAAACCTTCATCTGGCAAAAATTTCCCAATTAATTGTACGCGGGATAATACTTTCCCCCGATTTACAAAATAAATACGTTTTTGAAAGTTAGCTTAGGATTTAGCACCTGATCCTGGTTTGGCATGATCCTCTCTGAATATTAGCGCTGGTTAGCAGTAACCATAACTGTGCCCAGCACCGACAAGCCCACCAATGAGGCGTGGAAGCCACACCCTGCTGCTTCTGCAGTCTGTCAGCAAATCACACCAGCTAATGTTTGAGCCACATAGCCTGATCACACCCAGTCTCCCACTCTTGCCAAGAAATGTAATTCTCATGTCAAATTCTCCACTTAACATGTGGATTAACATTCACAACATTCTACTGGAGCAATCTGCACCTCATTTTTTAAAAGCCCTATGCTTCACTGGCATGACCTCAGTGTGGTCAGTTTGCAGAATCCATCCAATGCAGAGCTTTCTGTACTGGCTTCTGATGTTTTTGGGAAGAATCCTGTGAATTTTGTTAATGTCAGTTGCAGGGGTCTCCTCCAAGGGCCAAACTCCATCAACAACACAAAGTAAAGGGGTACTGCTCCAAAATTAGGTAAAACTGACAGAATGGGTGTCGTTGCCATGGTATAATTCGGAAACCGG
>JAODKN010000104.1:22074045-22085776 GCA_026774425.1 Petrocephalus zakoni | reverse complement strand
ACCCCCCCCCCCCCCAAAAAAAAAGAATAATAATGAAGTTTGCAGGTTGTTCCTGATTTACCGCAATGCACATTAGGGCCCCTGCTGACTTATAGGGAAATGCATGGGCTAACTATCCATGTTTATTTTAGTGTTAAATTCTTGCCTTCTTAACACTGGGAAAAGGCCCTCCAGCTTTCCAGCCCTCCAGCCCTCCAGCCCTCCAGCCCTCCAGCCCTCCAGCTTTCCATCGCACAGGCACAGCAGCAGCAGTTGTCTGCCTGGGAAATGTGCTTGGTGATTAAAGTCGGCACACGACTCTTAAAAATCAGAATCATTCCATATTTGACATTAGTCAGTAGTCAGTGCGTCCCATTTTTGATCAATACTTTGTGTGAGTTGTGATGAACGCTGCATCATCCCGTCCACATTTAGTATGAAACCGCCGTTGGTTTGGTTTAGACTCATCTGTCTTATTTACAGTTAATAAGTTCTGGATGAGTTAACAATGTATGTCCTGAAGATGAATTTAATTAGTTGAGTGTTATGCGCCTTAAGTTCTGATATAAAGCGACTGATTTCGTATGTCAAAGCTAATTTCATTACCAACTGGAGTTTATAACTTTTTCTAAGTTTTTCATTCAGTTTATTTTTATGTCCATTGATAATAAAGTACTCCATATATTAAGTATGAATCGTAATACTTTCTTGAGACTATGGTTTAATTTTGATTTACCACCGCTGATGTATCACTTGGCACATAGTGGTTGTGGCCCCACTATGGTAGGCGGCCATTATTTTCCTGCATGAAATGTGGCAGCCCTACTGTTGATGGACCTTGGGCATTTCCAGAATATTCTCGATTGCAGTTGTATTTGTATTCTAGGTATCCAGGCATGTTGCTTTTTTGACGTACAGGATGAATCTTTGCATTGTTACATTCTCCCCACTGTCCATCCAGCCATTCCGGCACCTGCTCTCTCCCCCTGGAAGCCCGAAAGGAGTTTGGTCTCGTCATTGATTGCACCTGAGGATTGCTATGCCATCTAGAGTGCAGGACTCTGCAGCTAGCAGATTGTGTAGCTGCTAAGGACGTACTGTTCTAAGCTGAAATTCCCAGGTGGATCTAATGCTGAATTAACCTTAAAAGAAGGTTCTTTAACCTAAATCGTTCCAGTGAAATATCCAGCCGTACAAAGATGGCTGCCGTTGTAAGCTATTTTGAGTAAGTGTCAGCTAAACAAATATATGTATAAATTTAGCAAGGAGGAAGAGTGTCAGATCAGAGCCTTATTATTCGGTTTTTGGCTTGCAGTGTCCAGTGTGCATGGAGAGTGAAATGAAAGGGGTGTCATTTGTCTCCCCAGAGAGTGTGAGCTGCAGATCAATAAATGCAGGCAGAGGCAAGATGCCGTTTGCGACCTTTCATCGGTGGGGCATGTCTCTCGTCAATCTCCTAATGAGACGGGTCTGATGCTAATGAACTAATTGCCAGCGTAATTATTTATTGATGCTTGAGTAAAAGGCGGAGGGGCTATCTGAGGGAGTGCGCTTAGGAGTATGCTGCCGTTTGGCGTGTACAGCTCTATTTGCAGTGTCCTGCGGTGCCTCGAGGTGGTACTCTGCTCGGCGATGTCCGCACAGGTCCGCGTTTGCCAGAGCGGCCGCTGCCACGGGAGACCGCTCCGCCGCAGCCAGGATGTGCGGAACATGGCAAAGCACACATGGCAGCTTCAAGGCCGCACTTCCGGTGACACTGCGGCTCCCAGACCTGAGCTGGGTGCCAGACAGGACGCAGTTTCCTCTGACGTATGGGGAATAGGACACGAAATATATACATGCCATGGCATCCAGGGGTTGTCAAAGTTGCGTGTGCATCTTCCCAAGCAAAATCTGTGGTCTATTAATCGAAACTTTACAGTAAGAAATGCGTATATTTAGAGGAACTCAAGGTGTATGTGTGCACAGCATTGTGGATTACGTGCGAGTGTATCGGCTAAATGACAGCTCGCATGCCAGCAGTGCGTATTGCTGAGCTGCACTTTGACGTGACAAAGCAGTAAATCTAAAAACGTCCAGTGGGATTTATTGACTTTTCCATTTACTTATGTAAGCCAAAGTCTATGTATTTGCATTGGACTATTTAATTTGCCGTTTCTAATGCTACATGGTCACCACTGCCCATGAACTGAACATACATGTAACTAGTCACTAGTTGCACTGAGATTAATAATGTTTATCTTTCTTTGCTAATTATGATGACTGGCTTATGAACTGATTCTCCCGGCATTAGGGGAACCGTTCCTCTGTCCTTCTGCCGAACATCTCCAGGGCCTGACTGCTCTCTGCTGTCTGGCAGCCCACCTTCAGCACCTTCATGCCTTCCGTGCTGGATTTGCATCGTTGCGTGGTTTTCCCAACGTAACCGGGGCCGCCATCGACTGCGCTCACATTGCATGAAAGGGCGTCTAGTGTTAATCAAGCTGCTTTTGTCAGCCGAAAGCAGTTTCATTCCATTAATGCGCGTGTCATGTGTGGTGGTGACACATATACTAGCTGGGTGGCCTGGGTCAGCTCATGATTTAGCATCTCATGTGCCACATGTGAGTCTCCTGATCGCTTGGGCACGGTCCTGCAAATTGGGGCAGTCCTTGCTATAGAGGCCACGTGCATGTTGGAGTTTGACAGCGAAGATGTGGGTTTGCCCTCGGCTGTTACTCTCACACTGACCCTGAGTGCAGCAAGTAGCCACTTTTTTCCACTTTGTCTTCTTTTATTTTATTCTGGGTATAGTTTGTTCTATAAAGCTGATGGAATTTACTGCAGTAGAGATGTGTTGCCACACTTAATTTTTTGTGAAACCTGTGTTTCAATCCCTGTACTTTTGTTGTGCCCGTACCTCTGTCAGAGGAACCTCTACTTCTCACTGTTCAAATTTTGTCTTTGTTTTTTAAGTCTTTTTTTTATTTTAAGTCTGGATTGTTGGACGCTTGACTGGCATATTATATAAAGATGCAGCTCCTTTTCATGGACCATTTATGGTTATTTGTGAGTGGCACCTGGAGAGGATCTCGTGCTCATTCACAAAAACATGTTTACAACAACAACGGAGTTCTGATTAATCGAGGGCAGACAGCGTAAATATGAACCTACGCCAGGTCTGATAAATCACTTCAACTTGTGGCTAATGGTCATGGTCCCTAAGCCACTTAATTATAGGTTTTTAAATTATTACAGAATGATGGGGCCGCGCTTGTCTTTCTGCCTTCAGTACAGTAACTCCCTGCACAGGAGGTGGAATGCCACACTTAGATATTGAGGATTGATGTAAATAGCGCCAAGCAAAGATGAAATCTGCCTGCCTTAGTTGCTTGTCACTGTTGTGCTGAATCACCCTGTGGGGGCCCTTTTTTATAACAGGAACTATCCGTACTGTCCATCATTCATTGTGGAGCCGATAAGGCCGTTTGATGGCCATATGCGAGACAGAGTCTGCGCTGGAACGCCTCACTTCCTCGGCACATCCCCCCATTGGGCCTTCCTGCTTGGCATCCTCTTTTGAACTGTTCTGTACATCACAGCAATTGGTGCAACATTAGAATGTAGGGAAAAAAAAAACGTTCTAATGGGAAAAACATCTTGGCGTGACAGCGTTCGCTGTTATGATGATTGCTTTTTTTTTGTTTCCTAAAGTGAAAGTTTTCCAACAGTGTAATACGGCAATTACCCCCCCCCCCCCCCCTTCTGTGGCTGTGCTGCGGCCGCTCAAATCGCTTGGGGTCCTTCACTTAATGATTAATGACAGATAATGAACCTGCTCCACCTGCAGTCCAGCAGTTGCCAGTGGGTCCGTTTCCAAAATCTATTTAGTGATGGCTGTTCTTCGAAAGCGCTGATTTGTGACTTTCCTCTGCCTGGCCTTTATGGATACTGGCCTGTGTTACAGAAAACCGGCCCTTGTGGCCTGGGGAGGGGAAGGGGGGGCAGATTAATTGGATTACAGTTTACTATGCAGCTATCTCATATCACACAGATTAACATCTGCAAAAGTCGCTGCTCTAATACTAGTGCTGAAAGTATGAATAGATCATTGTAGCTACATAATGAGGGCAATGCTGCACGTAATATAAGATTAATTGTTGTGATGGCCTGCCCCATGCACATTCCTCTGCACGGCAGGGGATGCTTAAAATCTTAGGGACGCAGCTTCCCTGTACCATGGGAGGGCAGAGGGGGGTTCCCCAGTGATCTGCTTCCTGTCTGGAGGGAGAGGACTCCCATTTGTCATCATTGTGACTCTGTGGTTTATGTGATGGAAGGATTGACCCAGGGTCAGGATTGGCATAAATCTTTATTTACAGGCTCCTCCCTGGACGGGGGCGCTGGGTGAGTTGGGGGTTGGTCTTAGAATATTCTGATGTTTCTGATGAACGGCATGCTCGCTAGGGAGCCCGCTGAGTCGCAGTGCCATGTGAATAATGCAGAACAGTCGGTCCTTTTATAGAGCAAGAGAGGTCGCCCTTCTGCCCTTCTGCAATGACTTGCGGCCTGGAATTGGGTCAGTGGCGGGCTGGGATGGTGTCTGCATCCCAAACTTTTGCCAACAGGAGGAATTACTCAGTCGGCAGCTCATGTCTTTCTCTCATCAAGGGATGTTTGGGGTAAATGAGTCACCCAAGAGCCCCATTCATCTTGGAAATGTGCGGGTACCAGGCTGGGGTGGTCAGCCTTCCTGCATGTCAGGAATACAGATATTCCTCTTTGGGAGACGTGTGAGCTGGGTGTGTAATCAGGTCCGCGTGTTGGCGATTGAGCACGGCGTGGTCCTGCACCGGATCTGAACATCTGTTCCTTCTGCTAGCTCTCGCTTCCTCCACCCCATGGCACCCTGGGTGCGGTCAGGTGGAAGCCAGCGGTTTTACCAGATGAGGAGATTTGGCGGCTGTCCCCAGGAAAATGCTGGAATCTGACATTATCTGTTTATATTACCTTGTCGTTTCTGGAAAACGAAGAACGTGGGTGCAGACAAACAGCCATGGGACTCAGACTTCCAAAGCCCGCCGCGTTTTACGCCAGATGCACAGTTGTGGGGATGGCTGTCAGATGTGGGCTTCAGCACTGAAGCGAGGTGTGTAGGGACTGGCACGCAGAACAATGAAAATGCAAAGGACAACCTGAATTAGATGGAGGCATGAGACAAACAGGTGTTGCCTCTAAAGTGGAGGAGAAGATGGCTAAATTGGCTGATAAACAGCACCAGTATCACCTTGGGACCGTGAGCGTTGTGAGCCTGAGGCTACATCCAGCACCCCGACGCCCGAGAGGTCCCCGATGCCCCTGTGAGGGGAGGATTGGCATCAGGAGAACAGGTCGGTCCTTGACAGCTCGGCTAAGTAAAGGGCGCCTGCAGATTTGGTGATGCTGCTTGGCGTGGTGTGGAAGAGCTCGCTAATGCCAGGGCCGTGGCAATGAAGGGCCAGCCCGGCACGGGACGGTGAAGGGCTAAGTAAAAAAACTGCTGTCAGCAGCTGTGGGAAACAAAGAGGCACCAGCATCAGAGAGCAGAATCCAGCCTCGTTGGTCCAAAGGGGGCCTTGGCCAGTCTCCAGGAACCTGCTGCTTTTGAGGGCTCGGTTAACTTGACGAGTATTTTTCTTTCTTTTACCATCGCCAGCAAGTGTGAGGTTCTTTCATTTTGCCCTCCACTCCCAGCACTTTCGTAAATTGTCAGATCTGTTGCATCATCCTCCTGTGGGTGACCAAACTCTCTAACCCGTCGCTGCTGTTTACTCTCTCTTCTCTTTTGTGATTATGGCTTGCTCCCTCCAGTGCTGTCCTGAGAGAGGCTTGGGGCTTCATTCCTCGCTAGAGATAAATATGTGTGCACTCTGTCTTGCTCTCTCTCTCTCTTTCTCTCTCTCTCTCTCTCTCTCTCTCTCGGCCCCATGGCTGATTCCCCAGCTCCTGGAGCAAAATATCTGAAGGTTGTGCTTGAGCTGCTCTGGCTGAATGCCCCTCCCAGAATGCACTGCTGTGATTTTATTTTATTTTTTACCTTTACCCATAAGGGGTAAAAAAGAGGGAAGCTGTGTGATACAGTGATACCTGTCGCTCTGTTTTATGCACCAGTGTTCTTGGCTTACCTTTGTGCTGCAGACTCTGGATGGATTATGAATTAAACCATGAGGGGTGGGGAATGGAGAAAGTCACCCCGGGTGACCCGGGTGGGCGGGGCGGTGGACTGAAATGGCGGGAATCAGAGTGGCCTCCATTGGCTACGATTAGCCGTGTGGGGCTATGACACGGCTTCTTGTGGGAGGCACAGCTGAGTACAGGAAGTGTCATGATGGCCTGTCTTTGCGGAGCTGCTGTGGTTAATGCCCGCGAGTAATTCCTCAGCCGCTGATAAAGCGCGTCATAAACGCCCATGTGAATAAGGATTGTTGTCCGCTCGCCTTCTTGTGAATGGCCAGTTTTGTCGCGTGGTCCTCTGACTTTCCGCATTAAATCCACCCGCCAAGTGGTAGTAAATTCACCCTCCAGATTGCAGCCGGTCCCTTCGGGGTCGCCCACTAGCATCGGACCCCGTGGTCTGTGCCCGCTGTAACAAAGGTCCTTTCACATGTTCGGCCCTGCGCTCCTGCTGCCCCGATGTGACACTCTGCCTCGTGATAGAACTCTGGCCTGTGAGAGCCCCCCAACCCACCCAAACCCTTGCTTTTCCACAGGAATGTACAATTTCTAGACCGGAAAAGTTTTTCTTTTCCTTAATTGGAGAAGGTGGAACACGATGTAAAAAACAAACAAAGCAAACAGGCAGGAGCTAGACGGCCACAGAGAGCAGAGGACTGTGCGGTCCATTACCGTCTTCAGTCAGCCGCTGTGGGTGTCCGCACTCTGATACGCCGCGGCCCTCCCTCCCCCCCGAGTCTGCCGCACAGCCCCCGTTGGTGGCTGCTGCCAGCTCCAGCTTAGCCCGAGGTGTTACGTCACTTATGCCAGCAGCATTATGAGAGCGCAGGGGTGGAGGTCATGTGAAGGAAAAGTTTGCGAACATTTAGAAATCTTGGGACTTATGCGTGTGTTATGCCAGAATCCAATTTCATCTTTATCAATAACGACTGTATTTCAACTTTTGACGAACACTTTGCGCTTTATTGCTTTGTCTTTTTGGAACAAATGGTTTAAACTGTAAGCAATTCATGTCAAATCAATAGGTGGCCTTATGTTTGGTAACTAGCAGATCGTTCTGTACTGGCATCCTCAGCCTACTGCCTTTGCAGCTGCTGCTCTTGCTTGGTAGTAGAAGGTATTTTTGCCCATTACTCTATACAAAGCTGTCAGTACGTGTATTTTTTGGTATGTCGTTCTTGAACAGTTTGCTACAGATCACAAAAAAGCATTTTGATTGGAGTGAGGTCCGGACTCTAACCTGGTGCTTCTCAAATATGGAAGTCTGCTTGAACCAGCTATTGCGGATCTGCCCCGGTGGCTTATCGTAATGTCGCCTGACCCAAATTCTTCAGAGTATTAGACAGATAACCTGACATTCTGTGGTGGAATTTTCTAATACAGGTTGGAATTCATTGGGCAGCCAATCATTGGAAGCCAAGCTGACCTGAAGGCAGAAAAGCAGCTCTACTGCTACCCCCCTCCTGGCGAAACGCTTCTCGGGACTCTTCTCTTTTGACTGCACTGTAACAATTTTGTTGTTGGATGTTATTTTATATTGTAGGGGAGGCCAGACCCACACTGGAATTTACTGGAATTACCATCTCTGGTTACCCTGTTTTTTTTTCTTTATTTTTTAAGGTTGCTATCCTGGATTTCCCACATACTTTTTCCATCAGTGACCCAGATTAAGCAATTTCTTTTCCTCAATGCAGATGTGTCACGTAAGATTCTATTATCTCTTACTATGATCAAATCGCAATTTAGGGGCCACTGGTACAGAATGTCAGAGAATTCCTAAGGGTTAAGTTTTTTTTCTTTTTTACCTCCCATCCACTGTACAGACCTAACTGATGCTGCGCTGATTCCCTTCTTTAGGGGGGGCTAACGTTTCTGACACGGTGGCCTGAGCCCGTACATCTCGTCCCCCTCCATCCGGCTGCTGCTTGCCGCGGCAGCGTCGTGTTTCAGCCCTCGGCGTTAATGGCAGCAGGGATATGGGCCCAGCCTCTTGCTCGGAAATGGTGTTATTGTTGTTGTTCTAAGTGCCCGTGGTTCTCAGGGGGCCCACGGCTTCTGGCTTGGTAACCTGCTTCTCTGTCCCATGCCCCCCCCCGTCCTTAGCTGCATGATACATGAGCAGCTTCATTGGGAGGCCACAGACTCTGATGGGGGGGGGGGGTGCAGACGGCCTCGCTGCTATTAATGACATCCTGCCCTGTCGCGGGTCAGTATTCTGGAGATGCAACATCTGCAGACATGGTCACCTACTCTATCGGGAATGTGGGACTCTCTTGCGCAATGTCTCTTTTGAAATTGCAGACAATGATGCCCCAAGGCACCGTCTTTGTTTCAGTGACTTGTTTTGGACTTCGTACTAGTGCCTATGTTATTTTAAATCTCAGCCTCACCACCCACACCAGATCCTTGATGTCCTGGCTTACCTGTTGCCTGTATTAAAGCAGCAGCCCTTGCCAACCTGAGTTAGCCAGACCTTGGCTCATAATTAATTACTGGTTGAATTAGGAGTAAAACTGTGAGGTGGGTGTGGGGTGGTGTTGCTGGGGGGGGGTGGGCTGGCATGAGGCAGAGATTCATAAATGAACATGAGCGCTAGGCGGCAGAGTGTGTGCGTGTCTGTGTGTGACAGCCTTCTCAATGGTATGTAGATCGTCATGGCGGCCGTGTTCACTCTTTTCCCTCTTCCAGCCCCTGCAGATCGACGACAACTTCTGCGGCCAGGACTTCAACCAGCCCCTGGGTGGAACCAGCACCATCGAGGGCTTGCCGCTGTTCGTGGACAAGGAGGACGGCATGACCTCCGTGGCTGCCTATGACTATAGGGGCAACACAGTGGTTTTCACGGGCACCCGCAGCGGTCGGATGAAGAAGGTAGGGCCCTGCTGTGACCCGTCTTCCCTGTCTGGTGATGCATGATTCCGACATCCTGGTTCAGTTCGTAGGCGGGTTAGGAGTTCATAGGCGTTACAGCCCTGCCTAGACACCCCCCGTGGTGGACCATGTTGTATGTTGGACTTTTCAGGCGGCCTGTGGTCGATGGATACACCCATTTATGTTGTCCTCTGTTGTTCTGCAGAATCTCCATTTCAGCTGTTAGCAGTCTGAAATGTTGCAGTCATCTAGAGGCAGAGAAGTGTGTTTGTATTGATTTACAATTAGGACATTGTGGCAAGAGCAAATGACCTCAATAACACCCCCCCATTCTGCTTTTTATTAAAGCTGTCTGTACTCTCATTTTCCTTCAGGTTTCTTGATGGTGTTGTGTGTCTTAGCGGGGAACTGGGGTGATGTAAATTAATGAAAGGTGCAGGCTTGCTCTTGCTACACTGGTCCAATGGACTGCGAGGATGCAGTATATTGCAGTGTTCCTTTCGAATTCCGGAGTCGGACATTCCGAGTTTCTAGTCGGAAATTTCAACTGGGATGCCCCAGTAAGTCGGAATTCCGACTCGGAAAGTTGGACGAACTTCTGCAGCCCCAACCCACAGAATTCAAGATGGCTGCGCCATGTCTTATTTATGTTTCATTTAATCAGTCGAACACAGTACCGTCAAACTGCTATCTGTTGACATGTTGCTACAGTGTTTGTATGTGCAAAATACTGTGTAATGCGTTATCAAATGATATTGCTAACAATGGCTAACAATGAACCTGGCTAGAACTGCGGCCTGTGTAGCCAGATGACTGCGGCCTGCGTAGCCAGATGACTAGCTGGATTTAAGTTCTCCATCTAAACAAGAAATCCTGATTTTTTTAAACGGTTCCTGGTATTGCTAAATGGCTTTCCAACTTGTACTGAAACACTGTTAACTCAGGTGTGACGTCACACCTAGCTCTGACTTCTGACCTCCGGGGTAAACAGAATGCAGAATTGGATGATGCCTGTGAGATGATTGGTCATCTCATTGGTCATTTCATTGGTCAGCCTCAGTCATTGTCCTGTCCTCACAGCTTTGAGCTAGTGTCAGAGATTGTCACACTATCGAAGGATTATCTTCAGAAACGGAGATTGCTTTTCACAGGAGAACCACGTCGATTTTCCTGTTGCCTCTGCAGCAGATTGTATCTGTGGTGTTTACATATTTTAATATAGAAATCAGATTTGCCGTAGCTTTTCATAAGTGGAGACCTATGTTTCCTCATAGTGGTGGCATCGTTCTGGAGACTGCACAAAAGCTGTATCCACACATGTGCACTCAAGCAAGAACCACACTTAGCTTTTCTGCTGCACTCGCTGATATGATACCCAGTCATTTAGTCCTCGAGGCTGAAGTCTCGAGTGTTCTGTGGGGTTGTGCCTGTCTTCAGAGGCTATGAGCACAGTTTGGTTGAGCGGCAGGCAGTGGAGTATCTGAAATGATAGGTGTTGATTGGTGTCATATTTCCTCGGCTCCCCGTGGCCCAGAAGTAGCGATTTGCTGCCATCTTCATAAGGAGGGCCAAATGGAGGCAGATATCAATGGGCTGTAAGATGGGGTTACAGACGCGTCCGGCTGTATGATTTAAAACTGCTTTGTACTCATTGGAGCTGACAGTCATCGCCCCTCTGTCCCAAGAGCGGCAGAGGCCCCTGTGTTCATAGAGCCCTTCCTTTAAATGAAGGAGGACAACGGCGGGCTCGCCTATAGGTTTAAATCTGAGCCTGACCACATTCATTTATGTACCCGGCTCGTCTATTAACGGAAGGTTTTTGAATGAATTGTGTGTTTCTCCCAGCCTCTGCGTCCCGCTGGAGGAGCCTGTACCGGTTCATTGCTTTGAGCCTATAATCGTGCTGTAAATCTGGTGTTGCAGATGCACACGTAGAGTGCCTGGTAGTGCCTAGTGTGAAGTCGTTCTTCCGTTTGCATTCGTTTATTTCCCTCTGAGTTCGCTCCTGAGTGACTGTAAAGGCATCCCGACCGCGTGAGAGACTGTAAAGGCATCCCGGCTCTGAGTGCATGCATCTGGATGCAGGAAGGCTGCAAGGTTGTCGCCTGGGGACTTAGATGAGGAAGTTGTCACAAAACCTAGAAAGCTTTTACTGTTCTATATATATAATCAGAAGATACCTAACACAAGGCTATAGAGGATTTCGCATTTCAGCCACTTTGCATTTTTTTCCCTTCCGCTTATAGAAATTCAAAACTCTTCCTGAGAGGGACACAGAACGTGCTCAGTGTACCATCAGACACAGAAAATTAATCTTTCAGTGGTTAGTTGAGCTGGAGAGCAGACAGCTCGCACAGATCACAATCCAGTAAGTGTGTGTGGGTGTGTGTGGGTCCTGTATATATTACATTGTGGGGACCAAATGTCCCCACAAAGTGTAAAAACCTGTTATTTTGATGTTGTGGGGACCACCTTGTTGTTATTGTTGGGATTATGGTTTTTCCCATAGAAATGAATGTGGAGTCCCCGCAAAGATATGAATATAAACGTGTGTGGGTGTGTATCTAAGCCTTACAGGAGCCCAATAAAGCTCAGAATGGGCCCCCTAGCCCCTTAAGACACCCTTCTCAGCTGACCGCCGTGTGAGGAGCTGCCCTTCCGATGATGTCACAGGCTGTGTGATGTCACA
>JAODKN010000104.1:22057188-22073945 GCA_026774425.1 Petrocephalus zakoni | reverse complement strand
CTTAAGACACCCTTCTCAGCTGACCGCCGTGTGAGGAGCTGCCCTTCCGATGATGTCACAGGCTGTGTGATGTCACACAGGGTGTGGCTTTGATTGGTAGATGGAGGCCAAGTCCTCTCAGCCCCTTTGTGATAATGATGTGCTTGCTGTGACCCCTAGCATGCAACACTAGTGGGAAGGTCACAGGAGAGTCTCGTGGCTATTAAAAGTTTGCACTATTAATGAATTTGCCACCGTAGCGTAAAATGAACAGTGTGATATCATCTTCAGCAGCCCAATCTAGTGCAGGCGACTCGTCCTAATTCAGCGCCATCGCAAGCTCGTGATGAAATTCCAGCACCCCCCCAGCCCACCACCACCTGACTGGCACGTTAATTAAGATGCATGGTCTGATTCGAGCTAATTTGCCATATGAATCATAATTATAGATGTGATTTAAGAAAGAAAGGATTCGGGGGCTGGTTTGGAAACGTAATTAGTTTGCATAGGGAGAGGAGATGAGAGGTGCTGAGGACATTGTAGGAGCCGTCCTGGAATGGGTGGAACTCTGGGATGACTCTCTAAACTGAAGTGCATGAGAAGAACCGGGAAGTATGGGGATTTTGGGGGAATGTCAGCGAGGGCCAGCAGGGTAGGGGGATTAGGGGCTTCCACCCTGGGTCAAAGAGGGGGTCAGAACTTCAAAACATGACCCACTCTGCTTCATAGAAGCATTGGGGGGTGGAGGGGAGGCACTGTGTGGTTGAGCAGGTTAGGACCCTCTACCTGTGATCAGATGGTCGGAAAGCAGTCAAAAGCTTTAAATATAACGTAAATAGTAGCGCAGCAGCCGACGTTAGCAGGTGAGCTAACAGTCAAAAGCCTACAGGATCAGAGTTAGTCCCTGCACTCACCAACGCCCCCCCCAACAAGGCACAGGCAGTCTGGCAGAAATGCATGTTAGGTTTCAGGAAGCTTGCAGAGAAATGAAACTAACTCCATGCCTCCCTTTGTAAGCGTGTCGTCTTTCTGTAGAACACAGCCTGTGCTCCCAGAAGGTTCCTCATCCATGCTGGCTGGCTGTATAATAAGCGGGGGTGTTCCACTCCCCTCACCCCTGCTACTTTATATCAAAGGCTGGGGTC
This sequence comes from Petrocephalus zakoni, assembly GCA_026774425.1. Taxonomy (NCBI): domain Eukaryota; kingdom Metazoa; phylum Chordata; class Actinopteri; order Osteoglossiformes; family Mormyridae; genus Petrocephalus; species Petrocephalus zakoni. The sequence continues at coordinate 22,072,821 of JAODKN010000104.1, read as the reverse complement.
AACATTTATCTGGTTCTGATGGAGATATTCTGCAATGAAATACTTTTGAGTAACTCTGTGGTGAGGTCCCTGCAGTGAAGCCCCTGACATGAATCCTGCTTCTCCATCACTTGGTACAGCCTTCATTGGTACCAATATGATGAGATGTTTCATGGTGGAGATGTTCTGGTAGGCCAAAGCTGATGCCAGATTTGTGTCTTGCTGCCCAGTCTTTGCCCATTATTTGTTTTTCTTGTTTTTATCATTGGGAGTGTGTTTCTGAGGCCGGGGGTGACCTCCTCTGTGACTGTGATGTATGGCTGCCCATGTGTTGGGGCACGTCGTACCAGCGCAGTGGCAGCTGTGAGGCTCGTAACACTTCCCCCTTCACCACAATGCCTGCGACAACTGCCCCTTCGACAGCTCTCCAAACAACTGCGCCCGTGTGGCCCATGTGACATAAGTACGCAGTTATTCTGACGGTACCGTCGGGCTTGTGGCGGTCAAGCAGCTGCACCCAACAGCTGCTGCTCCGCTCTCCATCGCGGGGCTGTTCTTCATGCCTTCGTCCCACAGTCCCCTTCGTGCTGGTCTACGCTTCTTTGGTTCAAGTATTTTCAGACCCAGTTCTGTCGACAAAACATGGTGTCAGAAGCAGGTTCTTTTGTGTCCTGCTGCAGAGATAGTCAGTTACCTGCTGCCATTTCCTCACAGCTGACATCCCCTCTTTAGGTGACAGTTTTTGCAGTCTCCATTATCCTGGCATGTTTGTCATTTAAAGAAATGAATCATGCATTTTGAGACACCTTGCTATGACAGGATGGTTTTCGGACTCATGGGGGTTCGGCTAAGGTTCCTGTTTGCTTGTAGTGTGCTCCTTGATAGCTTGGATCTTGGAGTTTTTTTTTTTACTGGTGGTCCAGATCTTGGCTACTTGTTAGATGCTTCACTTGTCCAGCCATAAAGCCCAGGTGTGTCTGCTCTGGCAGCCTAATTTAGAACTACACAAGATGCCCAAGGATTCTAGTTTGGCTGCTCTAGATTTCCTCTCAGAAGGTCCTGTCCGGAGTTTGTGAGGTTAAGCTGTAAATGGCCACTTGCTGCCAACTCTGGTACTGTGACTATGCCACTTTCACTTGCTGTACCCTTCGTACACCCAAACCCTAACCCTCATGCATGTGAACAAAGAAATGTGCCCCCGAAATCCACCCCCAGCCCTATGGCAATGGCTCTCCTGGGACAGCAGCTTTTGTATCCTACAGCACAAGCCGATCCACACCGAACCTGTCCCCATCCCTCCTAGCGCCGAATTCCATAAAACTGTCCTCCAAACATCCATAATGAATTCCACACTGGCACATCCGGTAGTTCAGATGCAGATAGGTGTTTCCTCATTCTTAGTTGAATGAGGTAAAATTGTATGTGCAGTAGTTGGGCTACCCCAGGAGAGCTTTACGGATTCCCCCCGCCCGCCTTCGGACGGCATCGTCTCCAGGCTCAGCCACCTCCCGTCTTACGCAAGCCTCCATAAGGTGAATCCTAGTTCAGCGCTGGAAGGCAGATCCACTAAGGCATTTGTTCTGTATTAATCAGGGGCTTTCCCTGATTTCTAGAGTCGTTTATTTTTGAAGGTGGAGGGTTTTTATTTTTTTGAAGAAGGTTGGCTAATATGTCATTCCTTTACAAAGGAGGAAATATGGGTAACCAGAGGTAATGGGTAAGTGTCCCATCTGTTAGCTCTCTAGTGCCAGAACACGTTGTGTACTCATAGGTGGGAGATTACTCTGCATGCTGTCAAAGTGTTCTACTCTGACCCATTAAGAGACTGTGCCCCAAACAAGTGCCCCAGCTGTTTGATTATGTTGTTGAGTGAATAAAGCCTACACAGGAATCAGTGTGTTGAGAATGTAATCTCACTGTGAGATGTGTCCCTTTCATTGCAACTGAATCAACTGCCCGTCTATTTGATTAAGCCATACCGACATTTAGAAGGTTTCCGCTGGTGGGAATCTTGATGCCTTCACCCTCAAGTGCACCCTAACCCCCACCCTCTAGACCCCCTTCCTCATTCTCTGTTTCAGTACATCCCTCCATAAGAGTGACTCTTATTGGAGTCATGTTTCTCCACTGACTAATGTTTCCAAGCTTGGGGTGGGTCAGACATCTCTGGCCAGTGAGGTAACAGATGGGCTTCTCTGCTCCCCAGTCTGACCCCAACAATAAGAGCCCTATGAAGATGCTGTTCCCTCGGCGGGACAGTGCTCTGATTATTCCCCTTTGCGTTGGCTGCGGCTGTCGGGATAATAGTCTTTCGCACTTGTGGCTAATGCTAATTTTGCTTTGTGGCCATTGGTCAGCGTTGCTTCCGGAACCAGGCATCACGTTCCAACACGGATTATTGAATCATTAAAAATGCTGTCCTTCTCTTCCAGTGGTTATCAGTTGTTGAGATCGTGCACCCTTGATAAATAAACTTTAATATGTAAGTTATATCTAGTTTAATATCTACTCAGAGGTACAAGAGAAATGGAAGCTTAAAGAGTGGATTTTGTCTGATGCAGTGGTGTGCATCACCCATTCACATTCAGGAATTGTATGGCTTTTGTGGGGGATTTAATTGTGTGTAGAAAATACACAAATGTTTGACTAAGGACTTGTGATGAGGGATATGTGGATACGTAATGTGTGGTTGGTTGGTGGTTGGATGTAGGGATGGATGGATAGATGAGTAGGTGGGAAGCCTCCTGGCCTTGATTGAGTAAAGCATGGGTGGCCAATCTTATCTGCAAAGGGCCGGTGTGTATGCAGGTGTCTGAGAACCTTTAGGTCTGCTGTTCAAACCCAGGTGTGAAGACTCTTCAACCAATCAGTCCACTAATCAGTAACCTAATTAGGGAGTTGCAGCGAAAACCCGCATACACACCGGCCCTTTGCGGATAAGATTAGCCACCCCTGGAGTAAAGGTCTGCTTTTACATTTTGTTGCTGTTGGAGTGAAATTATCTAATTTAAGCATTGATTCTGAGATCCCCTGTAACACACACCATTATGTCTGCACTCAAACAGTTTTTGTGTGGTAGTTACACACGATGGTGAACACTTAAAGCCTCCCCCTTCCCCAAAGCAGTCTTTTAGAGTGCCGTTTCCCAATCCAGTCCTCGGGGCCCTCCAGACTGTTCACGTTTTGCTGGGAGCTGGGATGGTGCAAAAACGTGGCCCGGCTGGGGGTCCCCGAGGACTTGGTTGGGAAACAGCTTTAGCGCATGTTTCTTACTGCTCTTAGTGAGTCCAGAGAGGCTTGACCATAAAACCTTTTCCAGCCATGTGACGGTCCCTGTGTTCCAGCCCGCCTTTAGTCCCCACGCTCCCCATAAGGGGCGCCTCCCACTCACTGTTGATGCTGCATGTGGCTCCTAATGAGGCTAATTAATTCTCTGCAAACGTTAAATGTTCTTTCCATCTGCTGTTCTAACTCGCACTTAATTGAACATAACGTAGAGGTGCAGCCGACATGGATCTCGTGGCCCTTACAAGATGGAAAGAGAGTGCCGGGAATGCCCCTGGTGTGGGCGTGTGGGACGGGTCACCGGAGCATCGCAGTGCCGCAGCGGGGCCTTGGGAAACCCGGCCTGGAAGATAGGAGGCCTTCTGCCCCCGCTGAGTGCTCTGCTGGCCGCAGCAGGCGAGGTGGCAGCCTGGAGAGGGTTCCTGTTCCCAGGGAAGAGAGGGTTCCCTGCATGCTGTGCCGCGGAGGGGGGTCTCTCCATTAGGGGCTAGTAGGCCCCACCATCGCGTGGAGCACTACACAACATCATCAAAAATTCAGTGCAGGCTTTTCATGCTAGAGTTGCCGCTGGTGCCGTGTGACTTACCTGGACCGTGGCTGTCCAGTGTCCACGTCATTCCTGCTTTGCTTGTCTGTCCTGCTTTCCATATTTTTCTGCTGTCATTCCTAAAATATCCTGAAATATCATCCAAAGATTTAATTTTCTCCCCAGGGGAAGTTTAATCCTTGTGCGCCATAGCAGTGAGGTTTCTCATTGGCTCAGGTCAGTGGAAGTGATGTAAGATGCGATGGGGACAGTCAAAAATGCTTCAGTGGCTGAAAGCATTGAAAGGAGTCTGTTAATTTGGTTATGGCATCTGTCTGGGATGGCTCCTGGACACCTCCCTGGGTAGGTGATTCGGGTATGTACAACCTGGAGGGGACCCCTGGGTAGACCCAAGACATGTTGGTCGGGGGGTGTGATTGCGTGGAGGGTAGGGGGTGATGGGGTGGTCCGGGGAATATGTCGTTAACGTGCCAGCAGCATGTAATGTATTCCCTTTTGTCCTTTTTCTAAATGAGTTCTGGAGAAATCTGCCTGGCTTTAGCTGCCCTTTTGAATCCGGCATATTAAAGAAGGCAGCAAGCTCACATGGTAGCGAGTAGCGCTTGTAGCTGCCACACAGTTGCACCGTCCCCTGCAGTGCACCAAACTACTCTTCAACTGTCGAAAGAGTTGAAGAACCAGCCGTCTGATGTCATCAGTGTCGTGTTTGCATTTCACGCTGTTGTTCCTGAATTGACTTCTCCTTTTCCTGTTGCCTTTGTGTCCACAAGGCACCTTAAGTGCTCTGAGATTTGCTGCAGGCTGATTTTCTGAGGCTCCTTCCTTTATCACTCTGGGTTAGTAGTTACTTTTATGTTTACCTGCCCTTGGTGGGCTGCCCTCTGAGTGTGGGGAGCAGACAGGGCGAGCCGGTTACGATGCCCGGCCCGTCCTCTTTTCATCAGGCCCCCTTTAAAATGAGCCACCTGTATGCGAATGAGAGGATGGCACCATGAATGGCTATGGCTGCCATAATATCTTCATTGCTGAGGTTGGCATGCTGTAGAGACCGGGCTTGGGCCGATGGGGTTTGGGAGGGCTCATGGCCTGGCTTCAGCCTTGCCGGCCATCTGCCTTCCCCAGGCATGTGAGAGGTGGGGCATGGACGGCGAGCTGGCCATTGGTGCGCGCCGTTCCCTGCCAAAGGGGGGGAGCCTTGCGCGTCCCGCGCCTGTTAGCCTGCCAGTGCACGCATGTGCTCGCCGTTGGGCCGCAGCAAGGTGAGCGATAATAACAGCTCCTTAGACAGCGAATGGCGAGTCCTGGAGCCGCAGACATGGGCAAAGCGGTGGAGGCAAATTACCTTTGGCCCAGGTCCTTCTGCTCCTGTCAGAGCTCGCTGTCAGCACACGCTGTCCATGGCACTCGCTAACACAAATCTCTAATCGGACTCCCGCCAGCCTGGCCGCCGGCGTCCCTTCCAGGCTTGCCTTCTGGGCCTGCGGTCCAACCAATCATGGCCAGTGGCACCCTGCACTTTGGCCAATCAGGGCCATCAGCACCCTGTACTCTGGCCAATTATGGCCAGCGGCACCCTGCACTCTGGCCAATCATGGCCAGCAGCACCCTGCACTCTGCCCAATGGTAGCCAGCGGCCACCAGCCAGCTCACAGCTAGGCCATCAACCACTAAAGGCACTGTGCCCTCAAATCCTGAATTAGGGCACAGAGAATGACCATTTGATTTACTTATTAACTTTGATATTTTGGAGCTCTCAGCTCTTGGATTGTGTATATTAAATCATGTCTGCTCCTGGATAGCTGTTTGGGGAAGGGAAGCTGTAAATTGCATTTTAAAGCTAATCTCAGCTGCATCCAGGTTAGTCTCTGCATCTCCTTTAGAAAGCGAGTAGCTCTGGGAGTGCGTCGTCCTGAATGACAGTCTGAGGACCGTCTTCCGGGGCAGCTTGGGACGGCTTAGCAGTTACTAATAAGATCTGCTTCACCATGTACTGTTCAATGAAGGCTCTGCGGTGATCCAGTGCACAGCTACATACATAGAAGCCACTTCTATCTGAGCAAGTTTTTAAGTTTATGGAAGGTCAGTTTGTAATTAATTCGTTCATCCTTCATTCAGAAGAGCATGAATGTTTATATTGTGTTAAGGGAACTGGCAGATAGTTAAGGCCTCTGCAAAGTGTCTCCCTGGGTACCAAAATCTGCTTGCAGTGACTGTGAAAGCAAGTCGCACTGCTGTGATTTACTTGATTGTTATTCGGGGGTAGTTTCCTTTCTGGTTGTGCAGGGGGAAGCTCCCGTGGCCTCCTGCCCTCTCTCCCAGTGGCACTCACCCTGCCATCTTCTTCTTTGACCCCTCTGGGGCTGCTGATCGGGCTTCAGAGGACAGGCCAGGCTGCTCTGCATAAAAGATGCATCTAGCGGCACGAGGAAGTGCTGAAACTAGCCTGCTCTCTCGACAGTCACTCCTGAGGCGGGCAAAGGTATTACTTGCAATTAATTATCTAAATGGAGAAAATGCCAAAGAAATTAGTAAACGTCTTTCTTCCATTCGACACTGGCATGTTATTGCTCCTTTTGTATTAAATTAGACATTTCCTGCATGAATCCCGAGTAAATTATATAAGATTATCAGATTATGGATCTCTGTGTCATAAATGTGTGTCATTGTCTTTTTATTTTGTTCTAGTAAATATGATTACAGTTTATAGTGCAACAAAATTACTATTCTTATTATCGTGCAAGCAGGCACTGGTTTGCATTGTTTTATGCAGCTGAATCAAAGCCACATGTTGAGACTCCCCAAGCCACCCCCACCCCTCCGAGCCTGCATGGAGTGTCCGTTGGGTCCCGGACAAATGCCGCGCACCATTCTTGCAGAATTTGAGCCCGGGTCAGCGAACCCAAGTCTCCATGTCTCCCCGGCTAGCGTTCTGAGCCTCACCATGGCTTTGCCTAAATGCAGGAACATGATGTCTGCACGCAGACTATGTCGACATGGAAGTGTTCATAGTTCTGCGGTCAAACCCACACAATGTGTACATGTTCTAAACCTGGGGTCTCCAGCTCCGGTCCCAGAGAGCTACTATCCCGTAGGTTTTCTATTCCACCTGGCTTCTGAGGAGCCACACCAGTTCCTGGTATTTACCTGAGAACAGCTGTGGCTCATCAGAAGGCAGGCAGGAGAGAAAACCTCCTGGACAGTAGCTCTCCAGGACCGGAGTTAGAGACCCCTGCTCTGAACAGTGTTGGGAAAAGTATTCAGTTTTCATAGTTAAGTAAAAGTACAAATGCCACACCAAAATGTTGCTCAAGTAGAAGTTAAAGTCATTCAGTAAAATGCTACTCCAGTAAAAATAGTACTGGTTTTAATAGTACTAAAGTAGAAAGCACTATACATTCAAATCTGTTGTTCTTTGAAAAAGCAGCTCATACAGATTATACATACAGATGACGTTTTTATTCTGTGGAAAACTAAATATTGACCTATGAGCAAGATTCAATAATGAATTACAAACTTGACTTTGATAAAGTTTAATTATTAGATGGCAATTTCAGTATGTTAGCCGGTATGTTGTGCGTATTGTTTGATCCTGCTACATGAAGACAATATGTAATGCCAAGTTTTAAAGTGAAATATATTGCCCAAGAAAAAAACATTATTAATAAATAAAAAAAAATATATATATATATAGTCTTGGTGGAGTAAGCGGTCGGCCGCAGAAGCCGCATTTACGTCAGTCCCGTCATAAGCGTGCGCGCCTGTGAACAGGCAGTCTGCTCCCCATCAGCTACACATGAGTTTGAAAAGGGTTGAAAACAGTGTTTAAATTCCTCCTCTCATTTGCCACGGGTAACACCACAGCTCCAGCGGAGATTAGATTATGTGGGCTTAAAATGACAGTACCTTCTAGGACACCCTGGAGATCCTGAGGCTGAGAGCCTGTGTATGTGTGTGTGAGCCTGCTCCTGCTCCCGTTCCGTGTGTGTGTCACTCACACGCTGCTCCCATTGGCAGTGAGACCCTGAGTCTGCGTTTGCAGAGCCACACATTCTTTGACACTCGCTCACAATCGCTCACTGCTCAAGTGCAATGCCTGCACATCAGGTTACTGTGCAATATACCTGTGCAATACACACTGTGAGCTATTAAGTCTGTGCGATATCATTATTATTATTATCATTATTTATTTATTTATTTATTTATTTTTATATATATTTTTTTTGTTTCTTATTTGTTGCTTTTTATTATTTATTGCTGTAATACTTTTATATGTATATATTCTTCTGTCTGCACTGGAGGTGATGCTTCAATCTCATTGTACTTGTGTACAGTGACAATAAAAGGCATTCTATTCTATTCTACTAGCCGGAGAAAAGGCTGTCTAATTGTCTGTGGCCCTAACAAGCAGCCCTTTGTGGTGTGCTGGGTTTTCCCCTTCTGTGTTTTGGCTCCCACTCCCCAAAGCCTGACACGGGGCCCTTCGTCCCAAGCTAGCCAGCACCGGCACGGCCCGGGACGTCCCTGCTGGCCGGCCGTGCGGCTGGACACTAATCACATTACTGCCGGGGTTTACTAGTTCAGCCCCATTATGGAGGCGGATTAGCACCGCTGACCTGGGAGCCCTGCCACCCGCAGCCAGAGCAGCGGGAGGCCCGTGCCGCTGTGCTGCCCTCGGCGCGCCGGGCTTAACCCCCCCTGCCTTCTTCCCTCCTTCCTCTTTCTCTACCTGCTTGTGGTTTTCCGAGTCAGGGCGGCTTTCTGCGGTCGTCATCAGCTTGCTTTCTGGCAATTGGGAAGCAAGTAAGGGGCTTGTAAAATAACCCCCCCCCCCCAAGCAATCGCGGCCATATCCTGCTGCTGTTCGTGGTGTGGTTTAATACTCCTTTAATGAAACTGTACAGTAAGTCTTACTCTCATGAGCAGCTGTGTTCTTCCCATTGGTCCGTCCATAGTTTTACCCCCTTTGTCCCTCCCATTGGCCCGTCAGTAGCCCTGTCTCCCACTGTCCCTCCCATTGGCCTGTCAGTAGCCCTGTCTCCCACTGTCCCTCCCATTGGCCTGTCAGTAGCCCTGTCTCCCACTGTCCCTCCCATTGGCCTGTCAGTAGCCCCCTGTACAGTTTCAGACTCAGACTTCAGATGTGCTTCTTCAGTGACGTGATTTCTGGTACCCAGGATGACGTCTGCCAGGTGGATGCCCCCCTCCCCCAACCAGCATTTCTAGAGAAATGTCACCCCCCCAGAGAAACAAGCCCCTTTTCACAAGGCGTAGACAGGCATGCTCATTTCTCTGTGTTTTATAGTGCGATATGGCTGTCATTATGGTGTCTCTGGGTAATGGACGTGTGTGTTTACGCCCTCTGCAGCTGTGGGGATGTATACAGCTGTTTCCTGACTGACAGCCACTGCCCCCCTGAGTATTGGTGACACAGGTGAAGCTGATGGGATTGAATCACTTCTGCTCTGCTGCCATCGCCGCTCCATTAAGTAGATTAACAGCCTCACCGTTTCTTGCATCCTTCTGGTGCTGCGGCTCCGACTGGAGAGTCACGCAGGCCGCCGCGCAGCACGTGGAATCGGGACAACCTTCCCTGGTATCCGGCAAGGGCCCGGAAAGCCGAACGGAGGCATCTGGGTGGATGAGGCCAGTAAAGATGACCCAGTGCACGTGCCGTGCTCCAGCTGCTGTCTTGCTTCTCCGAGGGAGGCCTGTGTTTTGGGCTTTATGCCGGCTTAACAAACCAGTATCGCACATGTGCTTGACCTACAAGGTGGCGCGAGAGAGCACCGTAATTTGTTTCTAAATGAGTCAGAGGTCAGAAGGGCTGTGGAGGAAGATGAGAGGCTAATGGTTTTGCCAGGGAGGTAACACGTCGTGAACGCCGCAGGCGGTGTACCGGCTTGCCTATGGTACATTGGTCAGGTAATCTGTTAATCTTCCCCTTTTCCGCCAGCGGCCTTTGACAGTGAGTCTCTCCTTTTTTAGGTTCAGTTACTATGAGCTGTAGCTGGTCTCTTCTGGGCTTTAGAATGTGGAGCGAGGAAGGAGGTTGTGTGGAGAGAGGCTTGGTCCCCTTGGACAGCGGAGCCGGAGACCTAGCCGTACTGGGAGGCCGGACCCAGCAGCGAGCTCACTGAACTGGTTTGGATGTGGCAGGAGAAAGGGCTATATCAGGCAGGCCCAACAGTCAGTGGGGTCCCTGGACCAAAAGCCCCCCAAACCCCAATCACATGCAGATGAATGGGTTCCCCACTCCCTCTAATTTGCTGGCCCTTTTGTATCCTGTCTGCACCCTTTGGGTGCGGTCGGGGTGGTGAGCCCGGCGGGCGTCCCTCGCACTAACAACTCCCTTTCCACGGCCGGCACTGACCTCAGCCACACATTTCAGCACCTGATCTGCCACCCAGACCCGGGGTTTGATCGCAGTGCCGGCCTGGCTAATTCTTCTGGTGCGGTTTGAATTTCGGGGGCCTAGGAGTGCGCGGGCATGGGTAACTTGGCAGGGCCGAGTGCTCGCCTCTGACACTCATTGTGAGGAGAAACAGGGGAGGAGGATCTGGCCCATTTCCCACATAGTGTGACGAAAGAGGACCTTAAGCCCACCGCATGTGCTCGGAGCTGTGCCGCTTTTCCCCAGGGGGCTACGTTGCGGTGGGTGTGGGCATATTTATTCATTAGGGCAGACCATTATACTTTCTGGTGTTGGTTTGGATTATTTACAGGCTGATCTCTAGCTGCTCTTTACCATCAGTCTCGCTGCCATTCAGTCTGCGCCATGCTGGATATATATATATATAAAGCATATATATATATATATATATAAACTCATCACATCAACAATGGGACCACATCAGCTGTCTAAGATGCATGGATATCACAGGCATGTTCACCCACACCTCAGACCCACACCAACGCCATACAGCAGCCATATATATATATATATATATATATATATATATATATATAAACAAGCTGAGGTTTTTTTTCCTTGTGTGATTTTTGAATCTGTGAGTCAGTCTCCCTGGGGGGCTGGAGGAGTCTAAAGTGGGACGGGCGCATCGTCAGTCATTGGAAGTCCGGCAATTAACAGCTACCATGTAATGCGAGGGAACAGCGAGTAGAAATGCCAACATTCACGTGGCACATCTCAGATCAAAGAATGAAAATTAAAGGCAGAAATTAAAGGGAAGAAAAAAAAGAAAGCCTGATGCATTGCAACAGCATTACCCTGCTTATTATTATTCTTAGGAACGGAGTTAAATGCTAACATGGCTTTAATCTGATTTAGTGCTGTAGAGCAGTCCAGGGAGCACGTAAAATTCATAAAGATGGCTTAATGCAATGAAATGTAATGGGGTCATTTGTGTGATGGCGGGTGGTGGCTCTGTCCTTTATGAGACTTTAGCTGCACTCTTAGCACGAGGTGACTCTATCAGGCACGCCAGCAGGGCGCACCAGAGAGTCCTCCTTGTGGGCTTGTCCTGAGAAGGGCACATTAGCCTTCTCTCTGTTACCATTTAGAGTAAGAAACTCACCCCACTGTTTACCTCAATGGTTATTCATCCATCCATCCATCCATTTTCTGAGACCTCTTCTCCTATTCAGGGTTGAGGGGGTGGGTTCAGCATACGGGCACAAATCAGGAAACAACCCAGGATGGGACATCAATCCATTACAGGGCACCCTCACAAACCATTCACTCACACATACAAACCTACCGGCAATTTGGTAACTAATTCTTTTGGGTGAAACCAGAGTACCTGGAGGAAACCCCACGATGACACGGTGAGAACATGCAAACTCCAAACACATGGAGCAGAGACTCAGACCTTAGTCCCAGAGGTGTGAGGCAACAGTGCTGACCCTCCCATTGGTTAAATGAGCTGTAATATCTTCATCTACCCAATAGGGTGGTGGGGTGCTGTCAAGGTCAGCGTAAAAAGAACAGAGAGGAAGATGATGGACCGGGGTCAGACACTGTCCTAGATGACTTCACCATCTGAAGGCTGGAAATGAAAGCTACATATAATCAATGGCAAAACTGACTGTTGCCCTTGGCAGACTGGAGGAGGTCATTAAGAGTAATGGTTCCTGTTTCCCTGAGTGGGGGATGGGACATGGGGGGGCACGTCACACAATGTAGGAGATGCCATCATGCGTGGACGTGCGCTTCGAACGTTTCATGTTCCTCGTTCTGTAAGATTTCATTGTGAGTAAGACTTAAATGTGATAAATATTTTAATCTTACCCACCTCTTAAAGCATGTTTAATCTCTAGAGTGGGGTTACGAAAGCTTCTGTGGGTCAGCCCTGATTGAACACCTTTGTTGAAGGCCTTCCAATGGAGCTGGCTGGCTGACCACAGAGGGAATGGCAGGCCAGGTGAATTTCTGCAGCCAAAAATTCTTTTTACATCACTGTGTAGTTGCTGCTGGCTGGATTCCAAGGTTGATGCTTGCTAGCAGTCTTGGAATAACTTTTCCTGATGAGTAGCACGATTAGGGGCTTAGTGCCCGCTGCAGTAACTGGCATGCACTTTGTTTTTGACGTTACCCCACGCAGGCAGAGCAGTAGCCAGCCCGTAGGCCGCCAGCCAGACGATGCTGAGCGCCCTATGATCCCGGGCTTGAATGCTGGGTAGTATGACAAAAGCCGGGCAGGTCTGAGTGCCTGAGGGCAGGTCTCTCACGGAGGGAATGGGCTCTCACTGCATTGTTTTTAGCCCAGCGGAACAATGGGTTTCCATTTTCATAAGATTGGAGGAAACTATTACTGATGACCCAGCAAGACAAACTTCTGTTTCTGCTAAGAGATGACAAAAAGGGCATTTGGAGATTGTTGTGCTGTTATTACTGGGCAACCTCTAAAGTGTGTGGGAGTGTTTTTAAGCCTATGGAAGGGAACAGAATTGAAACTTCTCCTGGTGATGACTATATGTTTTTCCACTTAAGAGTAATAGGGCTAATGATGATTGTGCCAGTTAAAGAGGTACATACAGCGGACTCCCCAGCCAAATATTATGTTTGATGCCTCCAAGGCCCTAAAAAACTCCTGATCAGTCAAAACACTAAGGTCTACCTTTGTAATAGTGGCCCCTGTCTGGGAAGTCTAGTCAGCGGGCCTGTAGGGGATGCAAAAATATCACGTTTCACTAAATACATCTAGTGATTGCAGATGATTCAGCATTTCACTCCATGCGCTGCTGTTTCCTGCGGCCGTCTCGATTGTGACATTCGCATGTATATTGTTGCATTCCCCGCCGCAGCAAGCTTGTGGCGCTAGGTCCGTGATGGATGGTTGTTTGAAAGGCGTAGCTGGCCCGTGAATCGGATGTGCATCACACTAAAAATGTTAGCTTGTCAGTTTTATTTTAGAAAATTAGATTGTATTAGTCTCTAAAGGCCAGATCGGTTCAGGCTGCGCAAAGGGGCGGCTTCAGCAGCTAAAAATGAGCCTGTCTAACCCCCCCCCCCCCCTCCGATGGGAGGAGGGTGGCCCGGATGGCCATTATCATTTCACTGGTCTCTACCGCTTCTGTCAAATTGAAACAGCAAGGGAGTGCCCCGTGGATGCCAAGTCGCAATCGATTGCTGCTTGTCGTTGGAGAGGCAGCTGATCCAGAAGTGCTTAGTCTCAGGGATTTCCTCCTGTGTTTATCCTCCAGGACAGGTCAGGCCCACACCGCTGCCAGAAATGTGGACGGGAGACGGGGAGCTTTGAGGTGTTCATTCTGCCCCCTTCCCGCTACCCTCCTGCGACCCCCCCCTCTCCCCCTCACTCCCGTAGGGATGCTCCCAGAAGTGGGAAAGTCAAGGCCCTTGTTAAATAGTCTGCACCTGCCATGGGACACAATAACTGCTCTGGCCCTTGGCGTGCCTGCCCAGAAATTAAACTGCTATGCTTTGCACGTTGGTCTGCCTCCGCTGACTCCGGGAGCAATCTCCTGCCATTAAAACTAACTCTCACATCTAATTGGAGGTAAGACCTTTTCATTTTCGGCCTAATAGATTTGTGCTTTAGAAGTCAGTCTTTTATTTTTCAATTAAATTCCTCGGCATGAAATCCCGACCCCAAGCCTGCATCTGCACGTATACTAGCAAGGAGGAGGTATGTTGCATCTGAATCGCCCCCCATTAAGGGCAAATGGTACGGATGACAGTTGTGGGTGTCCCTTTGAATATACAACAGTTGACACTGTGTCAAGGAAGGAGAGAGAACTGGCAGGTAAAGACGTTATAAAGACTGTGAATGGTGACGACATTGAGGTGGAGCCAGCTGGTGGAAGGTTGATTGATGCTGGGGTAAAGAAAGGCCAGCATGCAGATATCTACAGCGGCCTTTTCCTGCAGTGTGATGGCCTTCGCGTTCTCGGGCCAGGATGGCACCCTGTGGCCCTCTGAATGCTAACCTCACTGTGAGCCCGGACAGCATCATTCCTCCCCAGCAAGGGGACGGCAGATTGGTTTATAAGTGCCGAGCACATGCTGTCAGACTCCACCCTCTTCCTGTGTTCCATTTTCCGCATCGGTTGTCAAAGGTCGTTGCTACCAGCCGGCAGATAATTGGCGATGAGGCGCTGCATTGTTCCCCTGTAATTGGCCAGGGTCTGTGTCTGACGCGCTGGCATTAAATGTGGGGGGGGGGGTCTCTGGGAGGGGCTTATGGTACATGTTCAACCATCTGTGTTTGGTGGGGGGGTTGTTTTGACATTTAGCTTTGAACTGGGCACGCTTCTGCCATAGGGGTTACATGTTGAGTTTGGGAGGTGGGTGGGGTTGGGGTTCAGTGGATTTAGGAGACAAAACTGGTATTACAGAAAAGGGGGCCGTGTTGGGAGGTTACTGTACTGTTAATTGGGTGCAGCCTAATATTACTATACTATAGATGGTGCTGGTGGTGGTAGTTGGTGTGTTGCTCTTGAAAGAATGATGAAGTCTTTGCCTTTGGTCGGTGGACATGGCTGGTCCGGGATGTGCGGTGAGGAGAGACAGAGCTCCTGGGGAAGGAACAGAAGTAAGCCGAAAGCTGAGTGCAGCTGAAACTGGGAGTGAGGCCGGGTTTAATTAGCAGCAGTGTGCGTGGTCTGGCTGGCCTGTTCGCAGAGGGCTTCTGGGCCTCTCCTCTGCGCCAGTGTACGGCCGTCCTCTGCTCTTCCCTGCTCCTCTTTAGTTACCGGAGATGTTTTGACTTAATTGTTCTTAATCCACTAGCTTTGCTGTGTAAAGGCTGTGTACATGAAGAGGGGGCAGTATTGGACCCCAGGGTTGACCTCTGAACGAGGTCCTCCCCCAAAACCTCGTCTTTGCTGGTCTCTGCTGCAGCCCGTCATGCTGGCTTTAATGAGTTTTTTTTCATCAATGGCTTTATTGTCATATCTTCTCCTCCCTCTCTGTGGAACTCTTAATTGTCGCTGCCTGTCCCAGAGGGGCCTCGACATGACCTTGCAGGAGAAGGAGGAGGTGGAATAATGTGGAGTTCATCTTAATGATTCAGCGGTCACCATTTCCCCCCCTCCCACCCAAAACGAGAGGTGCTTGTCATTCAGAGTCTTACACCAAGAGTGACATCTGGGAGCCACGGGTGGAGGTACTCGATTTCAAGTGTGGTTTAGTTAAGCCTATATCAAGCATCCGTTGCATTAAAGATTAATTATATTGATCACTTTGCTTCTTACACACAACCCTGTGGCTTAATTATCAGCTCACAACAGGAGCCGTAATCCTTCAAAAACGGGCGATTAAGGAGCAGCTTGTAAAGCCAACTAGAAAAGGGGGCTCTTCTGAACCAAGACATTCAAGTTTACCGAAACGTTTATTAATGCGC
>JAODKN010000104.1:22006449-22020368 GCA_026774425.1 Petrocephalus zakoni | reverse complement strand
TTACATGTTCCTCACGCTGTACTCGGTTACAGTTCTGCTTCCTTGGTTACGGGCTCCTCACACCTTACTTGGTTACAGTTCCTCTTTCTTGGTTACGGGCTCCTCCCTTATTCTGCGATATTGAATTGGCCAGTTTGGTGCCGCTGTCCTTTGGTCTCTCTCACGGGAGATGTGAAGAAGGCAGAAAAGTAACCACAAGATGCACAGACATGTAGGAGAGCATGTTGGTGGCTTGGACCTGAGAAATGTGGCACGAGCCTGAAAAGTATAAACCCCAGAGATGTAGCGGTAGAGCTACTCCTGGCTGTGGCACTGAATAGCTTCAGCTGTGGAGGGGTTTTGCACTAATCATGTCCTGCACTCAGCATCTGGGGCCCCGGCTCCCACTGAGGGCCACGGGCGGCCGTCTCCCTCTGACCTTGGCGTCCATGTGCTGCTAGGACCCCCCCCCCATCATAAGTAGCTGCAATAATAAAGAGCTCTCATGGAGAAGTGGGGGCCTGCACTTGGCAAGGCAAATCACACGGATCATGCGTGATTGCAGTATTGGGCTTTTGCATTAAAAAAGGCTGGAGGTACAGCTTAATCGAGCACGCGGTGAGGAGATTGGAGCAGGACGGGGCTGGGGAAGGACCATCACACCTATTGTGGTGAAATAATAGGTGTCACAGAGCTTGAAGGGTTAGTGCCCAAACCGCGGTGAAAAGCTGATTTCAATATGAAAGGATGAGATGGATGTGGGTTTCCAAACAGCCAACACAAGTGCCCGTGCCGCCCGTCCGCTCCTGGCTTAGAGGCACTGGTGATGTGTAATCAGCACTCCACCTTCAGCTGAGGGGGGAGGGGGGGGGCAGGGAGGCGAAAGTGCAGACCACAACCACAACAAACCCGTATCTGTGAAGGTGTCACTGTGCAGAGAGGCTAATAAATCACACGCAAGTGAGGGTGCGCCTCTCGGGTGTTGCTCAGTATGCGTCTTCTCGTGGGCCCGTTTTACGTCGTCCTCCATCGCCAGTGCCAATACTAAAGAACAGAAGTGCAGAGGACAGTAAAAATCCCCAAATGTCACTCTTGCCCCACCCCCCAAATATTAAGGATACATCGGTTGCATCCTCACCAAACAATACCAATCCCATGATTCATTGCGACTCAAGTTCGTTTTTGGGAGGCAAGTTTGCCAGACCGATCTTGCCAAGACCACAAGTACCATCTCTGTGTTCTTGTTATTGAAAAACACCCCGGGTTCAAGTGCTGTGGCATGGTTGGCCAGGAGGAGCTGGTGCTGATGCCGGCTTTTTCAAACTGCTTCCACTTTCAAATCGATGCACAGGCCACAACTTGGGTCCATATCGACCAGCGCGCTGTGGTGTGCTTCGAATGTGCTAGGAACAGATACCCACGAGGCCCAGCTTCAGCAGCACGCTGTGCAGATGTATGTGTGGGTATGGAGTCTCAGCACACTTAATCACTCCTTGGAATCATTCCAAGCAGTAACCAAAGGGTTTTAATGTTTACAAAAAAAGGGTTTATAAAGAGGCTGGTCATTCCATTCGGCTGATGGTAATAGGCCTCCTGTCATGCAGTGAGGTAGAATATCCCACTGTGTTACTGCCTGCTACCTGAGCAGCTCGATTAATCAGTCTGAATGGGGGGTGGGTATTAAGTATCCAAGGGCTGTATCTGCAGTGCTTGTAAATATGCACAAAGATCAGCACCTTTCTTTTTGAAAGCACAACATTTGCTGAAGTGAATTCCTGTTTTACTTTTGGCTTTTATCGCACATTTTAAGGTGCTAATCCACGATTCACTTTGAGCCATGGAAAAAGGGAAGGGAAAGAGATTTGAGCGTTTGGCTTATCTTGCATCCACAGATTATTCTAATGTGACTCTTTAAGTGTTTCACGCCTTTCTGGGCAGCCTGCTCCAAAAAAGGGCTGAGGTGGATGGGGGTTGGGGGGTGGCAAATAGAGATTCCCTCTCATCAGGGACCCCCCAGTCCAGCCCAGCAGAAGGGAATGAGAGAAAGTGAGGTGAATGGTGTCGCTATGGTGCTGTTATAGGTGCTGTAGATGGCCCATGGGGCTCACGGGTCTGTTATAGGTGCTGTAGATGGCCCATGGGGCTCACGGGTCTGTTATAGGTGCTGTAGATGGCCCATGGGGCTCATGGTGCTGTTATAGGTGCTGTAGATGGCCCATGGGGCTCACGGGTCTGTCGCAGCGGCTCAAACTGGATGTCAGGTGTGTGACTGCCCCCCCGGTCCCCCCCTGTCCTGTTTGGCTTATTACCTTGTGTTGCCTTGAGGTGCCAACCTGCCTCCTTCACACTGCAGGTACGCCATATGTGATGCCGTCCTGTCATGTCTACTCCCAGCATGCTCAGCTGCAGGGCTGACGCAGACATGGTACCGCCCAGTCATGCTTGCTCCCAGCATGCTCAGCTGCAGGGCTGACGCAGACATGATGCCGCCCAGTCACGCCTGCTCCCAGCATGCTCAGCTGCAAGGCTGACGCAGACCCGAAGCCGCCCTGTCACGCCTACTCCCAGCATGCTCAGCTGCAGGGCTGACACAGACATGATACCGCCCAGTCACGCCTGCTCCCAGCATGCTCAGCTGCAGGGCTGACGCAGACATGATACCGCCCAGTCACGCCTGCTCCCAGCATGCTCAGCTGCAGGGCTGACGCAGACATGATACCGCCCAGTCACGCCTGCTCCCAGCATGCTCAGCTGCAGGGCTGACACAGACCCCAAGGAGCCACCCTGTCTCGCATTTGGGCAACGCATAGACGCCCCCCCGGGTCCCAAATGTTCAGCTTCTTTAGACACATATAAAAGTTAATTGATCAATTAAGTTGGTCATATGTTTAATTAAGGAAGCTCTCCTGTCCCCGAGGGCTGAATGATAGTCCAAATGGTCACTAAATTACTTATTGAACAAATCGCCAGAGCAATTGACCCGAATGGATCCGTCTCGCCGCTGGTGTAACGTGGCGGTGAGGCCCCTCTACCCGCTGCCGTCTGTATTATATTTCCGTCAATCCGGCCGCCTGCTCTTGCTGAGCCGCTGCCGGAACGCCGGAAGGTCATCAAACAGCTGCAGTGTCGCGTGTGGGCGGCCAGAGAGGCCGGAGTCAGATGCCACCCCAGGCGGCATAATCAATGTGGGCGGCCGGTCCCCTTCAGCGACCTTTCCCAGCCCCCCCCCCGCCACGGTGCCTTGCACTTCGCAGTCTCCAGCGGTCCCAGTGATGCACAGGAAGTGCGACAGAAGTAGCACCTGCGACACTGAGACTGGCAGTATAAGCGAGCGGGAGAGACACAGACGTGGGCCCTGAAAGAGGGCTGCCTTTCTGTGTCTGTGCGCGTGCCGTGCTGTGATGTGATGCGCTCTCTCTGTCTCTGCCACTCCCCTCCCCCAACCTCACAGCTGCCTCTCATGCGTCAACGGCTCCTTCCCCTGCCACTGGTGCAAGTACCGGCACATGTGCACCCACAACGCCCGGGACTGCTCCTTCCAGGAGGGCCGCGTCAACGTCTCCGAGGTCAGTCTGTGCCGCCACCTTGGGGGGCCCGTCTCTTCCGGGCATGTATCTGGGTCATGCATGACGGGGCGTCTCCCCTCCCACACTGGGCAGCTCGTGGACCCCTGGTGAATTTACACGTTCCCCATTTTTGGTCAGAGAGAATGACTATGCAAATTCTAGTCTTGTTCTACATTTTCAAATGCTACATTACCATAAAGGCTAATATCTGTCAGGTCTCTGCCGCCCCCCCCCCGCCACATTTGTAATGCCACGCTAGGGCCGCTCTCTGAGGTCTTGTCTCCATATCTGCCTCGATGTTCCCTGTCTGCTGTTATAAAAATGCACCTTTCCATCCATGTTTTCCATCCAGATGCCAACAACGTATACACATATGACTGATGTTTTTTTTCTGTAAAAAGCCTAATTTTTGGGAGGTGTTTAAACATTTACTAAAAGAGTTTGTTTCATGCTCTTTATTTAAATCTTTGATTGGTCCTGAGGCATCTGCCATCAAAACAATTGATTATTTTTGGATTATCTTCCTGCTGTGGCCCAGAATCTGGCCAGTGGTTCTCATGCTCAAATGGATGGGCCTCAATAGCTGTGTGAGACCCACACTGCCTCCATATGTCCTGGAATGATACCATGGTGAAGCCTCCATATCTCCAAACTGGGTTTGTTTAGAGCAGTAGTGGTTGGAAAGACCACCTGGGGAAAATGGATCACCACCACCCTGGTTCCACACAGCATTTCACAGTGAGAGGTGACCCTTCACCATTACCCAAATTACATGTTACACAGTATTGTTCAGTATAATATCACTTTTCCAGGCAATGTTCAATAACACAATCAGATCTCAGGCACTTTGTCAGACTATTTCCTTGCTCTTAAAAATAAAATATACTTTATAAGTTAACTTATTTCGTTAGTAGATATTTTGTTTCTGAGTTCATGAAAATGATGGAATTATTTGCAGCGGGGCTTTCCCGCCGATGCGCAGACATGCATGAGCGCTCCGGGCAGATGTGCATCAGCGCTCCATTTGCCGACGTGCTTGACCGCCTCACGCTCAGACATGCATAAGCGCTCCATGCAGACTTGCATCAGTGCTCCACACACAGATGGGCATGAGTGCTCCACGCGCAGACGTGAATGAATGTTCCACGCAGACATGCTTCAATGCTCTATTTGCAACTTTCACATTTTTTTTTCTGGTTGTCATGGTAAAACACACGCCATGTACCTGCAGTCATCCTTGCTGATATCTTTCCATATGTAGTTCAGTCAGTATATGTGACACTATTATCTATGGGAGGCTGCCCATGATTTGGGGGGGGGGTGCTCCATTTTACGTATGTATGCACAGAAAAGATGTGGTACATAATGAGTAACATTTACAAATCAAATGTATATAAATCACCGTCCTCCTGACAGGTCATAAACAAGGAAACGCATTAAATCCGACCAGGCAGAAAATTACTTGGGTAACGCGCTCCTCAGAACGCCATCAGGAGAAATTCATAACTAACAAAACACAAAGCGGCAGGGTGTAGCGACACTGTTCCGTGGTCCTCCGATAGGCTTTGGCTGCGGTGGGCAGAGGCGATGTTAGCCTGTGCTCTTCTCAGACTAGTCGGCCCCAGCGGCGGCAGCGAGCAGCCCAGGTTAGCAGGAATAACAGTGCAAATGTGCCGTACGCTGTGCCAGGATTGCTGCTACACACCTGAACATGGAATCAGATTGCATGTAAGGGAAGACCCTCGTGCCCTTTTCTCCCAGTGCAGCTCGTGATGAAGCTGGTCAACAACCCCCTCCCACCCCCCCTGAGCTCGCATCCCAACCCCACTGCCAACAGGCCCCCGCTCTGGCTCACGTTGTTATCGAAACTCATACCTCTCGTGCTTTTTGTTTGTGCGTTTTGTGGCAGCAGAGGTATTATTTTTAGTAGAAGTATTCAGCCAAGAGGAGTAACATGATACTGAAGTTGGCAGAACGTGTGATGATATAGTAATAGTGGGAATGCTTGGGAAGAGGCAGAGCGGGTCCCTTACGCAACACATGGGCTGTTGTTACAACATTATAGACAAAGCCCATATATATATATTTGGAAAATAAGAATTGGTGTGGTTGGTTGTGATCGATTCCAGTAGCACCTCAGGCCTAAGCTCCTCTGATGCTGCGGGCTTGGCTCCAGATGCACGTTGCAGCCTTTGCCATGTGGAACGCTGTATGTGTGTTTGTGTGTCTCTGTGGTCATCACATTGTGGGGACCCGATTTCCCCACAATGTAATAATCTGTTATTTTGACGTTTTTTGGTCTCCGCACAATGAAACTCAATTTTATAAAAAATTAATGAATGCAATCAAGAAACAAAAGTCTTTTATTTTGTTTAGCTGCCTTTGGTTAAGGTTAGGGCTGGGTAGGGGTTAAAGATGTCATACTTGCGATTAGGGTGGGATTAGAAATAATATATGATTTCATAATGTATGAAAACGTGTGTGTGTGTGTGTGTGTGTGTGCTGCATTTGTGTCGGATTTCTATGGAGCAGCCTTAGTTACAGAGTGCGATCAGCACACTGTCAGAGTGCCCTGTTAACGGGCCGGCCCACAGACAGTCAGGGCGATGCGGGGGCTCCATACTGCATCCTCAGCTCAGGGGCTCAAGAAACCTTGCTGATGGGGGGTGGGAGGGGAGTTGGAAAATGGAAAAATGGCCCTGATCAGTAAGTTCATCTTTCAATTCATAACCACTGACTGCTTTTGTTTCAAAGATAATAAAGCACAGATATCTGGATAAAATTGATGTTATTTTCTTTAATTAGACAATGTATCAGAATGTTGGGGGAGCTTTGAGGGGAGTAGGGTCTGTCCCTTCTTCGCCTGCCATTAAGGGAGACTGAAGGCAGGGAAAGACGAGCTCTGCGAGTGAAAAGCCAGCGGGCCCCGGCAGGTTGGGCGTCCGTCCCGTCCGCAGGTTTCCGCTCAGTTCACGGGAGTCGTACGTGTGTGAGCACGTGGGAAGATACAGCTGGGGTCTCTCCTCCTCCGTGAAGCAGACAAATGAGTCTCTTTGGCTGTTAATTAGTGTGAGGCCCGTGGGTCCTGCTCGTCCTCCGTGTTGAGGTCGTTGTAGACCCCCTCACTGGTGTGGTGACCCATGCACCATGCGACCCCCCCACACCCCCCAGCTACAGACATGTGCGGTGACCGACTGCAGTCACCCTTCTTGGGGTTTAATTATTCAGTGTGTATTAAATCTTAATTTCCCGATGCCTTTGCGTCTGTCTGCTTAATGGAGGCTGAAGATAAATTTTACAGCCGGAGATGGGGCTTTAGCTGGACGGCTCATGCGCTCACACACGCGTGTGTCCTTCGGGGGGCACCGGGTAGCATCTTCATTTTGCCGTCTCAGTCATTTATTTTTAAATTGTGCCATTCGATCCCAAAGTATCTTACATTTCTGGCAAAAAAAAAACCCTCATCCGGATGTGGACCGTCGGAATTTTCTTCATCAGTTTGGTGGAGGGGCAGAGGAGGCGTGCAGTATGACTTACTGAGGGCTCCATAATTCACGGAAGAGCATTGCCAGTGTATTTTGTCGTAATACATCAGTTCTGTCCAGGCTGTGTGGGTTTTGCTCCAGGCTATGTGTGTGCTGCTCTGGTTTGTGTCCCAGGGTGGGTGGATGCTCAAACCCCTTTCGTGGTTCAAAGACTTCTTTTTATTCTGGCGATGCCGCCCCTGGGTGCCAGTCTGTCGTCTGTCTGGCTCAAACTGGCCCTTCCTTCCTAATGAGACGGCATCCCAAAGCTCCGGCCACTCTTCCATGCAGGTTTGCCAAAAATAAGATCAGATGATGAGACAGCAGTGGTCCTTTGAGTGATACGGTTGGTTTGGAGATATCCCTTCTCAGGTGGGGGGCAGCTGACTATCTTTGAACATTTAGTTTTGATGCAGTTGTATGTTTTTTTTTTTTGTTTGTTTTTGTTGTTTTTGACAAAAGCCTGCTCATCCTACATGGGCATGCATGTGGACAGCTCATTGGCTAATGCTGGAAATGTACCTCAAACAGGGGACAGTGGAATGCACCCCATCCCTCTGGGCAACATCACTCATCCCTCACGTCTTTGTAATGTAACAGGAGAGTGGGTGAGGCAGCTAATATGCAGAAATGCATGGAATGCAATGGCTCTGTCAGGGCGCACATGGAAAGGTCGTGGAACGGTCATCTGCTGCCTCATAGGTTTCCTGAAGCTGCAGGGGACAAAGAGTTGGAGTTAAGCAGCAATCATTCCCATGGCCTCCGTGGAGGTTCCTTATAGAGCACCAAAGACTTCTGTATTCCAACCAGATATGAACCCTGTATCTCGAATCATCGATGCAACCCATAACTGGGACTGTTTAGTTCCTGTTTTATACTGCCTTTCAAACCAAAAGGGGTCACTCTCAACCCCGGATTTAAGCAAAGACCGTATGCTGTTCCCTTGTCCTGGCTAGCTGAAGGGTGGCGTAGGTCATGATAGTGGGGGTAAACTTTACCCCCACAGCGCAGCCAATTTGGTGTTTGCAAGCTGCAACCCCAGCGCATCCTTCCTGCGGCTCCAGTGCATCCCTCCTTCAGCTCCAGCGCATCCCTCCAGCGGCTCCAACGCATCCCTCCTGTAGGTCCAGCACATCCCTCCTTCAGCTCCAGCACATTCTGCCTGAGACTCCAGCGCATCCTGCCTGAGACTCCAGTGCATCCCTCCTTCAGCTCCAGCGCATCCTGCCTGAGACTCCAGCAAATCTCTCCTGAAACTCCACTGCATCCTTCCTGCCGGCCTATTTACCCTCTAATGTTTTGTGGGTTTTCCTCATGGCATTTACTTTATTAATCATCAGAAGACTTCTTGACTGAAGGCTTTTAAAAGAGCCATTATTTTGCTTTCAGACCAGTATACCAGGTCACCTATCTTATTACGCATTCATGGTTTTTTCTGATACATTCTCTGAAATGGATTCATCCCCGTAGAGTCCTTACCTAGCTAGACTACTCTGGCTGAGTTTTGTGAAACGTACAGTGGGGGCACTGGTGGTTTTTCAGGATAAAGGAGGTTAAATTGCCGTAACGACCCTGACCACTGCACCCCTTGTTGGCGTTTCAGTGAAGATGAGGTTGAGTGGGAAACATCTGAGAACTGTTCAATTATCACAATGACACAAAACCAAGGCTGATTTTAAGTGCACTTAGACATTTGATCACATGGCCTCTCATTGGCATGCTTCGCCTGTTGGCTGCCCACTCGTACCTGGTCTTTTTTTTCAATCCTTGAACTTTTTTTTTTAAAGCATACATCTGTACCCCCGGCCAGGTGCTTCCAGTTCCCCAAAAGTATCCTAGCCTGCTGAAGGTACAGAAAGCTTTGGTGCCCCTCCACACCCCAGGTCCGGTGGCATGGTGACAGACACTCGGCCCAGCTTCCCAGGTGCATGTGCTAAGCCTCTACAAGGGCTGCTGAGGAAAGATGATTTGGATACATCAGTAACAAGTGGTCTTGACTTAAAACTTGAAGGTACTTTCTGAGGTAAATGCTGGATGTGACTTCACTAAGTGTTGACCAAGCACCCCCAGCCAGAGGTCTTTGGTGGGGTCTTTTGGTGGCCCTCACTTGGTCTTCCTGTTCCAGTGAGGGGTGTGGTGACTCAAATGCATCCCAGTATATATCTCAGTAATGCAGAGTTTGGTGCCTGAGCCCGGAAGATTGTAGGTTTGAATCCCGCCACCAGAGTAATCATACCACTGCTGAGTCTATAATCAACCCCAGCTACTCCAGGGATATTGTTGATGTTTTTTTACTTCTGCCTTGCTTTGGACAAAAGTTTCTCCTGAAAAAAATGTATATCCCCTCCTGATCTCATCTCTCAAAAGAATGTAATGCAATGTATTTGTTCCAGATTTCTCTGTGACTGGCATGACGTTCTCAGCGCTGCCGTTTGGAATCCTCAAGGCAGGGCTGTAGAGCTCTCTGGTGCCACTGGTGGCCGCTGGTGATATGGCTCAATAAAATTCCAGAGGAAGAACCCAGGTCTGCCCTCTGCCTGTTACAGGATTTTAGATTTTTTTAATCAATCAATCAATCAATAAATCAATCAATCAATCAATCAATTTATTTATTTATTTGTTTATTTGTTAAAAACGAGCTATCGTGTGAGTGCAGCTTTGTCTTTGAGTTCTCCGTCGGCCCTCTGGCACCATGAGGCAGTGGTAGGGCCCAGGTACTTGCACTAACTACCCCTCTCTCATTAGGGTTTTGCAGTTCATCCTGCTCTTCTTTAATTTCAGTCCATACCCATAGCTTGGGGAAGTTAATTAACTCTGTTGTTTATAGGAATCTGTGTCCTACCTGTGTGCAGCTAATCCAGTAGCAAAGAGCCGTGTCATAAGCACAGCATTTGCATATCTTACTCTGATGCTCATGCAAATTGTTCTCCTGAGCTCGGGTTCTCAACGAGAGCTTGATTGTCTTATTCGGCATTCTGTTTGCGCCTGGGCCACAAAGTGTATTTCCCTCAATTTCATTACCTGGAATTCATTGCCTGTCTTCCTATGTAAATTGCAATCTCGGTTCATTAGCCACCCTTAATTTAACACTGTTTTAACAATAACGAACCAATAAACAAGCGGGCAGACCAACCAAAGAGACCCTGCTGGGCCAATAACGATAAAAGGGGCAATGGTATGGTGGGTTCATCCTAATCATTTGGGCTCACGTACGATGGTAAACAAATCCAGAAAGATTCTCCCTGAGTGCGCTCATTAGTCTGCTCTGAGGTGCCTGAGCCCCACCCCCAAGCCCATTATCGCCGCCCACTTCCAGTCATCATTTACATTTCTGGTGATTGACAGCCTGGAGGATATGTTGCTTACAACAACAGGAAAGGTGTAAGGTCACATGGCACATGTACGCACATCACAAGGAGCCGGGACAATTTGATCACTTCCCATCTGAGCAGTTTTTCAGCTGCTGGCCCAGGTGACCTCTATTAGAAC
The DNA here is from genome assembly GCA_026774425.1 of Petrocephalus zakoni. NCBI lineage: Eukaryota > Metazoa > Chordata > Actinopteri > Osteoglossiformes > Mormyridae > Petrocephalus > Petrocephalus zakoni. Next base: position 22,009,810 of record JAODKN010000104.1, on the reverse strand, counting down.
ACCTCTGAGAGCGAGTGGACCTGTCCACAGCCCGCATTTCAGTGTTATACTGCCTGCTTACTGCTCCTAGGACCCGTGCTGTTTCCGGCAGGGTCAAAATGGCACCTCAAAGCCGGAGCGTAGATATTGCTCCTAGCATTCTGCAAAGCTTGTGTCGCAGAAATTACAGAGAGGCCTCACGAGAAAAAACGTTTGTGCTTGAGGAGACCGTTGAATGAGAGAGCATGAAGGGGTGACAACTATTTGTTTATTTATATATCAGTCTGCGTCAATGACAATATTTTCGCAGACCCAGAAGTCTCCTGTAGGCGGAGGGCAAGACGAATGTGCTGAAAATGGTACAAACTGTCAAAAAAAAATAAATCCTATTTTCTTTATTTATCTGCACGTCCACTTAATTTTTCTGCTCCGCAGACTGGTTTAGAGGAGGCTGTTTCTGCCAAACGCAGGCGACGCGACTCCATGGACTGTTCTTCCCACTAAAAATCTGCTCTCTCTCTCTCTTGCTCTCTCTCGCTCTCTCTCTCGCTCTCTCTCGCTCTCTCTGGCCCGAGAAGCGTCATCAGAATTTGCGTGGTGGCATGTGCAGCACTGCCAAAATATTTAAGCTGCATAAAGGCTTTGACGGCTCCATTTCTTTCCCAGCGACATTCGCGGTGAGCTGGGTGGCACTCAGCTGTGCTGATCTGTCTCAGCCTCGTTGTTTTTCCCTGACCCCCCCACTTTTGTTGTGAAATGGATGTGTCCGTGCATTTTTCCGAAAAGTAGAAAATGCGACATGAACTATTGCCTCTTATTTTCTTCTGTTTGATCGCCATCTTTACCCCTGTGACCTAACAGGATGTTCCCTCTCTGTACCCCCCCTCCCCCCCACCACCTCAGGACTGCCCCCAGATCCTGCCGTCCACGCAGATCTACATCCCCGTGGGGGTGATGAAGCCCATCACACTGCTGGCCCGCAACCTGCCGCAGCCACAGTCAGGGCAGCGCAACTACGAGTGCATTTTCCGCATCCAGGGTGTGTCGCATAGTGTCACGGCGCTGCGCTTCAACAGCACCAGCATCCAGTGCCAGAAGACAGTGGTGAGGCTTCAGCGTGCACATGCACACACACACAACCATGGAGTCCTGCTGCACACACGCATGCACAGAGGCAGACATGCAGCTGTATGACCTGTTTGTTGGATTGTGTGTGGAAATGGGCTTATAGACTGAGTGGATGGGCAGTGGACATATTGTGAATGTTGTCCCCTGTCAGCTGGCTTTTGTGTGTGCGTGTGCATGCATTTGCATGTGAGTGTGTGTGTGCGTGTTTTCCTGAAGCCCTCTTTTGCACCTCTTGCCACAGAAGAATTCTGATGATCTCATCCCATGTTGGATCACGATGGAGTCCTGTATTGAATTATGGGAGGGTTATCCACCCCCCCCCCATTTCTCACATAGACTCTGCTCCCCTGGAAAGCCTCCTCATCTCCTCCCATCTTGTGAAACTTGTTGTTCTGCATCCAGTAAGCTCTGACTAACCAAAGGCAGTTTAGCGTGTGGAATTTGGGAGCTAGGTCATCCCGAGTTACCCACCCCTCCACCAGTCAAACTTGCTGCGGTCGGGCAGAGGGATCCGCGATGTTCCCAGTCGGCAAAGTCCTTGTGGAGGATGGCGGGGGGCGTTTCACTTCAGCAAGGCTGAAAATGTGAAGGGGACGCCCAGCTGTGAGAATTGATCCTTGCTTATACTGCCGGTGGAGGCTGATGGATTGCTTGTCCTTTGTGGCAGGGCGAGGGGAAAGAAGAGAGTTTTGAGCATGACATTGGACACAATGCACAGCCTCTCTGACAAGGATGGATTCCTCTCCTCTTTCTTTTTGTCCACTTCTCAATATCTAAGCTTTACATCTCACTCTGCATCCACAAAATACTCTATCCTGCCTTGTCACACATTGGGCAAAGTCATCCACAGCCCCCATACCCTGCTGCACCCAGACCCAAAAATCTGTCCCTGTGCCGGGCGGCTCCTCTCCCCCCAGCTCCAGAGAGCGGGTCTGTTTTAGCCCGATGTTGCATCGACTCTCTGCATCAGTCTTCGTTACTGAACACCGCTTGTTGTACGCAATGCTGCTTGTCACCAGTTGGTGGCGTGTTGCTGCAGTAGCAGGTGTCTCTGTGCTATCTGTCAGCCTGAAGTGCCTTGTCTGGCCGTGTCCGGGGCTGGCTGTCGACTAGGCCCTAAGCCTTGGTGCCATAAATCCCAGCAAAACAAGTGCCTGTGGTTACTATAGCATGTGATGTGAGAGGTACAGCCACCAGCTAATGGTCTCCTATAGGCTTCCGATTCCTCTTTTCACTGATGTTTCCCAGCATTGCCCCCCCCCAAACTGTGCTGTTGTACCTAATCTGCAGCGACCTCTGGCTCCCAGGCTGCAGTGCTCAGCTGTTGGGCGCCACACTCATACACACATGCCATCATTTAAGCGCTCGAGCACGGGCTGTTTTCATGCTCCTGTACCGCAGTCACCCTTGCCGTTAGCTTACCGCACATCCGTCCCTGTACACACACGCGCCTCGCTCACTCCCGTCAGCATTAATAACATGCAACGCGCAGCGGAAGGCCATCGACCGCGGCGCTGTCCCGGAAAAGTCCTCTGCAGACGCTGGAGGAGAGTTGGGCTGGAAGTACACAGCTCCGCCTCTGTTACTGTGGAAAAGGGGAAAGACTGAAGTGGACAAAGTGTGTGTGTGTGTGTGTTTGTGTGTGTCTTGTGAACAGGCAGTGGAATTCCTTCTCATCTGCCTAATTGTTTAGGTAACTGACGGGAAGTAAGTTGACCATCTTGTGCACTGTAAGATGTAGCATTCACTCAACCTGAATAGCAAATCCCCCTCCCATCTCCCTAATACATTCCCCAGGGGGTGAGAGAGGGCACACACTGCAGAGTCTTACTGGGTTGTCTGGCCATTGTTTGCTACCTATATGTGTGTGTCGCAGTGTGCCTCTGTACCTGTCTGTGTATGCCTGTCTGTACCTGTCTGTGTACCTGTCTGTGTATGCCTGTCTGTACCTGCCTGTGTACCTGCCTGTGTACCTGCCTGTCTGTAGCTGCCTCTGTACCTGTCTGTGTACCTGTCTGTACCTGTCTGTGTACCTGCCTGTGTATGCCTGCCTGCACCTGTCTGTGTACCTGCCTGTGTATGCCTGCCTGTACCTGTCTGTCTGTGCCTGTCTGTGTACCTGCCTGTGTATGCCTGCCTGTACCTGTCTGTGTACCTGTCTGTGTATGCCTGTCTGTACCTGTCTGTGTACCTGCCTGTGTATGCCTGCCTGTACCTGTCTGTCTGTGCCTGTCTGTGTACCTGCCTGTGTATG
>JAODKN010000104.1:21951772-21976930 GCA_026774425.1 Petrocephalus zakoni | reverse complement strand
GCTCCGGGCTTTCCCCTCATCATGCTCACTCCATCTTCCACATTTGCATGAGCTCAGATCTCTGCCCTTTCTACCTTCCATGGTTATTGTTCTGTTCAAACCTTTAGTTTTGCTCGTATGTTGAAAAGCTGTCCTTTTTGACGCTAAATTGAAATGCATAGGAACAAATGATATACACAGATAAATTTAAGCCGGGGGGGAAACAAAAAATCAAGAGTTTTAATACTATATGGATTCCGATACATTTTTAAGAGTTTCAGACTTGAAGCAACTGTGACAGGTTGGCTGTTAAATGCTCATTGTGTAAATATTCTGCTATTTCCTATTTTGCTGGTTTATTACTTGTAAATAAACGCGCATCACGGGGAGATTAAAGTTTTTTGCTAAATACGACGGCTTCTGTCATCCCTCTGCGTGCAGCTTCCAGGCTTACAGTCCTTTCCTGGTTCCATAATGACGGATAGACTCATTTGTGGCCTTATGAGTTATCTGGAACGTGTTGTGTTCGCACATAAAGGCTGATTAATTCCATACTGATGACAGGCCACATGACTGTTACATACTGCATTACTCAATTTATTGACTAGTTTAGCTGACTTCACTGAGAACTTGAACTTGCATATAGGACCTTGTGTCATGTGCCTGGTCTATCCTGAACAGTCCTATCAGGAATGCTTACAAAATGCTGTCCACTGCAATCCCTTAGACTGCTAAACAGGGGCATTCTGAGGTCTTGGATTAATTGGTTTTTAAATGACTCCCTTACGCTGTTGTCATGGGTACCTATACTAATCTTATGGTAATATCAAATTGTAGTGTAATAACTCTATATAATATTTTAAAACAATCCTACAGTATTTAAGATTTTAATTGATTTAAAATAAATTGGTGTATTATGCAACATTAAATTGTATAGTTAATATGCTGGACCCATAAGTTGTTACCATTTTACCATAAAAGGTGTATTTTATATCCGCCATCTGTTATCACTTATCCGGTATAGGATTATGGCAAACCTGAAGCCTATCCCAGGATGCCCAGGGCGGGAGACACTCATAATAGGATGTCAGTGCATCACCCTAAGCCATTTATGTATAAAATAAATATACCAAAAAAGGTACGAATAATTCAGGTTTCTGAATGACTGCAAAAACCACATTAAATTTTGCCTCTCATGTTGCATGTTGCATGAAATGGAGGCTATTTACAGGCCTGAGTTTATCTGGGAAGTGGACTAACTAGGTGAGACTGCCCAAGGCCACCAAACAGCTATCTCTGTAGAAAATAGCGCACAAGTCATGACACTCATCCTCTATTTATCAGCCCTGTGAAGTGGCTGGCAGCTACCACTTCACTTCTGAGTCCACCGAACACGATCCGATAGAAATGTTCTCATTTGCTTTAAGTCAAACCGGCTGGGCTAATTCAATTAAAATTCCATCAGAGGACAGTGGCAATGGCAAGATGATGGTGAGATGATTGACTGTAAATGATTCTGTCAGAAGCAAATGTTCACTTAGTGCTAATGCTATGATAAATAGTTTGAAGGTACAGAAAGACCTGTAACTAGACCTGGGGCATATTCTTCATACATTCATTGGATCTTAAAACATCCAAGAACTCATCTAGGATCATCTAATCGTGAATACACTTATCCAGCTATTTCACCCACTGAAGAATCATATTAGCCTAACTTGATTAAATAATCCAAGAACTGCATGCTGGACACTGGACACTGATTAGGCTACATATATCAACACTCAAAACCAGGGCTAGCCACACTTTCTCATTTTGTAAGCTACTTTTAAAGTGACCAGGTCAAGATGATCTACCCATGTTAGAAATGCTAAATGTCACAATTACAGCAGCATAGTGTCAATATATTTCCTGAGAACATGGTATCCCATGCCTTCTGCAACTCAAGCCAAATGCTTTCTTTTAAATGTACAATAGATCTGTCCACTTTATTTTCCAACTCGTCACAAATGTGCTTGATGGGGACTTGACAGTGATTCTCCTTATGAAGGCTCTATCCTATAGTTTATAGAGCATAATGATCACTTTGTAGACATTTAATTTTTTTATGGGTATTTTAATGGCCAGTTCAACAAAAACAACTGAAACCTTTTAAATATGCCAATATGCTCTGATAATTTTGGCCACCACTGTATATATATATTTTTTTGTATTTGAATGTCACGAGATCTACCCGCACTACCTTCACGATCTACCATTCGAGTGCAATCGACGTATTGGGCACCCCTGATTTAAACCATGATCCACAAGTCTGTGATTGGCTGCCTAAAATGGCAAAAGTGAGGGTGCAATTACGCATTATTTGAGACTTTGCAAGCCCCATAGAAATTGCCTTCTCACTTTCTCCATTTCGTGCATCTATATATGCATATATGCATATATATATATATATATATATATATATATATATGGTAAATGGCGAAACCCTCTCCACTGAAGTGGTTATTGTCAAGGAGCAATTCATCATGATAGACTAAAAGATCTTCACAATCACCCAATAAACAGTGAATTTAAAATGCTGTTCTTATTTGCCAAATACTGTAGACTTAAATGTTAACATACTTCTTTGTACATGACTGCATTGCAGTGGTGAAAAGTAGAAAAGAACAATTACTTCGTTACTGTACTTCAGCACGTTTTTCACATTCTGTACTTAACGCAAGTCTATTACATCGTACAGCAAATATTTATAATTGACCATTGAGATTAGGGGTTTTGCCGATTATCGATACTGGCATTTTATTTTAACGATCACTGATATTAAGCAATTACAAGATGCGCTGCTGCGGCTCAGCTGCCGCCTCTTCCTCTTCGTTCTTTGCTCTTACCCCACTGCTTCATTTAATGTCTTGCCCACACCTATCTCTGATTGGCTATGTCACACGAATAATAGCCAATCAACGCTGTAGCCTTGTTGTCATGCGCACCACACACAAGCACAGCGTAAAGCCCCAAGGAGGGGAAGAGCAGAGAGGAGTTTTAGTTCAGCGTGGACTGTTGCTGAGATTGGAAGGTATGGCAGCTGACGTTTTCCCAAATTAAAACAATCCTACACACTGAAGTTATAAAACACCACAGAGCTATTTCCATAATGAAAAGTGTGCATGCTTTACCAGTTACACCGCTGAAAATGTCTGAAAAATGACCCTTGTTGTGGGCCAACGGAAGCGTCCTGCATTCACTAAATAAAAAAACCGTGCAGTAGACAATTAATATTATATTAATCACTATCACGGTCGCTACAGTTAAAGTACTTTTACTTTAAGTTTATTTACAAACAAGTACTTGCTTTTTCTAAGGTAGAAAGGCCAGAGGGCATTTCAGCTTTTACTACAGTACATTTTTGCCTCTTTAGTTCTACTTTTACTTGGGTAAATTGATTCAGTACTTCTTCCACCCTTACGGCATTGATTTTCTAATATGTAATATCATGCATTAAAGATATATACAGCGTGTGTGTATACACACACACAGATATATATATATATATATATTAGGGCTGTCAAAATTGACGCGTTAACGCGGATTAATCCAGCAATTTATTTTTTGCAATTTATTCTTCTGATGTATACACATACAGATGGTATGGAGATCCAGTTTCACATGGTTCTATTTGTACAGTGAAAGGTCCGGAAGCTGTCAGAGCACATCGTATGAGAAAGGCACCGGGAACATACACAGAAGTGGCAACACCCCCCACCCCAGGCCAAATCATCACCAAAACATAGTTGTCATGTGCAAGGCCGAAGCACCACCCCTAACCTCACCAGATCTTCATCTTCATGTCTGCTTAACACTCAGCTTATCATGAATGTTTCTTTATGGCACATCTGAGTCGGCAACCTGTGATGAGTCCTGCCATCTATACAAGGGTAAAGGACAAGCAGAAATCTTTGCGCTGAATGGAAATGCTATCTTCTGTATCCCAGAATGACGCAAAACAACTTAATTAAGTTTTGACCCCAAGGGAGACAGGTAACACTTTCCCTTTCATTTTTCATACACATGTAGTTTCATTCTCACCATGGGCGTGTTGTTACTGCCGCACAACACAACACAGTTGATTTTTTTTTTCTCATTATGTTTACTTCAGTCAGAGGAGGCACATGACCCCGAATAACAGGCAATCTACGACACGTTACTGTAAAAAAGAAAAAGAAAAACAATTCAGTCACTTTGTAGGACTTTTCTCAGATGTGTCAAGCATTCAGCTATATTTTGCTTCACTGTTCTTTGGCATTAACTAGCTGAACTTTTATGAGCTTCTTTGAGTTCGGGGGAGGTGTTTAAAAACAAAAACAAACAAATACACAAACAACAAAAAAAAAACAAGTGGCTTTAAATGTCTGTGCGATTCCAAAAGTCTCTTGGACAATATTGCATTACAATTGAAATAGACTGCAGTCCCAGCAGGAAAGGATTGATTTGACAAGCAGATCATCAATCAAATAATAATCTCATTACAGTAACACCAAATGGAAGGGTTGCTTCACAGGAAAAAATACAATTACTTCTAAGACATTACCTCTGTCATCATCCTGTGGTGTTATCTCTTAGGAGATTCATCTCTTGATGCAAGGATCACATGTCTTTTCCTCTTACAAGGTGTACATGTAGATCCATACAATTGCTGCACTCTGCTATTCCATGGGCTCCATGCTTCCTGCTGAGTTGCCCATTCAAATGATTCACTTGTCTTCAGAAGCTTACAGCTTATTATTATTTTACGCTGCATGAAAATTGCAGCGACTCTTTGTTGCTGTGGTTTCAAATCGCCAGCTCATTGTACTGCGAAAGAGAGCCGTTTCTGTACCGCCTCCTCCAGCATCTTGTTTTCCTCCTTTCGCCCCTCTTTCCTCCTTTATGAAATGTCTTAACCTCTGCAGGCCTCAGTGGATATTCACGCAGAGTTAAGCCTCGCAACTGCAAAACTGAGACATTTAGCTAAGATATGATGCTTGACAATGCAGTATTACTAAGGGAAGACAGTCAGACCGCACTGGAGCAAAACAGCACATTAAATGTTTTAATCTGGCAGCAAAGTAACTTCTGGGTACATGACCGATAAGGATCACTGAAGAAAACAAGGTTATAGAAGTGGATCAGAGACCAGAGCCGACGTCAGGCCTGCTACTGAATTAGCTAAGCGCCTGCTTGGGTAATTTTAAGCTCACAGAGAACATAAGCTCAGCCTGTGTTCTCATCAGAAGGATGTACAGGAGGCAATCAGCAATCGCAGGGCACCTATGCTGCGGATCCTACTGCCGCGTGAGCCTGGAATACCAATTCCGAGCCGTCTCCCTCTGGAACCTCTTCTGCTTCCAGCACGTTCCGCCTTCTCCGCATCAGTGTCTTCGGGATGGAAAGGAAGCCTCTTGAGAAGCCGGCTGATGGAAATAAACAGACGGGCCGGAGGAGTCCACTGTCTCTGTGCCAACAGACTCCATCTTTCTAGCTCGTCTGGCCCTCAGCGGCTGTGACTTGACTGAGCTGATCCACCTTTTCAGTCTCTCTGACGGAAATGATTTCAGCTACGGGAATGGAGTCAGTACCGGTCTGATTACCAGCCAGGGCCTTTTAGCTTCCTAAATGGAGTCAGTACCGGTCTGATTACCAGCCACAGCCTTTCAGCTTCCTGAATGGAGTCAGTATCAGTCTGATTACCAACCATGGCCTTTCAGCTTCCTGAATGGAGTCAGTACCGGTCTGATTACCAGCCACGGCCTTTCAGCTTCCTGAATGGAGTCAGTACAAGTCTGATTACTAGCTATGGCCTTTCAGCTTCATGAATGGAGTCAGTTCCAGTCTGATTACCATCTTAGTGAGGACTGTCCATTCATTTCTATGGGAAAAACCCTAATCCCATAAGACCAATCACGACAATCTTAAGCCCTACCCAGCTCTAACCTTAACCATAAGTAACCAAACAAAATACAAGATTTTCTGCATTTTTTCTTTTTTGATTGCACTCACAGATTTTTATAAAATTAAGTCTTGAAAAGTGAGGACTGCCCACCTGAACTCACTAGTCTCATTTTCTTGTAGATTTCCTATGCTTGTGAGATCCTTTGTTTTTTTCCCAGTAATGTATGTATATATGTACCCACACAAATTAGGCATCTATAGCTTTGTGGGGACTCTCCATTCATTTCTATAGGCATAACCCTAATCCCAATCCAGCCCTAACCATAACTGTAAGTAACCAAACAAAATACAAGGCTTTTAGTTTTTGCTTGAATGAATCCATGAATCATCACCTTATCATGGTGGCAGGATTTGTGTGCCTCCATTATCCAAGGAGATATGTTATCAGGGGCAATTGCCCCATGTAAGGTCTCCAAAGGCAATTTGGTCCTAGGTGAGCGACCAGACTAAGTTCAGTTACTATTGACCCTTATGATGACAAATAACAACGAGGATCGTGTTACCCCCCCGGATAGGGGAGACCGGGGCCTTGCCCTGAAGCCAGGCCTGGGGCAGGAGCTCAAGGGCAGGCACCTGGTGGCCAGACCTCTACCCAAACAACATGGGTCCACCTACCTGTGGGCCCACCACCTGTAGGGGGAGCCGTGGGGGTTGGGTGAAGTGTGGATTAGGTGGCAGTCGAAGGTGGTGAAGGTGCATTGGAGTTTACTCTGGTGGATGAGAGGGTCACCTCCCTTTGACTTTCTGTCAGGGGATGGGCTCTGTCAGTAGTATTGCATACATGCCAAACACCAGTTCAGAGTATCTGGTCTTGGAAACCTTGGAGGGAGTGCTGGAAGGCACCCCATCTGGGAACTCTATTATTCTGCCAGGGGACTTTAATACTCATGTGGGTAATGACAGTGAAACCTGGAAGGGGTTGCGAGGGATGGCCTGCCCGATCGTAATACGAGCGGTGACTGGACTTCTGTGCTAATCACAGTTTGTCCATAATGAACACAATGTTCGAGCATAAGGGTATTCATAAGTACATTTGCCACCAGATCACCCAAGGTCGCAGTTCGATGAGCGATTTTGTAATTGTATCGTTGTGTCTACGTCCATATGTTTTGGACATTTGGGTGAAGACAGGAGCTAAGCTGTCAACTGACCACCACCTGGTGGCCAGTTGGATCTATTGGCAGGGGAAGATGCCAGACTGACCTGGTAGAACCAAACACACAGTGAGGGTGTTCTGGGAACATCTGCTGGAGGCCCCAGACTAGAAAATCTTTAACTCACACCTCTTGCAGAACTTCTCTCCCGAGAGAGTCAGGGGTCATGGAGCCTGAATGGGCTATGTTCCAGAACATTTCTGACGCAGCGTTGTGCAGTTGTGGATGGAAAGTTGTTGGTGCCAGTCAGAAACCCCAAACTCAGTGGTGGACACCAGCTGTAAAGGGACCTGTCAAGCTGAAGAAGGAGGCCATCAGGGCTTTGTTAGCTCATGGGACTCCGGAATCAGTGGACAGGTACCGGAAGACCAAGTGTGATGTGGCTATAGCAGTTGCTGAAGCAAAAACTTGGGTGTGGGAGGAGTTTGGTGAGGCTATGGAAAAGGACTTTCAGTTGGCCTTGAGAAGGTTCTGGCAAACCGTCAGGTGGCTCAGGAGGGGGAAGCATATAGTGCTGGTGGGGAGCTGTTGACCTTGACTGGGGATATAGTTGGATGGTGGAAGGAATATTTTGAGGATCTCCTAAATCCCACTGATACGCCTTCCTCAGAAGAAGTAGAGCTTGAAGACTCAGAAGATGATTTGCCCATCTCTGGGGCTGAGGTCAAATAACTACTTAGTGGTAGGACACTGGGGATGGGTGAGATTCACCCTGAGTTCTTGCAGGCTCTTGATGTTGTGGGGCTGACTTAGCTGACATTGGGGACATCGCCTTTGGATCGGTAGACTGGGGTGGTGGTCCCAATCTTTAAGAAAGGGGGCTGGAGGATTTGTTCCAGCTTCGGGGGGATCATACTCCTCAGCCTTCCTTGGAAGGTCTATGCCGGGTTTGCTGGAGAGGAGGGTCCATCTGTTGGTCGAACATCAGATCCAAGAAGAACAATTCGGATTCTGTCCTGGTTGCAGAACCCTGGATCATCTCTTCACCCTCACAAGGATACTGGAGGGTTTGTGGGAGTTTGCCCAATCAGTTTTGATGTGCTTTGTGGACTTGGAAAAGGCATATGACCATGTCCCTCAGGATGTCCTGTGGGGGGTGCTCCTGCAGTATGGGGTACGGGGCCCGTTATTGCAGACCAGATCCCTGTACAAACGCAGTGAGGGTTTGGTTTACATCGCCAGCAGTAAGTTGGATGTCACGGATTCTGTTCACAATTTTTATGGACAAAATTTCTAGGCACAGCCAAGGGGCAAAGGGCATCCAGTTCAGATGCCTCAGGATCTCATCTTTGCTTTTTGCAGATGATGTGGTCTTGCTGGTGTCATCAGGCTGTGACCTGCAGCATGCGCTGAGGTGGTTTGCAGCTGAGTGTGGGCTGGCCGGGATGTGGATCAGCACCTCCAAAACTAAGGCCATGGTTCTCGACCAGAAAAGGGTGGATTGTCCTCTCCTGGTGGGGGATGACTTGCTGCCTCAAGCAGGAGTTTCTCAGGGTCTTGTTCATGAGTGAGGGAAAAAGGGAGCGTGATGTCAAATGGTAGATTGATGTCAGCAGTAATGCGGACACTGTACCAGTCTGTTTTGGTGAAGAGCTCTCAATTTACTGGTCAATCTACATTCCTACTCTCACCTATGGTCATGAGCTCTGGGTAGTGACCGAAAGAGTAAGATTGTAGATATAAGTGGCCGAAATGAGTTTCCTTCACAGGGTGGCTGGACTCAGCCTTACAGATAGGGTGAGGAACTCAGATGTCCGACAGGGGCTCAAAGTAGAGCTTCTGTTCCTCCGTATCGAAAGGAGCCAGTTTGGTGGTTTGGACATCTAACTAGGATGTCTTCTGGACGGCTCCCTGGGGAGGTGTTCCGGGCATGTCCAACCGGGAGGAGGCCCTGGGGCAGACCCAGGACATGCTTGAGAGATTATATCTCTCAGCTGGCCTGGGAACCCCTTGGTATTCCCCCAGTGGAGCTGTAAGAGGTGGCTGATGTAATACATTCATGCCCACACACACACAGACACAACCCCATGCAGTCAGCGCAGTGTTAAATCATATCCCCATTAAGAGCCGGACACTAAGGCAAAGGGTGGCAGCAGTTGGGCTCTGGAGACTAAAGCAGCAGATACTCCGGAGAGGTGCTGGGGCTCCTCCTGTATCATGCATGGCAGACCACACGTCCTGATAACAGGCGGCAGAGAAAAACAGGCTCAGTTCAGCCCATCTTCACAGCCGAGATCAGCCCACAGAGGCCGATCTGCCCGGTGTAGCTGAATCTGTGTCAGGTTGCAGTGGTGATATAAACACTGATAAAAGGGCTCAGAGTATTATCTGTTCTGGATGAAACATACCTGCCTGCGACTTATCTTTGCCCTACTGGACATAGACGAAATGCCCTTCCTATTAACACAATGAAATCTGGTATTTTTCTTATCTTGATGTCTACAGTTATTGTAGCGTAAGCTTGAATAAAAGGACTGGGGGTCAAACATGTGACTAATACTATGTGATCCTGGTTCCAAAGAAGCTTAGCAAAATTAATTTCACAACCTCCAGACCAAACTGAAATTTGCATCAAAAAGGATTTGAAAAGGAGAAATTTGAGTTCCAACAAAGAAAGGCCTGCAGCAACATACTTCATAATTCATATTATTTTTCATTCCATTTCATTATGTTTGGCAAGCGTTAACTCTCAGCCTTTTATTTAGGTGGGGGGTGGGGGGGGAGGCACAATGTAGCATTTCCAAGTGGCCGAGTGTTTTCTTCAGTAACCTACAAAAGTTGCAAATGACCAAAGTTAAAAAAATGGAACTGATACAATTTTTTCAAATCTTTTAATTCATTACCAGATGAATTTGCCTTTATGGAGGCAGTAGATGAGACCAGCCAGTCCACTGCTCAATGTAAGTTCAGGTCTGACACAGTATTCCACTGGGGCTATGTGAGGTGTAGATAAGACTTGGTGGTGTGAACCTGAAATCCCACAAAAGACAGGAAGAAGTCATTTGATTATTACATAGGTCTGATGAAGGGAAAGGTTACCACTGTCCCGGCTGTAGCGAGGGTATTTGGCCAGTGTCAACCAACATGGAGATATTCATTTAATTCCCTAGTGCTATGGAAATCAAAGCACAAGTTGACTGGGAACTCTCATTGGTTGGCACTTGAGATGATTTTATGTAGGTCAGCAAGGAAATATCCTAACCTAAGTCTGAGTAGTACCTGTGCATGGTAAACAAGAAAAAACACTGATGGATCACCTGTCAGGGCCCTGTGTGTAAGCTTCTGAAGGATACATCGGTTTTCTAACCATCTCTCCTACGATGAGACAGGCTGTGTGTAATCATCTCTCAAATGGAGATCAAATCTAATCAAATCCAAATGGACCATTGTGAGGTTCTCTTGATCCTGGAATTCTTTGTCTTTAATTAAATATTTCATATTTCATATTTGATTAATCAAGGGGCGGTGGATAGTTCAGGTCCAGGAAGTAAAAATCTAGACCAAGATTTACTTTCAGCCAACCAGCTGAGTATAAAACGTTCTCTCATGGGCATCTCTCCCTGGCTGACTCTCTCCTTTTCTTCTGGTCCCCATCCATGCCTGACTGGGCTGTATCTCATTATGACAGGGCACCACTTTTCCCTCTGGATTCACTCAGTCTTATGCTCGCACACCAGACAGACACGGTTTTGTTGCATCGACACACGTATGAGCGCCCACATAAGTGTAGGGCTATTTCCACAGAAAAAAAAACAAATAAATAGCCAGCATGGCAGCCCCTGGGTGATTCTCTGTAACACTGAACATTGCTTGACAGCTGAGAGAGTTGGGACTCGCCCAATAATGCGGGGAACACTCTGCACGTGTCTAATTGGCACGAGAGCCAGCTGACTCCAATACCTGCCATGCATTTGTCTTGAACCTGGTGAACTTTCAGCTGTTTTTTCTTCTTCTTATTTTTACTCTCTCAGTTTCTCCCACTTGCTTCTTTTAATATGATCCCCCAGCTGTCTGATACTGGAAGGAATTTCAGTTCAAAATCGGGGTCAGGGTAGCATGTTGCTCTAAGCCATTGTTTCTTAGCCCGATCTTTAGGGACCCCCAGACAGGCCGCATTTTTGATGGAGCTGGGAGGGAGCAAATATATGTACTGTCTGGCAGGGAACTGGGTGAGAGCAAAAACATGGACCGTCTGGGGATCCCTGAGGACCGGGTTGGGAAAAACACTGCCATAAGCTGTTTCTATGCAGTCAGTGATACCTTTGGTCGTATGTTAGATAAGCAGAAGCGAAGCAGCCCTGGTAAACACACAGCTTTTGCTAGCAGCATAGAGCTCCAGGCTCCAAGTTTTCTGATTAAACTTTGTTCATAGATGTGTTTTTTTCCCTAGAATTTTAACAGACTTCTCTCGAATCTTTGTAATTTCACAAGTTCTTTTTTTTTATCAAAACTGGGAGCAGCAACTTTAGGAAACTGAGGAAAATGTTTATTCTAACAGATCAGAGAATGTGCTTATGAGTTTCAGATTAAGGATCTAGAATCTGGAACAACTTGTTTGAAGATTTTCACAACTAAAGATTAGGTTTATTTATCACATCTAAAAACATGAAAACAGAAATGACAGAAATCCGGTTATCGTGCAGTACACAGGCATTACAGCTTTCTTATATGAATACCTCAGACACGGCTGAATACTGGTACTGCCGTGCACTGAGTGAACAGCAACAGTGCTGTCATCATCTAGAGCTGCTGGATAAGCTAAATATACTAACATGTTCATCTGTTTAAAAGAGGAAAACTAAATTATAAAAATGAATGAAGCAATGCAAAATTTTAAATAAAAAGTTGCTTTGGATAAAAGAATCTGGTAAACAATTAATTGTAGGCGCTGGCATACTGTAGGTCTGTAACTGGCCCTGCCAGTTCGGACTTTGGTTTGGGTGTGAATTTTGGGTCAGGGTATCAGACAAGGAGGATTCTGGGGGGCGGTTGTCCTGGAACTATCTGCTCCCCTCATGTTCTCGTTTCTGGGGTCCGGGGTATCCATAAGGGACCCCCACACGTGTCGGGGGGTTCGAATAGTGCTACAAAAGCCCCCCAAAATGACTGTTTGATGTGCTGTCAGTGCTGAAAAGAGGGTGTTTCAGTGCGTGAAACCCACAGATGGTGCAACTGAGGCTGAAGTTACTAAATGGTGATTTCAAACAATACAGTCGAACAGTTAATTTAAACATCACCATTCATTTAATAGTTCAGTCAGCAGAGTATCTATTTTTAAGATTCACTCACCTGTACTGTCACCTGCATGTTATAGTCTTATGAAGAGATGCATGACCAGTGAGCTCTCTAATGGTTCCTACACCGTGTTCTCTCTCTCTCTCTCTCTCTCTCTCTCTCGCTCTCATTTTGCCACTCACACTGCTCTGTATATGAGTTTTAGCACCAATGGGATTCATTGCCTGGTTGTTTTATACCAGTTCAGTTTTAGAGCAGACACATTCAGTTATATGACTTGTTTCAGGTTTTCAGTCACTGAAAACAGCAAAGTCCTTGCTGGAGCTTCACTTTGGTGATGTCTACATATATATCCCTCTCCTTGCACTGCCACCAGGATGAAAGCTTACAAACGTACATACAGCAATATGCTGCCAATATATATTAATAAATACGTTTTTGCTTGCCTCTCCACATTTCCGCATCGGAAAGAGCCATCAATAACCGATATTACTGTGGAAAACTAAATCTCGATATGCTGGCCAGATTTAGTAAGGAATTATAAACATGTGTCGTGGGTAGTATAAATCAAATATAAATGAAGGACTGTTTCCTGTTTTGATCATATGAACTTACCTGTGAAGTTTACCTATGAGCTTTGCATCTCCCCTGCTTGTTTAACATAAAGGTCCAACTTCCTGTTGTGCAGTGAGAAAGCAACACAGGAAAGCGGTCAGGAGCTATGAAAGTTCCCGGGCGAGATGGCCTCGGAGCCCAGAACCAGGAACTAGGTTCCTGACCTCTGTTGTGAAAACGTTCTTTAATGGCTGTCATTCTTTCATTCCCTCCCAAAGGCCAAAGGCACATCTAATAAACAGCACAAATCCACGATCTCCCCTGCTCTGGGTTTTCTTCCTCGGATGGGATTCAGTAGAAGCACAACCCAGGCTTATCTCCTCGTCGGTTGGTGCGTCCAATTAAACAACAACTACCTGGCATTTTGGCTGGACAAACATGGTAAAAAATTTTTGGTGGGCAGTGGAATAAAGCCTTGTTTTGCCCTCCAGGATGTTATGTCATGTGAAAACTATTTATTGACTATCTGCTCTTGGGGATGCATCAACATGCTAAAAGGGAACTGAATGGCTGTCCTCTAGATCAAGTGTCAGTGCTACTCTGACCGTAATCCACCAAGTCCTACCTTCAAACAACCCAACACCTTTATTTTTCTATATATGAGATGCATCTGGACCACTCCATAGAGCGAGGTATAAATGAACAAACTAGATTTCTTTGATACAGACGAGCTGAAAATATAATTTGCACAGCCTGCATCCAATCGATACTGGCCAGAAAAATGAAAAACTTTCAGATCTTGTTCTGCATTGCGGTCATTGAGCCGTACCCCACATCCTTTAAATAATACATGTGATGTTTAAAGAGATATGAAATATGAATACAAACTCATATGCATGGTTTTATTTCCCCATCTGCCTATTTATCCATCACTTCAATTTTTAAATGTTCTTCTCAGTTCAGCAGGCTGGCCTGTGAGCGCCCAAGCCTGCTGTCGTCTCTGGGGCCGCGTGGCTCCCGCCATGATGGTAACCTTGCCCTAATCCTTTTCTCTCTCCCTCCAATATTTTCGCAGGCCGGCTGTCAAACGTGCCACATCACAAAGGCGGGGTGACACAGGGAAGAATGAAAAAGAATGCATAAAATTTTTTTCTCTGCCGAAAACCTTTTTGAAAAACGTGATCTATATTCGTCGAGCCAAAATGGCGTCCAGATGAATAATGGAACAAACGGCCTGCTGCCATCGCTGCAAGGCCACGCCGTCTTCCTTACCATGCCTTAGCAACCTAGATCCTCCCTCGGCCGCTGCTGGCACGGGAACCGGCACTCTGCAACTGTTGCCGCTAATTAATCCCAGGGAGAAGAGAGGCAGTGGAAAATGTCACAGGGCTTTGGACAGAGTGCCCAGTCCAGTGAAAGCGTGCAGGCTGAGAGGATGGGTTTAGCCAATGTGAGCCTGTGGGGAAGGTGACAGAGGGAGATTAATTGCTGGGAACGGCATGGCTGTGGATGAGGGGAGGGCTCTGAGACAGAGTGCATTGGCTTTGGGAGAAGGGGTTGGGCAGGGTGCTGTCTGCTGACCTCTAATGTTCCTCTCAGCATGCACAATAAAACTCCACCCTCAGACACCCCCGCCCTCTCCTAAACATCTCCAACTCAGTTATTTTGGGGGCATTTTCATTGCACGCACTAGCTTACAAAGCTTTGGCAGAGTGTTAAAGGGCATTTTAAATCTGACAGTTATCCTTAAACTGATTTTTTTTTATCAAATCTTATAATTATAACTTTTCCATGAAGTGCACCGTTTTCACGTAGGAGATGATTGTGAAGCATGTTGATTAGCAACTGAGGCTATATTGAGGTCAGTCAGAGGCATGTCCACATTTGTCATGCAACTACATTTAAATACTGTGTAGGCTGTATTTGATGAATTTTCCTTTTCTTTCTTTCTTTCTTTCTTTCTTTCTTTCTTTCTTTCTTTCTTCCTTCATTCCTTCCTTCCTTCCTTCCTTTCTTTCTTTCTTTCTGCAATCAACTCGAATAACACTTTTTATATTTTCTTAATCTACCTAGCACTCCAAACATTGGCTTTGGAGCACTATACACTCCCAACTCAATTAACAAGCTGAGAAGGCTTGTCATTACTGCACACCATTGGTAGCGTGGTCGACCCATGAAGTTTTACAGAGACTTAGAGGGATGCTGATCTTTATGCTGGCAAAATCAATACGAGCATAGTCACCCATCAGGTTAGCAGTGGACTACTGTGTTTACAATGCCACTTATTGAGCTGGGGATTTGATGTGTGGTCTTTTTGATGTAATACTGCAATAAATCCATATTCTAGGGAATCCTGCATGGATAAGACAGTGTTCTACAATGTGTCTTATCCCTGGTTGTCTTGACAACAAGTTTAAAATTGCTGGGGCATTGCGAAAAGAATGTACAGTAAAAACGAAAGTAAGAGTTTTCTTTATTAATATCTGTATTGAATCCATGTGTGAATATATTGCTGGTATTAATATAAATCTATGCAGGTGAATAAATAACCTGAATGAATCACTTTTTATTGTGTTTTAGCTGATGTCTTATGGGCCAGAGTGCAATTCTAGGTTTATTTGTAAGGTCCCACTTCTATGATCAGGGCTGTTTATTACATAGAGTAAGGCAGCATTATTGGGAATACGTCATGGCTTATTGTTAATAGTATCAAATCAGCAGGCATGTAATGATTCATCGTATTCATGATTCAGTTCAATTCACCATATTCGGTTCACGATTCAATCTTCACGTAACTTTTGGGGGAAAAAGAAAAACGTCAAATGAAGAAAATTTAATTACCAAAAAATGCTGAAACATATTTGTAGCATTTGTAGTATCGTAGGTCTGCGTTGTCGTTTTCTGCGAAATTTACAAATGGGTTTTGTTTTATCTGTTACCTTGTTTCCTTTGTCATGTGCCAACAAATGGAAGCCAAAATGTTTCCAAACCTTTGATCTACGCGAGAATGGGGCTTCTTCAGTTCCATTCTGACCACTGTCTGTGCTTCGCTATTCTGTAATGTTGCTTCAGCAGGTTGCATCAATTGGTTGCTGGTAGGGGGGGCAGGCCAAGTTATTGCATCTTCTGCTGTCTAAACAGTGCAATTGCAGTTTGGAAGACCTACAGCCTGATAATAATTTGACCTATGTTACAGTCTGTGTTTTATTTACACAATCATAAATCCACATCCAGTTCCTCCTCTGATACAGGCTCAAACATTTAGGGCTGGGTTGCCTAAACTCTCCGTGGTTCACCTCACCTCTGCTGATGAATTTGAGTCATGCATCATGCAACAGGGATACTTTCTGAAAAATCATTAGGTCATTTTTGTTGTTGTGTGAACATCATTAAGTCTTCTTACAGAAACCAAGATGTTATAGAGCACTACTTGACAAGTATGTTTTTTTTGTTTTAAATCTAGACTGAGTGCACTCTAAAATAATGATAAAAGTACAGTATATTAAATACAAAAACCTGTAAAATAGTTATTAGCAGTAAGGTTTTATGTAGGTAGACAGAGTACACTCTAAAATAATTATAAAAGTACAGTGTATTTGATAAAGGTACAGTATATTAAATACATAAACATGAAACAGTTATTATACATTGTCAAGTATTGTGTATTGTACATAATTATATCGTGCTATACTTGTATTCGACTGCCAGCACAATAGGTTTGTTTACACGAGCATCACCATGAACACAACAGTAATGCATTGTGCTGCGACGTCACTAGGTGAATTTTTCAGCGTTTTTATAATCTTAAGGGACCACCATCGTATATGCAGTCCGTCATTTACTGGCTGTTATGTGGTGCATGACTGCAGAGATGCTGGTCCTGTGTGAGACATCGCCGTGCCTCACTGTAACCAGCCAATCACAGCAGAGCTCATCAACATATCTAGGAGCCCAACAAGCAAAGGAAAACAGCCGTTTTCAATCTAGAGCCAAATAACAGGGTCATAAACGTATGTGCTATGCAAGAGTCTCAGTATATGGTACGCCACAAAAGCACTCATCGTAACTTTGACTTTTAGTTTAGCTTTTTTTAAGAAAACTTTATTTAAAGGTTTTATCATTTTTGAAACAAAGTAACATAGAATGCAACAAAGGGAACCTCCCCCCACCCCTACCTGGGTCTAAATAAACAAAAGCATACATACATACGTGTGAAAGGAGAACATGGATTGACAACGTTCCAGAGGGAGAAAAGAAAGAAAAAAAATAAAATAAAACAGCCTGTTCATGTTGATGGTCATTATACAGACAGGAAGAAGTACCATGCTGATCAGGTAAAGGATAAGTTTCCCACATTGAAGGGGGACTAAATTGCACAAAACCTCATCCCTCATTTACCTATACCGTATCTCAGATTTTCGAGTGGCAGTATAGAGATCACGGTTTTAATCCAGTGTTTGAAGGTAGGAGGTCTGGAAGACTTCCACTGCAAAAGAATCATTTTTACAAGTCAATGGGGAAGAAAAAGTTCCTGCATTGGCCTGCAGGACGGAGACCCGCTCGTCTCGTGGAATCACACCAAGCACAGCTACTGTAGGATTGGGTTCAGTTGTCGTATCGCACATATAGGGTTAGTTTAGCGTTTTGATTAAATGATTAATGATTTAATTTTGACCTTAAAATAGGTCTGTTTTGTGACATCGGCCTTTGCCTTTGGCTCATTCATTCCACTGCTTTGGCATTAAATTGGTTAATCAGCCTGGCATTCTTAAGATGTCCTGTGGAGTCCATCGTGACTCTGCTGGGTAATTTTAAGTCCATAAACGACATTGGCATGCCTCATTGCCTGCAGTAATTGAGCCCCAGTTAGGACCTGAGAGTGCTGCACTATTACTGTGTGTTAGCGTGTTCCACTTCCACAATGGTACAACCTACTAAATCTTACGTTTACAGTATAATGTTCTTTTGCGAACGACAGCACAGAGAGACTTCCTCTGCAGCATCGGCATGCAGGAAAATGAGTCTGCTCTTTGTCAGTGACCCCAACCCCACCAATGATCACCTTGTCAGCTCTGTCACACTCCCAAGCTCTGCCTAGTTTAAATTCCGACTGAATTCTCCAGAAGCTCTCCAGTAGAATGTTTACTTGGTTTTAAATACGCTTTTAGACTGACTAACGTATCTGAATAATTCATGCATAATTCTGTTTTCCCCAACAAGAGAAAAGTGTCTTTCTGTAGGGGCTGTTCTGTAAAAATTTAACGGTTTAATCCTTTCAATCCCTGGTCATAGCAAGGCACAGGGCCATCACTAGGCTGGGGCAGTTGGGGCTGAAACCCCAAATTAAACCAAACAAGTCCTGAATGATTCATGTCGCTTGGATCTTTAACACACATGCTCTCATATTGAGAGTTCCTTACATGACTAGAGTCTTAGTCCAGGGCTGCATTTCCCAAAACCTTCATAGGATTATTATCGCTTCGATCGCATTAACATATGTGGTATTTTGATGCCCACCAAGGAGAATAGTATGAGTAAAGATTTTAATAGAAACCTATAATATTCCTTCCTGGTTGAAAAAAACTCTAGAGCTTTGGTTGTGACGTTGCATGCGAACCCTAAATTCACAGCTCATGTTAAAACATTCAGTTTGCAGTCTCACTGGGAATCTTACAAATGCATTTTCCCTTCATATTCAGACTTCTGTTTCAGATAAATAAATTCCTACATTGAATATGCAGACTATAAAATATTTTGGTGGTATTGCACTGTCATTGTATATGCGATTAATCTTGCGATTAATCCACAAAGTGTGCAATTATTTGCAATTAAAAATGAAACATTTAACAGCCCTATTCATTCATTTTCCAGAGTACAGAATTAGTACAGCCACTAGCAAGTTAGATCAAAATAAACTGGGAAAGCGAATGTTTTGATGAATCTCCACAGTATAAACACAAGGATGTGAGAATATAAAGCTTTTTAGTTAGCTGGATGACAGGTAGGGATTGGCTGTGCACCTGCAATGTTAGCAGGGGCTGCGCTGAATGAGGAAGCAGGTAATCAAAATGAATAAACAATATACCTAAAATAACCCTTTTACATGGTGATTATAGTAACATTTGTTACACTTTAAATGCACTTTAAGCGTGAAAAATACACTGAGGACAAGCAAAATTTTTTACTGAACCACCCCAGTTGGTGAGTGGCAAAAATTTCCAAAAAGTTCGACCCCTGGCACTTTTGTTGCTTTGTGCCATATTTATCATTTCCCCATTATCATTGTTATCCCCTACTATAAAGGCACTTTGAGAACTGCTTGTGAAGTAGCGCCGCTATTTTTTAGCATTTTTTAAAGTTAGCAGCTAAATTTCCCAGTGGAAAGGTGGTTGTGGAGCTAATTTTGCAATTGTACTGTCTTTTCAGTAACAGGCAATCATTCATGTTAAGTTGTAGGATAATATACCCAAAACCACCATCACTGTACTTAAATTTCACTGCTAGCATCTTCTGCGCATGGTGCAAGTACAGTGAGTGAGTGAGTGAGTGAGAAATGTACATGGATATATAATTTTTGTTGCTTTTTGGAACAACATATTGTTGATTCGTGCACCTTTCATAAGGACATATGGAGAATAGGGTCACAGCATGCCAAAAACCAAGCCTAAGAAGCATGTCTTTGGACTGGTGGAAGGAACCAGGAATACCCACAGAAGATCCACATCAACATGAGCGGAAACTCCACACTGAAGCAGGGAAAATGCTAAGTGACAATGTTCTCTTTTTACATTCACTTTGTTGTTCAGTTGGATTAGCCAATCATTGTTTGTGATGGTAACCATGGTAGTAGATCCATATGAATTGCCTTATTAACTGATAACCTATTCAAAGTGATGTTTAGTGGTTTTCAGATGAGCTCTTAATTAATTAACCTGGATTGCATGTTGGTTTAATGAATTGAACAATTCAAATAATGGTACACAATAAGCATTGCCAGGGACCTCTTATGCTAAACAAATAATTAACGAAACAATTGATTTATCTAAAGTAAAGTTCAATAGTGATACATTCTGTTTCGTTTGCATGGCAAGTGATTCAATACAGGCAGCCCGGACACTCTTTTTAGCCTCTTATTAGCCACTCTTATTAAACACACCTGTTCCACTTTCCCCATTTCTTAATTATCATGTGATAATTCATAAATTGAAATATACTAATGAACACAAATTGTTAGTTTTAATAGACATAACTATTTTCCAGGTATTCATTAACGGACACAAATCTGGTTGAGCAAATGTTACTCTTAACGTGGCAGTCAAGACGACTTAATTAAGAACATAAGAACATAAGAACTATACAAACGAGAGGAGGCCATTCGGCCCATCAAGCTCACTTGGGGAGAACTTAACTAATAGCTCAGAGTTGTTAAAATCTTATCTAGCTCTGAAATTGAGATGGAACAGTAGCGGGTCGATAAATTGGGAACTTGGAGCCAGCATTTCCTACAACATCATGGACAGTATCATGTAAATGCATGAATTTTAATTGCAGTGTGTGTGTGTGTGTGTTTTTTTTTCTTCTTTTTTTAAAATAAATCTTATCTCCCCCCAAGAGACTTCTGTGCAACAGACTGTTCTTATTATGCAATTTGTAATGTAGCCTACTTTTTATAATGTGAAAGCTTTTCTGTAGTTAAGTTATTGAAGGTAACTTCTAATGGTGCCCAGACCAAATATTATTTACAAGTCACGAGAAGCCCTTGTGAAGTTGGATGGAAGCTGCAGACAGAGATGGTAGGGTAGGGTAGGGTAGGGTAGGGTAGGGTAGTAGGGTCTCCTGACCCTATACAAATTCTCGCCAGCTTCTTGGCACTCGGAGAAAGAATCACGAAGCCAAAACACCACGACCAAAGTATACAATCAACGGACTGTGCGGAGATCGTTCCCCTAAGAGCTCTAAAGGCGGTTCTCCAAAGAGTAACACTTACAATTTAAAGTAGTATTTGCGCTGAATGGAAATGCCACAAAGATGGTAAAAGTAATAAAATGAAATTGGGGCTTATTTCTTCTGTTGTTTCTTTGGCCCAGACATATTTTTGACAGTTTTAATTTCAGAAATAAGATTTACCAAGGAATATTTTTGTCACTGTTAACCATTGTTAATGTCAATGTTGTACAAAGTATCTGCTTTTTGTATATATTTTTAAGAGTTTAGTTGACAAGTTAAGGAGTTTTGTCAAGTTGTTCTTTTTTTTTTCCTATGAGAAAACGGAAGGAAAACATAAAAAAGCAATTGATGGTTTGGTAGAGGCAGTTTATTAAAACACACCAGGCGTCTCACTCAAAAGTCACACACACATATGCAAATGCACACACACAAACAAACAAGGATGAGATATATATAGAGAGAAATAAACAAGACACTTAGCATGTGGTTTGTCTTTTTCAAGGTGTTACGGAATTAACACAGCAAAGAGTAGTAATGCAAAAAGACAGATTGAGGCCACTCACTCCCTCTTTGTAGTGAATATATAAGGAGATAGATGAGAAGCTGCAGGCCTGATCCCTCTCGCTGCACTATGGTACTGGGCAGAGGAAGCAGAGGGTGCGAGAGAGCAGGTATATAGGTGCCAGGGGTGGTTTGAGGAGCCTACAAGGCCTGGGAAACAAGCTGAAAAGAAGAAATGGAAAAGGTTGGCTCTGGACAGTGATGTGTCAATGACAATAAGAATTGAATTGAATTGCTGGCTCAGGGTAGTTATGGGAATTTGTCATTGGGAAGGCAAAGGATGACTCTATGTAGAGAATGGGACCTCTGGAAACATGGGGCAGGCCTTTCGTGGGGATTCAGGCAGCGTGGCCCCAAGAGGGGCCCCAAGAGAGCTCAGCAGCAACGGGAAAGTCGTCATTGTTCAGAACACAGGTAGAAGCTGATTTGAATACCGATATACATTTAAAGAATGAGTGAGATGATGGTGTTAAGGGGAGCCAAAGAACAGACCCATAGCCATAAAATAAACTTTATGGGGGGGGGGGGGTAGGTCTCTCTTGGCTGTTGGTGTCAGAAGGATCTCCTGTTGGGTTCCACATAACCTTTAATGTCTGCTTGGGGGGGATCTATGGGCAGGGAGCAGGGTGTCTGCTTCACTGTAACAAGTTACATATTAAAAAGGACTGAACTGGAAAGAAGTGCAAGGGAAGGATTTTTTCCCCGCTTAAATGCCAATGAACATTACTGTGTCATAGGCCTCATACCCTCTGTGGGCTGATACGGATGCGGGCCCGTCTGCTCCGAGGGTTACTGCGTCCCTGTGAAAAACTGAAGCATGGTGATGGGAGAGTGTGATCCTCCTGCAGGTGTGAAAGAAGCGGTGCTCGTTCACCGTATGCGCTGATGCACCAGAGATTATCACGAGTCACGGAATGCAAGTCTGAGTCATGTTCGAAGTCTCAGAGGGACGAGTCTGACTAAAGTCTTTGAGTTAGAATCCAAGTCAAGTCTCAAGTCTCTGTTTCTAACGTCGTATGTATCCCAGGAGTTTTTCTATTGGCTTGAATCATATGCAGTGCAATAACTAATAATGGGTTAATAGTGTACGAAGCACGATTATGATATTCGGAATGAAGAAAAAACAATATACGTTTAAAGAAACACTGTATTTCTCACTTAAACAGAAGTTGGCATTATAATGCAAACACTTTATCGCTGAGTGGCAAAGCAGATTAAAGCTTGAAGCCAACAATTTATAAAAAAAAAATAACAAAGGTACAGTTTGTGCATTATCTAAAATGTGTTCAAAACTCAACATCAGCAATTGCGTCAAGTGAAAATGCTACTTTGACCTGACTTCCTGTATATAAGCCTATGTATTGCTCCTTTTGTTTTGTTTTTTTTTGCCATAATATGGAAACAAACAAAGAGAAGTGTAAGTCTCCTTTAGTGCTCTGCTGTTTCTGAGATGGCAAATGCATTACTGCCTTTCTCAAAATTTGCGATGCAGCTTGTGAAGTTCTATGTGCTTTTTTGGAGGACAATTTTCATAAATTGGCAAAATAAGTTCAGGATTCTTTAAATAAAATAAATCAATTCAACATTAGTATCAAATAAAATCAGTGCCAGGCGCATCTGATCCAGGCTTACGCCTGGCCACTATATTTGTCTCTGAGCTACGCCTGCATGTCTGTAATATTTAAGGCTGATTAACATCCACTGAAGAGCCATTCCAACTACTGCTGTAGTCAAATACTGTGACAGAAAATGTATAGTTTCATTTCCAAAGTTCCCATTGCATTGTTATTTTTTTATTTGGACTATGCTCATCTGTGCTCTATATGAGATGTGTTGACTGTGCTGCTCTTCTCCATAGCGGAAACACACATAAATGTCTGGAAAAATTGCAGGAGCTTGCAAACATTGTGGAGCGTGCATGGTTTTGGCGTTAATTTCTGCGATCGCAGATTCGCTAGATCCCGGAGGGACTGTTTAAAAGATCAAGGAGGGTTGTAAAAAGACTTTGGTCTTCCAGAAATGTTCAGTGCCTCATTAAATTATGAAATATTCTTAAAGTTCATGAGTCTTTATCCAGGAGTTTGGGTGAAATCTGAAGTCAATTAGGAACTGTTTGCAAGTCGAGTTGGAAGCCTATTTGTGTGCGGCTCAAGTGCAATTTGCATAGGAGTTGCCAACTCAAGCGTCCATCTCTGAGACACACGCATGACTCCGGGAACGAGAGCGCATCCCTGTGGCTTATCTGAGGATTACGCCGTGGGGACCGTCCGACATGTTCTGGTGAGCTAATTCAGCCTTGGTGTTTGGAGGGAGACAGCCTGATTTACACTAGCACATGTCTGCGATACATTATAGTTCAGCGTGCTGGTGGTTCTCCTCTAGGGCTTACTGCTGATTGGCACCAGATTCCGCACCCCTTCCCCAGTCCTCTTCTAGCTCTGCCCCATGCTGTCCCACATGCTGTACAACTGAATACTCCATTAATTCCTAAATGTGCACCAATGTGCAAAGAGGCACTCAGCCGGGCATAAGGTGAGGTCACCCTTGAGTCATAGGGGATGGGGCTGATAGCAACTCCACTCTCCGTCGACCACTCCCCAGCGAGAAAATCCAGTTGCTCCCTCAGTGTCAGGACCCCCCCCCCAAGGTCACTAATGGTTACAATGGGTGGAATGGCTCATTACAGGCAGCAAACATTCAGGATACCTCAAGTATTCTCTGCTCTCTCCTCCATGAATAATTTTACACTCAGATTTGATTTTTGGAACCACAAATAAATAGCTTTCCCCCATACGCATTCTGGATTTATGTCTCTTGCAATTACAGCTGTCCGATCTATAGTATCACTGCATTAGGAGCATAAATTGGAACAACTTCACTGGCTGTTGTTCAAAGCCGTTTTCTACATTACCTGCACTGACTTGAAGTTTCATCTGCCAGAATTTTATCTGCAATGTCAAATCTGAAATTAATAAATAATAATAAATAATAAATAATAAGAATTTAAGAATAACAAAGGCGGAAGGCTTGAAACGTGATCCTTAATATCGACCTACACTAGCTGGACTATAAATATGGTTGGGACAGCAGGTGCCTTCTGTCTCCAGCCAAAATCCTGCATGGACGTGCTTTGTTTCACACGTCAGGACGCCGCGCCGCGTGCTGCACCGCGAGCTGGCAGATGACAGAGACACGCAGCACCCAGCAGGTCACCCACTCCACTGCAGACGGTCCACCTGCGTCCACCTGTGTGCATTCACCCCCGTCCCCCCACCTGGACCTCATTCTCCCCCTCCCTCCTCATGTGCACACACACACACACACACACACACACAGGCTCGCATACCTATCTAAATGGGGACCTTCTATTCATTTCTATGGGAAAAACCCTAATCCCAATTACGACACCCTTAACCCCTACCCAGACCTAACCTTGACCATAAGTAACCAACCCAAATATAAGACTTTTGGCATTTTTACTTTTTAGATTGCATTCACAGATTTTTATACAACCCCAAATCAGAAAAATTTGGTTACAGTATGGAAAACGCAAATAGAAAAGAAAGTAGTGATTTCTAAATTTACTTTAACTTGTATTACATTGAAAACAATACAACAGCACATGAGAACCTGAAACACTTCATCACTTGGTGTCTTCAGTCCCTAAGCGTCTTTTAAGTGTTGTGAAAAGGAATGGCAACATTACAAAGTGGTAAATGCTTTACTGTCCCAACTTTTTTTGAAA
>JAODKN010000104.1:21940318-21951562 GCA_026774425.1 Petrocephalus zakoni | reverse complement strand
GTCCTGCCCTATTTTAGTGAGTCTGTGTCCTGTGCCCCTTGTCGAGTGTTGTTCATACCCGTATGGTTGCTCTCGCGGTTTCTCCCTCGTTTCCCTGTTTGTTCCCTAATAAACGCCCCTTTAAAGGGCTCTATCCCAGCAGCCTGCATTATGGGTCGTTCATCCCGCCGAAAGCGTGACAGAGAGAGACAATTCATTTATTTTTTCTTTATTTATAATAATATTTTCTACAGGTACTACAATGGCTGCATCTGTACTGAACATGTACAGACTATTTTTATTGTCATTACTCCCTAAACAATACAGTATAACAACTATTTACACAGCATTTACATGGGATTGGGTATTATAGATAATCTAGAGATGATTTATAATACACAGGAGGAGCTGCATAGGTTTCATGCAAACACTATGTGATTTTAAATAAGGGGGGTTCTGCAGATACGGAGGCCCACCTGTAATGACCAACTGGGCCTCATGCATGAGGAAAATTCCCCGAGCATCCTTAACGCGGTGGCGTCAGTCATCTGCTCGGGGATGTCGGAAATGTGACGTCCGCAGAGTAGATGCCGCCCCTGTGCTCTGGAATCCCTTTCCTTCTTTCCAGCGCTCGGGCAGAGGAAGACTGAGGTTTCAAAGGCAGGCAAAAAGCAGTGCTGTTTCTGACAGCGGGAGTCTGGCTTCCAGCCTGTGCAGAGCTGTGTCTGGGTGCTGAGAACTGATGAGTGAGGAGAATAATGATACGGGGGACTGAGGAAGTGCAGACGGAGACAGGGATGCAGCGGGCTCACGGGAAGGTCAGCGGGACAAACTGCAGGCTCTCCCGGGTCCTCCTGTGTCTCGGAGAGCTGAAGAGCGAGGATTTTAATTTTGTGTTATTGAACAAAAAAAACGAAAGAACCTAAGGGCGAGTGAAGGACTCTACAGCGAAGTACGCCGTAGCAAACCAGAACACAGTCCCGCTGCTTCTCTCCCCACACAAATTCCCTCTGTCTCCTCCTGCAGGGAGCACACCTGTCCTCCTTTCCTGTTCCCACTCTCCTTGGGGAAACAAGGGCCAGCGGTGTTGCCTTAGCTCACGGGCTGGAGATGGAGTCTTGCTGGTATGGGAGAGAACAGGCATGTTCTGTGTACTGCCTGCCTTGCCGCGAGGCTTTTAACTGTGTCTGAGGGCTCTCTGCTTTCCGGGTGTTGCTGGAGGGGGGCATGTGGCCATCATGTTGACAGCATCTCTGTGCGATTTCACCTCCCCCTACCTCTATTTGCCCGCATGCTGGTTGGGGAAATGTCTGCTGCCATCCCTCTCGCCGAGAGCCCTGCAGTCTGCGTGTTGCTGATGTCATCTGTGGGGCTGCAGGCTCCTTCGCATAATTTCATGCTCCTTCTTAGCCGTCCCAGAAGTTAGAAGCTGAGAATAGTAATGAGTTTTATTGATACGCTGATATCATGTTACCTGATAGTACGGTAAACATTTGCAAAAATATTTCTGTGTACTCCTTTCATCTTGTCTGTTGCTTCGCCACTCCTGTCTGGCATTTTAAAGCACTGCCATCAGGGAAACTCTCTGTATGGGTTAGGACTAGCTTTGCTGTGGTGTATCAACGGGTCCCTTGGCATGTTATCTGAGCCTGTGTTTTTAAACAGCTTGGGAACACAACATTAGTGTCTTTCGGGTCTCCTGTATATCTACGGCCCCGTTCAGAAACAACAGGCTTAAGAAAATGAAATAGATTTATTAGGTTCTGTAAAATGTGACTTGCTAATTTTTAAATGAAGGGAACAAACCAAGCAGTTTAGCACAACATCATGGTCTTTTTATGTTGTTTCAGGGGGCGGGGTTTGGAAACTCCTGGATTGCCAGTCCGGTCATGTGTCATGTGAGAATGAATATAGGCTCAGTGGGCACTGATGCTCCGGTGCACTCATTCCAGCGGATGGGGGGAGACACCTTCTCTGGAAGCAATGGGGAGCAGCGCTGAAGCTGCAGCGTACTGAGTGGCATCACCACAATATCATGCTTAGTTCCACTGCCCCCCCCCCCAAGCCCAGCCGCCGGGCTGCAGTGAAGCAGAGCGCGTGTCATTTTACTCCAGCCTCATGAACAGCTCATTTATGTGATGCATTGCCTTGGAAAAAGATTTGGTTTAACCTGCCAACAGCGGGCCAGGTCTGTGACCAAGGTCGCCATCTCTTAGCATAGCTACATTAAGCTGCGGAAAGACCTCTGGATGGCGGTAGAGAGCTCAGAAGGTTTGGGGTCTTTTACATACAATTTCTCTATTATTTATACATTGTAACTTCGCAGAATTTTAGCCAAAGAAACCTGTATTTGTCCTGCTTGCGTAGCTGTTTTATTGTACTGTTTCACGTCGGAGGAGATCCTTTTTAGAAATTCTTTGGGTCACAAATTTGTGAATGTAACCATGCCATGCTGGTCTTTGCTGTAAAAAATGTCCTTACAGCCACTCGGCAGTGGAGCGGAGTCATGTGTGTGTCTGTTTTATTTTAGAGCCTCTGCTTCTCTCCATCTGTCCCGCTCTCGCTTTGCCGTGCCCAGCCCCACGCGCTTCACCACTATTTCCCCTATTCCGATACCCTTCTCCCCCCTTTTATCTTCAGTCCCCCAGTCACGCGGCCTCGCTCATGGTTACGCATGCTGTTTTTTTCCCCCTCTTTTTCCTGGGGGTTTGACAGTGGGACCCATAATTCCATGGTATCGCCGGCTAGCCGCTGAACCCTAATCTCTGGGCCTGACCTAGCCCCCATTTCGTCGGAACCCCCTATCCCTCTCCCTCCCCAAGTACCCCCCCACCCTCCACACACTACCTCTCCTGGGCTATTTCACAAGCCGAACCATTGGAGCAAAGAAATTGCCTGTTATCAGGGGGTCGATTTTTCATGCGCCTGTAAATTGCTTTGTATTGACACCCTGTCAGACTGGCATCTTCACGCTAACCCATGGTAGCCGCCTCAGGTGAGCTGTGCTTCTTCTCTCCAAATCGTCTCAGGTGCGAATACGTTGTGGGGCTGGGCATTTAAAATGGGGTTGAACCCAGCGGGGGGGGGGGCCGGGATAAGCACTCAGTTGTTCTTGGTCAGGGTGAGCTTATAATTCCTCTTTCAAAAGATATTTTTTACTAGACTTTATCTCTATGCACAGATATTTTTGAGGCATCTTATACCAATGCCTTCTAATTCCGCCCTCTGCTAGGATTTATTCCATTCTTTAAGCTCTGAGTTAATTAGCCTTGATTGGGCTGATTCAAACACCACTGTAGATGTCACAGTTGTTAATGGTTACATTACATGGTTACTTTTTACAAGTGCAATTTGCTTATAGAAAATTTTAAATATGTTCGCCGCTTTGTCCCTTTGTGGCTCTCAGACAAAACAGTACAAACTCAGATTCAACTTAATTAGGATTAATTGATCGCTTAGTTACTTTATTTTTCTGGAGCAGGGGAACTAAATAATTGTAAATTAATCACAGTTATTTAATTGTAATTACATGTAACACATGGACGTTAAGTGAAATTGTCTTCAGTTTGGACGTTTTCATTTGACCCTTATGTTTTCATTTATCTTTCTTATTCTCACTCATTGAACATTTTCAATAAAGGTTTCAGGAGATGCCAAGGTGTGCGTGACAGACTGTGGTTAGAATAGGCTGAGGGAAGTTAAGCTAAGGAGTTCAGCTTTCGCCTGTGAATCATGGCAATGGTCGATTTCTCTGTTTTACTCCCTAATCAGTTAAAGTGTGTTCGTACTCTACAGACCAATTAAATTGTTTTGTCGGGGCTGTTTCTATGACAGGTAGTCCCTGACTTATGATGGAGATGCGTTCCAATGACCCCCGTAACTTGGAAAATATCGTAAGTTCAGACGGGCTTTGAAACACCAAACATACAGAAAAAAATCCGTGCCCTAACACCAAGACAACTGAACTCTATCAATCGCTGGCATCTCACAAGTCGGGACTGGCTCTTGACTCTTCTCTTAAAAGAAGAATACTGGATGAGCTTCCGGGTATGGGTATGAGATCCTAGGAACCCACAGCTGATCCACACATCTCGCGCCTGTGAGCCTCAGCATCTATCAACGTGATCGTTCCTTAGTACCTCGCAAACATCACTGCCAGAGCAATGTCTGTGTTATGCTAAAAGAAACGTGCTCCCAGATGCATTTTGATACAGGAATCCAAGAGGGTTAATTAAAGCAGGATATAACATGGTAAAAATGTTACCTCAGTGTGTCTGGGCAGGTGTATTCACTTCTGAGGGTGTGTCAGTGTTTGTCCTGTGCTCAGGAGTGAGCACAGTCTTCTTTATACCACCTATTAAAGTAACTCTTACTCCATCAGTGAGGAACATCAAGTACTTCCTACTCACCATGGAGCAATTGAAATGTACTTTTAACAATCTCAGCTATTCTGATTAGAAAAGAGCAGTGCTCTTCCCCAAAGACCAAGGAATGGCTCTCCTCATGTTTCGTCTTGTTATCCTTTCAGAATTCTTCCCTTTTAATAGTCACAGGGTATGAAATAAGGACAGATGCCTAACCAAAGAGAAGAGGGACCAGTGTGAAGATCGCCACATCCTGAGAACCCCTGATGCACCCTGGTGGGTCTCAAATAGCCGTTGGAGGGTTTTGGGGCTTTGCGTACGATGTGTTCGAGGAACATGGGAGTGTTTCAGGGATTTCTGGGTGTGATGTCAGGCAGCACCTGGGCCCTGGAAGTTCCACAGGGTTCTGGAAGTTCCGTGGAGCTCTAGGTGTTCCGTGGTGTTTGAATGTGTGTGCAAGAGCTGAAGATGGGCTTAGCGTGGAGCGTGATTGTGAGGGAAGTGCCCCCCCACTCCCAATGGTACCCACCTGCGGGGATCGCGGCTTGGCACAGAGAGGGAGGAATGAAGGCAACAGGCTTAGCACAGTCTCATTCCCTGTGCTAACTGTGTTGGCTGGAGTCTTTTGTCTTAGTTGTGCCCTCACCTACTTTTTTTTACTGGTTCCCACTCCCAGGTTAAAGATTAAGAATGTGAGCAATGTCAAGCCGTTCTGAATATCGGGAGAGTTTGCTGGCGAGTAGGTTTAAGTAACAAACCTGAACTGGTTAACCGAATCTAATAGACTAGGTCAATGAAATGTAACATGTTACTTATGAGGATTGCTTTGAATTAAGAAAATATATTTTAAACGCATTCAGCAAACACTGCACGAAGTTCAGCAAAACTTTAGAAACTCACCATGGAAAAAAAAAACCCTTGATGAAAGCCCCTGGTTGGTCACTCAAAGATGGATCGATCTAGATTCGATGTGGAGACTTCGATGCGGGGCCAGATCTGTATCTGAAAGCAAAGTAAGATATGGGAATGGAAGTGAGGAGAAGCTCTTCATCTCCCCTCGGCATTACAGTTATTTGAAATATAAAAGGTCTTTGCAGAGTAACACCGCGAGAGAATTCAGACCTTCGCTTGGGTGCACGTCTATTTGTAAAGGTCAGCGTCTTTAGTCTGAATAAAGTGCCTGCAGTGTGTTCCTCCGGGGAATAGAGAGAATCCGGCAAAACACAGAGTTTGTGTTATTTTTCATGGAGTGTGCGGTGTTTAGATACTTGTGACAGGTCCTGTTCTGGGAGTCGGCAGCATCCTCGGCACATCAAAGCCGGCGCCGTGCCCGCGGGCCGCGGTAGGTGTTGCATCAGGGCCCTCGGTGCCGTTCAAACAGACATCGTTAGGGTTTACCCCAATTCTCCGGCATT
Organism: Petrocephalus zakoni; assembly: GCA_026774425.1. NCBI lineage: Eukaryota > Metazoa > Chordata > Actinopteri > Osteoglossiformes > Mormyridae > Petrocephalus > Petrocephalus zakoni. The sequence continues at coordinate 21,945,804 of JAODKN010000104.1, read as the reverse complement.
AACGGGGCAGACTGGCTGACGGCCAAGGATCTGGGATTAGAGGGCGTGAAATCGCCGGGCCGAGCCCCCCGTCGTCGTCTCGAGAAGCTGACAATGACTGCTGCCTTCAGAGAGCGCGGCACGATGGTGGGGGGCGATGGGGATTGCCGCTTCAAGGTGTCGCGGGAGCGTGGAGTCTGTGGCTCGTCTGGGGAGAAACTTGTCCTTGAAAGAGACATTAAAAATGGGGGGGGGGTCAGTTTCCCCAAATACAGGCAAAAATGGGTGCTGTCATAAGATTGATACGCAGCACCGTGCTTAGACAGCGACGGGCACTGCCACCTGGCCTTTTGGTGAGAGTGGTCCGGGCGGGCTGTGATCCCCTGCCGGACAATGTGTGATGTGCTTCTATTTTTGTCATGTGTACATTCATTTCTCCGAAGCGCCCCACCATATTTAAACATCACCGCTGACTGTAGTTCAACACACGTTTGTTGTTTCACACCTGCAGTTGGTCCTACTTGTGAGGTGCATGTTATATAAATGGGAAATGCGTAATTCAGCTGTTGGCTTTACCTTGTATGGAAGCTCACACTTCTCACCCACTTTCACGCAAATAGAGAGAAGGTGGCAAGTGACATGAGACAGGCGTGCAGATCTAGTGAGCTCACACGGAAATTTCTATCCTGCAGTGATCATGTCGAACTGAAGAAAGAAGCGTATAACTTGTCTTGCATGTGTCTGATTCTACTGGTGGAAACTTCTTAGGCTTCTTCCGCTTAATTATCGAGAAGGTGAGCAGTTACTCAGTTTCTAATATTACATCTGCACAAAATGCATTACAAATGCGTGGGGCATGTCTTAGCCCATGATAGCATACACTGGAATATAATCGATACATTATATTATTTTGCTTTAGCCAATTATACAATAAGGTTTATTTGCCTTGAGACACAATCTTCCCCACCTCATTTTTTGCCTATTTATACAGTTTGACGTTTACTGAAAAACTAGAGTATGAGTTGACAGAGATGGGTAATTCAGGTCCAGAGAGCAAAAGTTCAGATGAAGATTTTGTTTCAACCAACCAGTTGACCATAAATAGTCATAGTCACAGAGGACTCATCTGGTTGGTTGAAACAAAATCCTGGATTTTTACTCTATGGACCTGAATTACCCACCTCTGTGAGTTCAGCAAGCCAACCACCATGCACTGTAACCTGCAGTTACAATCAGATTGTAAAGTCAGTTTACTGTTTAACCACTTTGCTACTGTGTTTTTTATGTTACATATATGATTACTAAAAACTAATCAGATGACAAACAGAGAAAAGTACACAAACACAATCAATAGAGAAGCGATTTACTTGGGGGGCAATGGAAGTCTTGTCAGTTAAACTAGTCATTTTTTGCCTAAAATGATTTTTAATTAATTATTTACCCCCCAAATAAAACATTTGTTTTGGCCTGACAATATTTACCCGGAACTTGCAGCACATTGGCCCCCTGTGGAGAGCGAGCACTCCTGTTGTTTAACAGATGGGCCTGGCAAGCCCAATGCAAATGGAAGTGATCAGGCATGACAAATGTGAGCCTGTCACAGCTAATGTTGTGTTTTGATGCGTCGTCGCCTTGCATTGATGTGCAACATCTGTCAGTGAGATGCATCTGTAGACTCTGGCGACATCACCATCGCCGTCATCATCATCATCACCGTCATCATCATCACCGTCGCCGTCATCATCATCACCGTCATTATCATCACCGTCATTATCATCACCGTCGCCGTCATCATCATCACCGTCATAATCATCACCGTCGCCGTCATTATCATCACCGTCGCCGTCATCATCAGCACCACAGTCATTGTTATTATTATGAGAAAGCTGGGTGAAAGCTGTGGTTAAATGCCGCTGCGTATTTGTCATCCGTCAAGCTCTTCTGGGTCGGACCGGGATTTCCACCTTCTTGTCAGCCTTGGGGCTTCACCTCACAGGCCACTGTCCTTTGAGGGAGGCCTGTTTACTTTGCACATGCCAATTTAGTCAGTATTTGCCTATTCTCCGGTCACCAGCCCAGCATCTAATGAGAAAAGGGAGAATTTTCCGAGCGTTCCGTTGTTTATATTAATCTTGCTCTGGCATGGAGTTCCTGCTCAAGGTTGTGGGAGTCGTCGTGATCTGTGCTGTGTTTTTTTGTTTGTTTGTTTGTTCAGATTAGCTTTCCTGCTCGCCCAACACGCCTGTCTACACCCTGAGCACGTCCCGGGCTCAGCGCCCCCGCTGTCTCGGGTTGTCGAGCTGGATGGCCTAACGCCGCTACTTCCTGCCCTTATCTGCCACCCCCCAGTGAAAGGAGTGAAACGGCCCCATGAGTAGCTTAGATAGCTGACAGAAACCACCTGTTGGGAGCATTTGAAGATACTTTCTGTCATAAGCACACATTCCTGTTTCATTCATCCCTAAATTTCTGACAGAGGTTCATTTTTGGGGGACTCTTGCAGGCCTCGAAGCTGGCTGCAATGGGCCAGCAGCGCTTAGCTGTCATATAATCAGGATTTTACCAGCATCAAAGTAGGCATATGGTAAACAAGTTCCTGTTTCCCCCCCCTAGCAATTTCAGATATTATGTATAATATATATATATACTGTGTGTGGGTCAGGTGAGCAGGTCATGTGATGCGACACGATCACTCTCCTTTGTAGGCAGCTTGGTGTGTCAAAATTTTTGCCTGCCACTTCAGTCTGTGTAACATCAGCTAGACACAGACAGCTTTAAAATAAAACTGTATATTTTGTTTATTCATTTTAGTATCAAATAACATATTATGCTTAAAGTCCAGCCTTTGATCCATGAAGTAAACAAGACAATACATTTTTCCCTACAAAGCAGCTTAATAGTACTTTCAGAGAAACACTGCTCTCAGACTGCAGCCTGTGCAGGCCTTTCATTGATTTCTGCAAAGGCTTTCCGAGACCTTCTTTGTCTTCCAGAGCAGAGCTGCCTGTCCACTTCCAGTTCATTGGAGCTATGAAATCCACAAACGTCTAACCTGGCTATTTACATGTTTTGGGGTTTGGATTATATGTACGATAATATAACTAGAGAGAAAAATAGAAAGAGACAGAGCTGCAGTGTGTCTGTGTTGATGTGTGTGCAGGTAAGAGCAGTCATCATTTGTTTGTTTACAGGTATTTCCAGTTGGAAATACAGAATGTCATTCTCACTGGCATAGAAGAGTGTGAGAATGAGAGTAAGGGACAGAAGGGAGTGGGGTGGACCCCATGAGTAATTCATGGGTCTCAGTTTGGCCCCAGCCCCCTGGGTGATGAGCTGACTGGAGCCAGGGTTCGAGTGTTTGTGTCCTGGGAAGTAATCGACTCTGGAAACTGGGTACTTAGCAGCACCAGACAAATTTCTATAACACTAAGGGGGGAGGAGAGAGTTCCCGCTGGCATGTAAAGACATTCACATAAAAATACTGTCATGTGGGGCCTTCTGAGAAGAATCTTCTCCCAATGCTGATTCCAGCAATCAGACATCATCTGGTGGAATACCACATCTGGACAGCTCTGCCATATTTAATATGGCATTTGCTGAGGAAGCTTCAGAAATAGGCTTTATGCCTGGCTGTATACCTGGTCATAGAGATGTTACCCCCACTTACCTAAGGATTTAAAAATACTGCCTCTCTGCCCCCATGCCCGGCATGTAACCTTACAGTTTCTCACCACTGATGGGGTTTGTCCTGCCTGCGGTAAATCTTCTAAATATGATGCAGTCTGCCTGTTTAAAAGGTGCTGGATTGTATTGAAGTGTCTTTGGTCCCTATGTGAAAGTATAAAAAATAAAAAGAAAAGACTATTAATAGAGTAGTTAATGAAATGCTCTGTGATGGAAAGCGGTGGAAATTAAGGAATGAAATTCACTCTCAGTTTGGAGATAGGGGTCTGCGGCTGGCAGAAATTAGGAGGTGACCCCGCAGCTTGTGTTGCCTCAGAAGTTGCTCGCTTGTTGCTGAAATGAAACTTTTTAAATGATCATTGGAATGATTTTCCATTTTGTTAGCTTCGATACGCTGTTAGTGTTCATAGGCAGGTGCGTAAAAGCTTCATCTGTTCCAGCTGAAGTCCATTTTGCTCTCTGTAATTCCCTATTTAAGGCCATTGATGGAATGAATGGATGCAGGTTTTTTGTTTTTGTTTGGGAATTTTGGATATTTGTGGAAATCCCCAAAACCACCTCATAAATATATGCATACACACATACACGCATACACCTATTATCCATACAAATAAAGGATGTGTCGCTGCAATTCGTTACTTTAAAAATTCCTTTTTTTCTGACTTCCTTCAGCCAATTCATCATCCAGGTGAAGTAAACTTCAACCAGTACCTACAGCAACAATGGCTTCCATTGGCTGGCTGCATACTGGTGACCTTGGGGGTGTTACTTTCTGAATGTTCCTTGTGATCAAAGACTTGGAGAAAGCCAGGGTTTATACAAACACATTTACCCCAAGCGCTCATCTGTTTGTGCAGTGCTTTGAACACAGATGGCTACACGAGGAGAGAATGTGACTGGTGAAAACCTGCCGCTCTAGGAGGATTCAGATGTCATGTGCAAACTGGATTCTAATTTAACAAGAAAGTAATGAATATGTCAGGCTGTTCAAAGAACATACAGACACAAATTAAGACACTTATGCTTTTTGTGTTTGTATTTTGTGTGAAGAGTCATCAGATTTTGGGGGCTTTCTGGGCAACTCCACTACCATGACCGTTAAAGGCTAAATGGAAACAGTAACTTAAAGGCATTGTGAATTTGTGAGTGTTACAAAAGAACAATGTCAAATAAACGGCTGAACAGCATGCATTTTTTTCACATTACTCTGGGAAAAGTGTCATCCTGACTTGTGAAGAAGTTCGCTGTTTGTTTTTCTTGGTAAGACATTATGTTTCAGTGAAGTGGTTAAATTGGAGATGTGGTACTTAATCTGTCACTTCATAGCTGATATACAGTATAACTAAAACCAACCATAGCAAATATTAAAAAATATTTTTCAGAAGGGCAACAGTAGACATTTTTCACGCTGACTTTATGGATTCATTAAAGCCAATTGAACTAGCTAAAAGTATTTTTTAAGCATACAAATCTGTAGGTACATAGAGTCAATGGCCACTTTGTTAGGTACACCAGCTTGTTAATGCAACAGCCTGATCCTACAAGCAGTAAATCATGTGGCTGCATATATGAATATAGAAAATATAATAAGGTATTAATTTTTATTAATAATTATAATAAAATATAAAAAGGATTTGAGGTTCAGTTACTATGCAGCTAAGCTTGAGAATGGCTATGATGTGTGATCTATGCGATTTTCTCCCTCTTTCTCATGCTGCTATAGCCAGATCTGCCGGAGCCTAGATAGATATTGCACTCGATCACTTTGATTGCACTGCCTCTAGTTTCCTCAACTCTGGCTAATTCACTATTTTCTTACTTCC
>JAODKN010000104.1:21892217-21909839 GCA_026774425.1 Petrocephalus zakoni | reverse complement strand
CGTGTCAAGGGAAGGTTTCCTCTTTGCCGGAACGGCACCAGAACCAGAGTGTGCATCTGTTCCAGGCGAGGCCTGTGCATCCCGTAATAAGGTGTTTCCAAGGCTCACCGTTTCAAGGGAAGGTTTCCTCTTTGCCGGAACGGCACCAAAACCAGAGTATGCATCTGTTCCAGGCGAGGCCTGTACGTCCCGTAATAAGGTGTTTCCAAGGCTCGCCGTGTCAAGGGAAGGTCTCTTTGCCGGAACGGCACCAAAACCAGAGTATGCATCTGTTCCAGGCGAGGCCTGTGCGTCCCATAATAAGGTGTTTCCAAGGCTCGCCATGTCAGGGGAAGGTTTCCTCTTTGCCGGAACGGCACCAGAACCAAAGTGTGCATCTGTTCCAGGCGAGGCCTGTGCGTCCCATAATAAGGTGTTTCCAAGGCTCGCCGTGTCAAGGGAAGGTTTCCTCTTTGCCGGAACGGCACCAGAACCAGAGTGCGCATCTGTTCCTGGCGAGGCCTGTGCGTCCCGTAATAAGGTGTTTCCAAGGTTCGCCGTGTCAAGGGAAGGTTCCCTCTTTGCCGGAGCTCCCCAATGGAATGGCACTAGAACCAGAGTGTGCATCTGTTCCAGGTGAGGCCTGTGCGTCCCGTAATAAAGTGGCTTCAGCAGGGCTCCTGTAATTGGGTATTTATGGCACTCTTAAGGAAAGAGGTGCATCGTTATTGTGGTTAGAGCACTGCTGAATTCTCGCCTTTTGAAATTCTGACTGCAGAACAGAAGCCACCCTCGTGCCCAGTGTATGACCCACGAGTCCCTTATACAAGACCAGTCACATGTCACTGTAAGGCTGGATTCTGCTACCCCGCTGTCGCCATGCCACAGAACGTCAGCAGCAGGGGTGCACATTTTGGGCCCCGAACACAGTAGTGTGCCTGGGCCCCCCCTTCTGCCCCTATCACTCTGCATTTCCCCCTTGCTCTTCCTCCAACCAAAAACCCCTCCCAAAAATAAGGGTACAGAAAACTATATAATGTATTTACTGTTTTATTTAATGATTAAGCTGGTTGTTATGCATCTAAGGCATAAATAGCTGATAATCACGAAGGTAAATGTGCTTTGAATAAGCGATCTTATTGCATGAGGATTAGACTTACCATTCAGAAATGTAATTATAGAGGATTCAAAAGAGAAAAACAAAAAAGTAAACTGAATTGCATTATAAACAGCTAATAATCAACAAGATTGTATACTTGCTACTGTATCTGTTCAAATTTTGCTTGTTTGCAAGCCAACTTACGTTACTGCAACGTATTTACTGTTTGGCACTTTAGGCTCACCTGTTCTCTGAAAGAAATTTGCCAGCAAGTGCCTGCCCTCTTGCAACTTTACCTCTGCTATTGCTCTATGCACTCCTTGCACTTCTGAAATCCTAATTGTAGTTTGGCTTTCATCTTGGATTCAGAATCGGCGAAAGCCGACAACTGCATGCAATTTTTACATGATAGATCTGCAAGGATCAAACCACTTTTGCTTTTGGGGGTGGGGGGGGGGTGGAGAGGCGTGGGTGCAGGAAGTAGATCAAGATCAGATAAGGCAGATATGAAGATAAAGAAAACTGCAGAAGCAGAAATTATCATGTAAGTTATTTATTTCTATTATAACTATTATTAAATGTATCAACCAAAATCTAATTAGTTTTGAGGCTTTGGGAGGCCCCAGTCCAGGGCAGGAGCTTGGTGAGTCAGGTCTACCATCCCAGCGTCCTTGTTCAGCAGCAGCACCTTTATATCATTGTCTCTATTGCGGATTGCCTGGATATATTGCTGCCCAAAGTGCTTCCTATTCACCCCAACCAGAGCACTGGTCCTGTACCACTCAGGTCAAAACTTCCATATACCTTGACATCATGCACTGACAACTCATTGTCCCAGTCATCATCTATTCTGACTCAAGGGTCCATTCATCTCCAGTCCTGATTCCAGGGCAGCCAGGAACGTAATAGATGTCACCCTGGCCCATTGTCTAAATCCGACCCTGCAACCTGTAGATCCACTGTTAAACATCCATTTACTGGATGGCTCTCCTTGTGGAGGAGGGGTATGTCATGCAGAGCACAGTTCCAGTTCATCCTCAGCCAGAAATGTCCCATCAGGAACAAATCCAACTTTGTAATCAAGTCCCTCTCAGTTCTCAGTAACCCCTGGCTATTCACGTCTGACACTACCATAATTCTGTGTGTAGTTCTGTGTTTAAGGATGCTATCTTGTCTGAAACATCCTTTGTCTTTTGTGATGGTTCTACATTAAACTGGTGATTGGTTTTACATTTAAATATGCATTATAACAAGCTTTAGTTTTAGAAGAAAAACAAGTTTTTAATGACGACTAATCGCAATTAATTCATTGCAAAATGTGTGATTAATTCTTTCTTTTTTATTGACAGCTCTAATGCAAAGTATTAAAAGGCTGAACCCTTGCCAAGCCTGATTCATGGTTTCAGATTCACAGGCACCTGCCTCCCCGTAGAACTCCGAACCTGGTACCCTATCTCCAAGGTTCAATGCTGACTAACTGTCTACGTCTGCTGACACCATCTTGTTGCAAAGCTGATTGCATCGGTCAGATCAGAGTTGGAGGACGAGACTGCACACACACTGCTGCAGGATCCAGCTCCACCAACCACACCAGGCAGACTACTGAGCTGGCGATTCGCCGCTATCGGTGGCCTTTTCTGAAGCCAACATTCAGGATTATGTCTGATATTATTATGGTCTAAAACCAGATGTTTCAGTTTCATTGTCCGACCCCTGTACGTAACCAAATTAATGTGCCTCTACCTGACAGGCTTCTGCGGTATCAGAGAAATCAGTGCATGTGTTTTGTCTTGTATATCATCAGAAACCTAAATAGTATGTTTGCAGATTACCTCTTTAAAATGATTAATGTTTGTCTTTGTGCTCTACTGTTGATCAGTGGTATAACATAAGATGCATGAAAACGTGTCTGAATAATGCGTAATATGGGCTGTTTGGAGAAATAAATCAGGTTATGATTTGCCTGAAGTGAAAGTGTCCCTTTGCTTTCCCTGTAAAGCAGTATTGTTACTAAGCCGGAGAGTGGGTGACACACAGGTCTGGGATCAGTTCAATATGTGTGGAGATGTGCTCAAACCTCCTTTTATAACGTGCTGGCAGGCTCCTCGTCGGACGCGGGCTTTTCACAGAGTCCCACAATGCTGTTTTTCTCTTTCAGCCCAGCCTACAATGCCGCACCAGTGTCTAGAGCAGCAGTTTGATAACATCCTGTCAGATTCCTCACAGGACGGTGTTGCATGGTGTTTCACAATGCAGAGTGTTTCAGTCAGACAGGCTTTTTTGTACTCTCCAGATGAGCAAGGTATGTGAGATCTGTTTCCAAGACTGAATGTGTGTATTGATGTTATGGGGAGTGATTACCTGATGTCTCGGGGGCATGATGGACAGGAAGGAAGGAGATTATAGAACCAGAACTAGTGAAAAATAAGTTAATCATCGACATGGCGACTGAGTGGTTAGCAGACCCTCAGCGCTGAGTCCCATGCGGGGGGAGATTTCATGTCCTCCCTATGCTGTGTGAGTCTCCTTCTGTGTGCAGGCCAGTAGCTGGGAGCTGGGAGGAAGCAAAAACGTGAATTGTCCGAGGTTCCTCGAGGACTGGTTTGGGAAACACTGGTGTATATATACTTAAGGAGGGCCTTCCTGTTTTAGACTGAACAGCTGCTATACTATGCTGTAATGCGAGATCTGAGAATGCTATAAATGGTGTTCTGGTTGAACTTGACCAGGATTTTCCTAGAGAGTTGGGTCTTCTGGAAGAAGTAGAGACTGTGTTGAATCTCCTTGAGAAAACCTCAGTAACGTGGACCCCTAAGAACCTTAAGCCAGTAACATGTTCCAGAGCTGTGGATGTGGATGCGCTGGTTAGAGGGTTTCCTAATGTCAATAGTGAGTTAGTTGGTTGTTAGGGTATTGATGAGAAGCCCGTTGGTGAAGCTGCATGCTGCAGGGTGCTGGATCTCCTCTCTGTACACCTTCTAATAATTTCTCATAGTCCTTAATAATAATGTTTGTATCGTGGATTGTCTCACAGTCGTGGGTGAGGAGTGAATAAAGGAGGGGGCTCTGTACATAGCCCCATGGGGTGCCTGTGCACACAATCTATGTGGAGGAGTTGCCCATCCTAACAGGCTAGGGTCTTTTAGACAGAAAATTTAGCATCCAGTTGTAAATACTGATGTTGAATCCCTGTCTGAAGAGCTTGTTGATCTACATGGAAGGGATGACAGTGTTAAAAATCGGATGTATGTGTCTTCCTGCTCCAGGTGTGACAGCATGATGAAGAGCTGTGGTTTTTGCATCTTCTGTAGATCTTTTTATATGTCAGGCATATTGGTGCATCTCAACAGCAAGGGGTACAGAGGCTTTTAAATGTATCAGAAGCAGTTTTTCGAATTGCTTCACAACTATTGGTGTGAGTGCAGTAGGTTGGTAGTCATCCAGGAATGTGACTGTAGTCTGTTTGTGAATGGGGGGGGGTGGTGGTGGTCATTTTCAGATATGTGTGGACCACGGCCAGGGACAGTGACAGAGTGAATATGTCCGTAAAGACATAACTGAGTTTGTCGGCAGGCACATTAAGAACCAGTCCTGGTACGCCATCTGGGCCTGCTGCTTCCTGCCTGCTCACGCTGCAATGGGAGGCCTTTACCTCAGGGGTGGACAGGATCAGTGGCTCTTCATCAGGAGGGGGCAGCAGTTTTGTATCTAACTTGATATTGTCACAGTCAAAGCAAGCACAGAATACATACAGAGTTCATCAGGGATGGACATACTGCTGGCCGAGAGGCTTGAATGCCTTCCCATAGAGGCTTGGGGGCAGAGTTGCTGTTAAAATATTCCTCTGACCATGTATTGTATGCATTTTTGGCTGCTGTTAGATAAATTTTTTGTGATGTTTTCAGTGCAATTGCTGATATAGTCCATAACAGAAGAGGTGTACTGTCCAATATCTGTGGTAGGTTGTTTTGCAAGAATAGTGCAGTCTGTGCCAAAGAATACCTACAGTTCGAGGACTGAATACTCTGGCCACACAGTGACAGTTTTGAGTGACAGCCTCACATGCCTGATAAGCGGTTTGTAAACTGGGGCGAGGAGGTGAGGTACTGCTTTTTAACCTCAAATTTGGGGGTACGGTTTTGAACTTGCTTTGGTTAAAGTCTCCATTGTGGTGTTTATTCAAATGAAAGCCGTTCCTTCAATGCAACTGTGAAATTAGCGTGAGGTGGTATGTAAATGATAGCAATGCTAACAATTCCTTGGCCAGGTACAATGGTCTACATTTAACCATCTTGAATTCAAGATTCGCAGAGCAGTGTTTTTCAACAACTTCTACATTTTTGCACCAACCATCGTCTACATAGAAATAGAGGTAGTCTTTCACCACGGGTCTCACGAGAGTCCAATGTCCTGTAAGCCCAGTACTAAGTGCAGCCCACTAGATGGATGGAGCTATTAGCGATGCTGTGGTTTAGCCAAGTTCTGTTGAGAATCAGAATGCGACAATTATCTATTTCCTTCAGAGAAGACAAATGCAGTTTAATCCCTTCTACCTTCTTAGCTAAAGATCAAAAGTTGGCTAAAAAAAGACGCTGAAGAGGATAATCCTGCTGTTAGTGTTATTTAGCCGTGTGTATGTGCTGGCTCATTTCCCCTCTTCTTACATTCCGGCCTGTGGCATCTTCCGGTTGGCTGTGCTGCCCACTGCGAGTTCTGGGATTTTGGAGAACGTGGAGGGAAAGCCTTCAGTGCAGCAAGTTAGTTCATTGCAGGGGGCTTGGCTGTCTAACTTGTTGGTGACTGTAGAATGCTCCTCACTCTAGACATGCATGAATTCGGACTAATTAAGCTATGAAGCAAGACGAACACGGCACCACGAAACCAGCACTTATATACATCACTGTGTGTTTAGCATATAAGTTTGGGGATCCCATGCATCCATTTTACCTTGGAACAATGGAGACTGCAGTATAGCTGCAGGGGATAATGAACTTAAGAAGGGACAATTGTCACTGTAATATGGATTGCATGTTGATTTATTTATCTAAACATGCCCTAGGTTAAAATCTAAGTGCAGTGGAAGGAAAGGGACCATGAAGATTTTATTGTGCTTACTTAAAATCTACCTGGAGACATTTGTTTACTTGATTGTATCTTTTGTTTACTTGATCTTGTCTCTATATTGCCAATATTAATATTTAAAGAACGAAATATACATGCATGCTGAGATTTTGTGCTTTTACAAAGGAAAGTCTAAGTTGTTTGTGTTTTTCTAAATTGTTCTGAAGCCTGTAAATGCAAAGTAATGAGAAGACGGTTTTGGTAGGAGTGAGCATGCATTCTGGTCTCTGCCGGGCTCCAGCCGCGCTGCCAGAGCTGCTGCCACATTTCATAGGGAAAGGGAGAGACAGGGAAACAAAGAGCTCAAAGGAAGTTCAGCACGAGGCGCTAATGAAACGACGCTGCTGGGCTCGTCGCCAGCATGCCTCTGCACTGGGGCAGGTGTGGGGGATGCCACACACACACACACACACACACACACACAACCAGGTAGGCTTTGCAGTTCTGGGAACATCGAACATGGATGATCAAAGTTTATGGTGAATGTAGTGAGCGTGTCAGCGGTAAGGCATTCTTTATCACCATAGCTAAATGATACACTGGTAAAACTGGGAGCACTGCCTTGCATTGATTTATTAATTGTATTACTTAATTGCACTGATTGAGGCCACCTCCAGTACAGCACTGCTCAATGTGTGATGAAGATGAAATTTGTGTCTGTTAGTGCGGTGAATCTCTGTTTGTTGACAAGGTGCAGAGCGGATGGGTATGAGAATCAGCAACAGTGCATGTTGGGAATTAGAGTCCTTCTGTGTACACACATTCAGTTATGTCTGTTAGTGTGCGTGTGTGCATGTACATATGATGAAAGCAATGGTGACAGGAGGAGAGACAAACTAATCCACAGTCATGGGGAAGAACTGAAAGGTTTTATTTATGGGACAATGAGATTTGTGTAGTAAAAACAAAGGGACTGCATGGGGTCAGAACAGGAAAACTAGACATGGGAGACTCTATAATGGGGGAGAGCAGGGCAACACTTACAAAAAGAAGGGTTACTGCACAAATGACTGGGGAGCACAAGACAGGCAGACACTTACATACATGGACTAATGAGGAACAAACGAGAGGCAGGTGTGGTTAATAGACCCAAGAGGGAGAAAACAGAACGGACAGCACCTCTGCTGGCCAAACAGGTACATGACAAACAGATCCTGACATGCGCCTGCAACCTGAAGGTCCCCCATGGCGGTTGCTGTATAAGCTTCATGCATGGTACTTAAACTGGTCATCGCCAGTAAAAAGGTAAAATGGGAAAGGAGTTGTTTTGGATAAGAGCACCAGTGGACCATATATAAATCTTTCTGTTAGTTTTAAGTCTGGCCACTGCCATCTGACTTCTCTCATTAACTGAGTATTTTTTTTTTGTCCATAGAACTGGATGACTGGATGTTTTGTTTTTGTTCATTGCACCATTATTTGTAAAGGGTAGTGTGTGAAAATCCCAGGAGGGTGGCTGTTTCGGAGGTGCTGGGATTACCACATCTGGCATCAACAATCACACCGGGTTCCAGATTGCTTAGATCACACATATTAACCATTGTAATACATAGTGAAAGAATGATTAAGCCTCTTGACCCAGTCGACGTGCTGTATGCCAGACACACGATTCGCCATTTAAAGTAGCATACTGTTCGTCTTTAATTAACTGGCCGCTTAGTGGATGCAGGTATGTATGCAGGCATGTACTTCTAGAAGCAGGGTAACCTGGTCAGAAGGACTATTGGGGCAGAGATCGGGTGCAACTGGAGCTCATATTGCTCTTTGTGAGGGTGGAGACGTTGGAGTTCTACCTGAAGGAACCCAACACAGTGGTATTGTTTCCCGGAGTACTCACCTCCCCGGGGGAGAGACTGTTAATTGTCTGCCTCTGCCATGCTCAAAATGCAGCGATTAACCCGGCTGTTCAGTGAGAGATTGGTGTTTATAAGACCTCTTCTGATAGGAAGGCTTCTCCAAATTGTAGATTCTGTCCAATTATGCAACGCGGCATGCTGTGTGGTGTCAAACGAATACATACCAAATCTCACTTTGGTATAAGCTGTTAGGGGCTCTTTCTAAGCTGTTAGGCACTTGTAGCGGCAGGCCTGTCACCTCATCAGAATGTGTCCTTGCTATGTGATCATGGCATCATTCTTGGTGCCATCAACCTCCACCCTTATTACTGCTGCTCTGCTCTTTAGAGTTGCTTTCTTTGTTTTTTGCACATTACCTATAGTGCCCTCTGGCTCCTCGTTTCTGGCTCATCTCGGTCCACTCACCTTAGTAAGTTCATTAGGTCCAGAAGGGAAATGAACATGGAGCTCCAGAAACAAAACAAGCTCATAACAACATCAATTAAGTAGACTATTGAGTTTGACGATCACTCACTCTCTTTTTATGGTGTGACTCGTCTCCCAGGACCCCTAGTAGGGGAGCTCATGGGAGTTTTACTTACACAAACATGTTCTGAGGGCAGAACAAAAAATTATTGGTTAACCATTTTTTAGTCCTGCCCTCAGAACGTGTTTGTGTAAGTAAGATGCCCACGGGCGGTAGGGAATGGTGCCTTTCGGTATACAAAATCCACCTCCTGTTGTGAACTCGATTGGTGGGCACAGTGAGTGCACGACCTCATCTGACCATCCGTCAACATGTAGGTCTCAGTTTCTCCCTCTGTAATGTCGTATCTGCTCAATCAGTGCAGTTAGTGATGCACAATGCCAAGACCCAGGTCCACAGAGGGCTCAGTGCAATGGACGGTTACAGTGTAAAAACAACGGGATGTAGGCAGATACACACACATTATAATACATTATATACACACATTATAGAAACATACAATATACATTATAATTGGAGGGAAAGGAGGAAGTAAGCAATGAAAGGAGAGCGGTGAATGGATAATGGCTTTGGGTGAAGCTGCTTTTGCCCGTGTGTATCACCACGCTGTCAGCCCCTAACATCTTGTGCGTTTCTTGTAGCCCTGGTGAGATCAATTGTGACCGTGATCAAAGACAAACCTTACAAAGACATGTGCTGCTGATCGTCTCCTGGAGAATCGTTTGCCTGTCCTGACTACCTAAACCTGGAGGCAGGATTTAACACACACCCACACGCACACACACACGTGCAGGATAAGTGCAGCGTAACCATCTGACTATCGCGGAAGCTAAGCTAAGTGGGGAGGCCACATGGAATTTAAAATAAAATGACAATGTGCCTTAACCGCTATTTGGTTTTAGCGCGTCATACTGCTAAACAGCAACAGCATCGGTAAAATAGGAATGAAAATTGATTGATGCATAAATAATAAATAATGACAATACATGTATAATAAAAAAGTAACTAAATAGTTGGAATGAGACTGAAGTGCTGGAGTATAATGACAACCTAATATTTAAGCCAGATTTGAAAAAAAAAATGAAATATTAATGAGAGGGCTTCTGCTGCTCGGGTGAAAAGGTTACATGTTCACGGCCATTATGCGAGCTGTTTTACATAATAACACGTCCTCCGTCGTAAGCTCATTTATGAAACGAGGGCTATTTATTTGTAGTGCTTCTGCTTAGCGGCTGTGCCCCAGGGAGAGGGGGTAAGAGAGCCGTGTCCCTGGGCACCAATACCATGCTGCTGCCTGACACAAATAGCCCTCTGGTGAAAACTTAGAGCTTGTTCGTCTGTCATAAACACAGCGACTCCCCTGACATCCTTTTATACCTCACTGCACTTTAGCCTTTTTCCCCCGAAAGAATAAAAAAAAAAAAAACAAGCAGCACTGTTTGAAAAAGTTAGATTCGAAATGTGCGATATGTCTTAATATGTTTTATTTTGTTCTGATTTAAAAAAAACTTGCAATGTGCTTGCATTTAATATGATGTATTATGTGTTGGGGTGTTCGATGCTTAGGTATGGCTTTCCAGGCCGAACATCGAAGCAGACATTAGAGAGAGTTTTACTTGGTTGAGAGGTGGGTGTCCTGAGCGTTAAATGAGAGAGCAAGAGGGTTACAGTGCAGCTAAACCAAAACTTGAAGCTTAACTGTTAAACATCCAACTATTCTCTGGTTACCAGGTAGCCTTCACTGTGAACCCAACGTGCTGGTGGATCTCCAGCCAAAACTCGTCAGGAGATCAGCTTCCAGGACCTGTAATGAGAATACGTCCATTCCTGATCTACCACAGCTTCTGTGTCTTGGCTCTGCCTTGGCAACGCAAAGCTTCCCCTAATTAGGCAGAGACGTGGCGCATGGCTGCCACTATAGCGACTGCGAAGCTAAGGTGTTGTCCTACGTCTCTGAGATAATTACCTTTTCCATTCTCTGAGATAATGAGACGGATATGAGAATAAACAGGCGCCCTCACGCACCGGCGGCTTGTTTTCATCACCGCTGCCTGTAATTCAGAATCATCCACCTTCCCGTTTGCTAATTGATCACCGGGCTCCACAGTGACCGCTCACAGTGACACCCGCGGGAGCATGCCGTAACGCCTCTAAGCTAAAAACGCGAAAAAGATGCCCATTAGCACTCTGTGTCATGACCTAGTTGCCTGTCAGCCGCACTGCGGGATTTAGCTTGCACCCCCCACTGCCGGTTCCTCCCAAGCCCCTTCCTGTGCCATTGCACATGGCTTCTTCGGCGACCTTCGCCGGGGGCGGAACGGGGCGCAAGCGGCTTTGGGGGAGGAATGGCGCTCGCCGGCCTCTAAAACAGAGAAAAGGAAGGTCGTCGAGCGGCACAATGATCAAGAGTAAGAACCAATATCTGAGACGGCATGGCTGCTAGGCAACTCGGTAAAAAATATCTTTGTTTTCATACTTATTATACTGTAGGTGCTGTACTTCTCTAGGGCATAAGGGTCTGTCATGATGAAGCAGTAAGTATAAATATATTATATATTATACATGCGAAAAAGGACAGAAGTGACTGAAGAGCTGAATACATAATATGAATAGATAAATATGAACGGCAGAGTGACTGTGTGAGCCAGCCAACAGATTTATCCTGTCCAGGCTGAAATGGGGATGGGGGGCCCTGGGAGAGCAGAGGGGATGTGCATGCTCAAGGTCAACCCTATCTTCACACCCTACTTGATCTGCCCTCCACCCTCTCACCCTAACTTCTTCTTCAGTTTGGTCCCATGCGCTACAATAAATCCTGGAGGATGTCTTCCGGCTCCTCTCAGAGCGCTTAACAGCCTGGCTGACATTTGTCTCACCCCTCAGGAAAGAGGAAAGAGATAATGGCAAAAAAAGGGGGACATTTTCCGAATTTTTATGGGCTTGTTAGATTCAAGCATCTGCTTAATCAGTGGACGGGTGATGTACACAGAATGCTTAGCAAGACTGATCAGATGGACTTTCCAAACTAAATGTCTAGATGTGTCTTAGAAAAAGCTGTTTGGAAAAAAATTGTTAGGAAAATGTAACGGATGCATTATAGTCTTAAAAACACCGCAAGTTTGACCATTCAGCATGATGTATATATCAATATGCAAATACTATGGTACATAAGAAGACATTATCTGAAGGAATAATTGTGTGGTTGCTTAATAGTGCTTGTGGCAATTAGCGCTATCCAGATTGTATTAGCATCCATGCAGTTTGAACAAACTATAGCTGCAAGGCTAATCAATTTCATCAGGGATGGCTATCTAAATGGAGGCGAGGGGGAGGAACATCTTGTATTACATTTCTTAACACAACACATCAGCAAATGAGTGCTGGGCGAAGTTCTAAAGACTATCACTCCATGAACATTAACACTGGGACAAACTATTTCCAACAGTCAGACAAGATTAAGAGTGACAAATGTCTTCATCAGGCAAACCTCGTCCGGAGTCTCTTTGCTGGGGTTCGCCAACTGTAGCTATCAGTTAAATGACCAATTATAATTTTTATTTGGCTAGATTTTTAATTAACTTACAGCTAAGTAAAAATATATGAGTAGTTCTATAATCGGAGGTACATTTTGCATTTGCGAAAATTTTAGAAAAAAAATAGTTAATTTTTCAGAAATTCTTTCAAGCATGTCATTGAAAACATTCAATTTTAACAAACTAATGATTTCCAAACACTTTTACTCAGAAAAACAGATTCATCTACAGTGTGATTAATCAACTCTGTTACGGAAAAATTAGGCAGTGTGTTACTCTACCTTAGTAACAGAGTTGACTAGTAACAGTATTGATGATTTTAAACTTCAGACAAAAACTCCACTTGCTAGCATAAATGCTAACAGCACATAAATGTTAACAGCACTAATTAAATCATGGTTAAAAGTCTTATATAATGCTATGGCCTGTGACATCTCATGATCAAAAATAAGAAAAAATACAAAGCAGGCCAAATATAATGACTTTGGACACCAACTGTACCTGCAATTATAAAATCACCCACATGCTGATTCCAAGTCCAGACCATTTGGTGCAAGGCAGAGACTTGAAGTACCTTTTAATCGGGCGCCAGCGTCAGTACAACTGTCCTCTTTGAAGAACAGAGGTGCATTTCTCACAACATCTGTCTGAGTTCAAATTGTGTGGGGGTGGGAGCAAGAGCTTTTGCAAGAGCTTTCACAGACGTTGTTGCTGGAAACAGAGAGAAGTTCTGTTAACACAATGCAGGAAATCAACATAGATGTGATACTAGATCATCAACTAAATATGCTGATTCGCTGACTTGATTACTTAACATCCTATAGAAAGACTTCAATGTCTTAAATGTGGGGGTTGATGCCTTAAATGGGGGTTTAGATGAGACCAGAGACTAGTACATTTGGGGAGAAAAATATTTCTTCAAGTATTTCTTGTAATCAATCATTAAAATAATAATAACAAATGCTAAACTTTTTGATAACTTTACTGTAGCCAGCTCCACCATAGTGAGCAGCTCTTACAGAGGAGATGTTCACCTTCAAATACACAACCCAGCATGCAAAGAGCAGGTAGACCTATCAGTTGGCTTAACGCTAATATACAGACTACATCAAAAAGGATGCAGCTCTGATTTTAACAAACAACTGAGGCAGCCTGACACAGGCTGACACTCTGCTGTAATGTAGATCATACATAATAAATCAATAACACAGGAAAGGCCCTGTTCTGATGGAAATATATTCACAGCTAAAGGGTGTTTTTCGACACGACATGCAATGGAGACAGCAAACTATAAACACAGCGACAAGCTATAAACAGCCAACTAATAGTACTCTTACATGAGGCTCACTACTTTGTTCTAGGACAGCTGCCACTGAGAACGCATTAAGAAAAAGCATTATGTGTTGTCATCGGGTCAGTTATTGATATAGGACTTCATCTGTTCCTTGTGATGGGGCTGGCGTGCATAATTCCTGGGACAAAATTATTTTAATGGGGCCCCCAGGCCCAGGACAACTACCCCAGTTGTCCCCTCCAGATGCTGGGCCTGCTTTGTGATGTCCCAAAAAATATATAAAAATAAACTTCCAAAAAAAATGTCAAGCAGATCAACATGCAGATATGTGTCTCCTCTGTGTATAGCTATAAAATTTATTTACGAGGTTAAAAGTACAGACACTCCTCAACTAAAACAAATTGATCATTCTTCAACTCCTTATATAACTCAAAATTTACTCATGTCAGGTGCCTCCTCCTCTACCACCATCCAACACAGCCAGACTTACTCCCCCCTACCCTAGCCTACCCCAGCCAAGGTACAAAAAACATCACACAATCTATATAATTCTCTAATAAATGTCAGTCATATTAAATACTGTAATAAGACCTGGGCCTATGCAATGAAATTAATTCTTTACATTTGTATAAAGTACTACACTAATTAGAATAGATGCGTTCACGGTACAAGACACACTATAACTGGGAAGATGCAGCTGCCTGCCTTGTCTGCTATGCCAACTCGTGCTTACCATACTTCGGATGCTTTGCATAAGCGCGATCCATAAATAATGTGTATGGCAGGGATTTTTTACATGAGTCTGGATTTAAGTAAGTCAAATTTACATAAGGAGTGGTTTGTCTGTAAACCTAAAAAGAATAAGCTACTTTCTCCATAATGGGGTTTAGGCCGAATGATTTCTGGTGGAGTTTGAGGAAGGATGCTCTTCGGAATGTCTGGTCTTTCAAGTGCATATCAGTGTGGCTTTTTTCCAGTTGGTTTCAATTTTGTTGAAGGAGATTACAGTCTGAGTAGATGATCGATTTGATTTTAATTCAGTTTTTTTTCCGAAGCCATATGAAACTATTAGGAATTGATTAGGTAATCTGCTCATTTCCTTTATTTTATTTCCTCCTTTTATCTCCTTGACAAGTCTGGCTTGGCGTCTGCGGTAATACTCCAGCCGACCCTTTGACGTGAGGCTCGCTGAATAGGGCTCTGATTGGAGGTGACTGGCTCTGGGAGAGGACCTCAGTGGTCAGTCCTCTGGTTGTTTTTCTGTCAGCTGTTATTTGTTGTTTGCCTAGTGAGCACTCTTGGAATCTAGCCCAGCTAAACTGTAATATCTGCCACCCCCCCCACAAACACACACACACATTTTTCATTTTCCCCAGAGGTATAACATCAGAGTTAAAGCAGCTCTACTGTAATGTGCGATAGAGTTTGCTTTACAGTTGCCGCTCGTTCAAAATTGACTGAACTCTGGCATGTACACGGTGTCCTGTCTCCTAGGGCTGCTGTCACTCTAATGGCCTGCACAGCCCAGTAATAGCCCTTCTTTATACATTGCTCTGTGTATTTGTGCGTGGGTGTTGAGGTTCAACATTCAGTTTCACAAGGTTGGGGTGATGAGGGTTTTTTTATGTATGATGCAGTTCAAAGTTTAGACATTAAAAGGAGATGTCTTTGAAGGGGAATGGACTGGGATTGCTGAATTATGCATTGGCTAGAGAGGGAAGACTTCAACCAGAGGACGCAGAGACTTCAAAATCAGCCAGGCTAATAAAAGGAAAACTGATTTCTTACTCTCTTGCTCTCCGGTAAGGGTGTGGGGTTTTTTTTCCTCTGCCTAAGCTCAACTTTACTCCAAGTGAAAGTGAAACTTTTCCATACCATCCCAAGCAAGAACACTCAGCCCCTTCTCAATTTTAGTAATGGGACTGTTACATTGGGACGTGACTGACGACGCTCCACGATGTGGCTTACAAACAGTAGCGTACCTTATTCTCAAAACATAACTCAAAAGAAGCAGAGACCAAAGAGTCCACGAGGGGTCTAAACAAAGGCAGGTAGGCACTACGAGAACTAATAAAGGCTGGAACTAAACACAAGGAAACAGAGAAATCACACAGACTTGGAACAGGGTTGACAGTGGGGAACAACTTACAGCAAACACATTCACATTCAAACACCCTGAATAGCTGACAAGGGAACCAAACATGGACAGGAATATATATATATATATATATATATACACAGATAACGAGACATAAACGAGGGACAGGTGTGTATCATTAACAAAACTCAAGCACTAGCTATTACTCAGAGACCCGAAGATACAAGGAATACAGGACATAGATAAAAACTGGGCATAAGCAAGGTAAACAATGAAACTACAGGCAAGGACAGGCTGGAGTACATAAACACAAGGAAATTAATTAACATAGGATTTACAAGAATCAGAGTTCTGGGGAACAAACGCCAAAAATGTCCAAAGACAGTTTGGTATGCATGGTTAATCAGCTTGATGCTCAACCCACTCAGCCACACAGTAACCCAGGGAACAGGGAGAGCAATGGGGCCTGTAAATAGGGGTAAACCTAGGGGAACACAGGGAGCAGAACGGGATGACCACCAACACCCACTGGCCAACCAGGGAAAGTACAGACAGAACAGGACAAGGCAGGGACCGATCCTGACAGGGACTGCTTTTAATTTTATGGTCTTGCCATAGGCTGGGATTCACTCTCTCCAGATCCTGATGACTTTGAGGGTTGAGGGTTAAAAAAAAGCTTGAATAAGCTGACCATCAAAAGTTAGCTTGGGCCACCTTTTGGTGTGGAAATGGGCTAAAGCTGCCTTTGAAACAACAAAAAGCACATCTCTGTATACCAAGCTTCCTCCCAGATGGCTACTTGTTATTTATCAGATGCTGTGGGGACAAATAGAGGGGCCGGGTGTTGGTGGTGGCAGGAGGCAATGGAGAAAATTCCAGAAGGAACAATTAAGACATTGATTAGAAGCTATTATTCTGAAATAAGACCTACATGTCCTCGGCCAGATTCTACCCTAGTTAAAGCTCTTTCTCTGCTGGCATCTGTATGGTATCTGAATTTTCATCTGACACGCTATGCAACGGGCCATCCTCAGAAACACAGTGATTCTCAGGATGACTGTCTCAGCCTGACAATGGACCCAAAGTGTGACCCAATAGTACTGTTGTTTCTTCTCTTCTAATTTCTTTTCTTTCCTTTTCAAAACCCAGCCACTTAAACCACACTGCTGCCACTCAAGATCACTTCAGCTCAGTCTGAATAAACAAATGGCAGCCAATTACTGACCCACTCCATGGAGCGAGGGCATGGGTGCTGCTATTGCCTTGTGCTAATCGTCCTCTGAGTGGCGGGATATGATATGATGGCAAGGACTGAAGAGTGAATTTGATGATGCTGTGGCCCGTCTCCTCGGGTGTGCTATGGGAGAGCGGGCAAGGAGTGAGCCAGGGTGAACTGAGGTGAAATGAGTGGCAGAGGGCTCCGGGGAAAGATATGCTGTGGGACCTTCCTCACTTGGTCCCCACCCACATCCCATCCAAACCCCAATCCGAGAGAGGAGACTATAGCACCACAACCGGACCGTTTCACAGGCATAGCGTGTGTAAATGGGTTCTTATTCAATAAATACACGTATCAGATCTGTGTCTGTATCTACAGAGCCTCCTCTATGGGTGTTAAAGTATTTCTGCTGTCACTGCAGCAGGATTCATCATGAGTTGAAAATCCTGCCGAAAACCACAGGCACTGTGAAAATATTGACTCTGGATGCAAAACAAAGCAAAACAGATTAAAGCTTTCAAACAGTTATATTATTTTTGTTTTCAAAATTCTCATAGGAGACATTGTCAAGGAGGGGAAAAAGTGAGAGGTCTCTGACAAAGAGGGAACTTTGCAAAAAGTATCCGGGAACAGGTGTTACTTCAGTCTTAATGTACAACCTCTGAAAATCAATATACACCGAAGCCTGGAGCTCAGATGGACAGAGAGGAGGAACAAAGGCAGGGGAATCACTGCAGGGAAAAGGGGTTGATGGCAGTAAGTGATGCACAGCTCGGCGGGGCACGTTATCTGCCTGGTACTGGCTGAATTAGACCTGGGGAGGGCTCATTAGCCATTTTAAAGACATAGGAACATGTGTGTTCCATCTCCCAATCCTAGACATGTATGCACAGAACTCTGAAATCTTCACACACCTGATGCACTATTTTCTGCAACCGAGGTTAAAAGATTAAAAGA
>JAODKN010000104.1:21859649-21882125 GCA_026774425.1 Petrocephalus zakoni | reverse complement strand
CCCGCCCACTCTAAAGCGGCACTAAACTGCAGTCGAAACGCAAACCAAGCCGAACTGAGCCAAACCAAGGTGAGCTGTACTGAACCGTGCTGTGCCGTACTATGCAGTGGAAAAGCGCCATTTGTTATAATACCACTAACAGTTGACCATGGAATATTTAGTTGCAAGGAAATTTCAATAATGTACTTATTGCACAGGTGGCATGCTATCACGGTACCGCGCTTCAGTTCATTGAGCTCCTGAAAGCGACCCCTTCTTTCACAAATGTTTATAGAAGCGGTCTGCATGATTATGTGTTTGCTTTTATACACCTGTGGCTATAGACTGGAACTGATTGGAACACCTGAATTCAATGATTTGGAGGGGTGCCCCAATATTTTTGGCAATATAGTGTATGTGTAATGCAGTATAATGATTGCCTTAAGTAAGGTGTTACCTAAAATTCTTATTCTGTCATCCTATTCCTCTGACCTGTAGTTCTGTCCAATTCATACCTCACTAAGTCTAATAGTTCACTTTATGACACTACTGTATAAATTTTATTGAATTTGTTGGAGTGTATTGTCGCACTTTTAGCATTTAACTTGGATGCATGGCTTGCTTGAGTTGTTGTCGCGTTTGTGTGCAGTGAATGTAGCAGGCAGTGCACGTGGTCCTTATCATCCACAAGTCTGGTGTTCTGATTCTACCGATTGTCTCTCTCTGTTGACTGAGCCTTCGGTTACAAGTTGCATCAGTTGCAGACAGCTGGGAGGCTCTTCCCACACATCAGCAGAGACCCAACAGCGGAGCCCCGAATACTGAAATGGCCAAGTCCAAAGGTCTGAGGTTCCAGCATTTGCAAAAAAATTTTCCTTTTTTTTGTAATATTCAACTGCATTGATCACAGAATACTATCCACGGTAGTAAGCGTGTATCCAAGCGTGAAGAGAAGAGACGGGCGTGTACTTGTCATTGAGTGCTGACATTTGCTGCTTGGTTCAATCTTATTGTACACTGGGCAATAAATGGAGAAAGCCACTGATGTCTGCAATCAGCTGGTCAATGATTGTATGCTCATGAAGTGTATTTAACACTTAAGGTCGTCTCAATGTGCTTTACGCGGAGAGTTTCTCAGATAGAAAATAAGAAATGGAATATAAAGGGATTTGTTCTCCACAAGTAATGTCATGACCGGTTTTAAGCCATTTAGGTGCCTGTGACAGGAACTCCCATAAAGAGAGATTGTCAGAGAGGCTGAATGGGAAGAGGAAAGTGAATATCCGCTAGTGCAGTGTTCTCAAACTGAGCAAAAATGTGGCTTGTATGGGAGCACTGAGAACTGGGTTGGGAAACATTGCATAGTCTCGTTGACGCTAATAAGCTTCAGAGATGGAAACATCAGGTGACTGTTGCTGCTCAACAGCTGTGTTCCCAGCTAACAAACTAACTAATGTTAACTGTACGCTGGTGCTTCCTCCCTTAAGAACCCGAAATTGGAATCATGGGACTGGGACAATATGTCACTATGGCTCATACGGCATGCTTTGGGACAAAATATGTTGTCACAATGATTAGCACTTGTTGCCTTTTGTCTGGCACACATTATTTACTCAAATGTTAACCTGTGGGTTGAATTTTAAAAATTATTGGCAGACATTTGTAAGATGTTTATTACACATTTGCAACTGAATTTGTAAGTAAACACATATGCCATGTAATACTTGCAGCTTTTTCAACAGGCATCGAAATGAAAACAGAAAATATCGTATAAAAATTCTGCCCTTAGACCTCTTTCCAGCATTCATAAAATGAACTGAACTGAAGCAAAACAATCACAAAAATCAAGATGGAAATATGGACTGTCAAAAACCAACATTAGGACTTATCTACAGAAAATGAAGACTGTTTGCATACATTTTCCCATCCAGACACTCGCTTCCTCATGCCTCTTCTACCCTCTGACCCACCACATTGTTATTAGCATCTCCTGCCAATGGTGTGTACAGAAAGACATATGAGCAAGAAGGACATGGTACGGCTTGAACTGGGTCCCTCAGCAGGATATCGGTGCCCAGCTGTTGCAATGCCAGCAATGGAGTGCTGAGGACGAGGGTAGAAAGCTCCTCAGCCAGGGCTGTGATTTGGCCCAGGCCTCACCAGTACGAAAAAACAAAAACATGAGCATGCTTTACTGAGCATACATTAAAGCGCTGATTAACACAGAGGCATAATTTAGCACAGTGGAGACCCAAAAACAAACACTCTGAATTAAGGCCATTGGTTTTTATTCTCCCTTCCAGGATTTTGTCTGGTATGCTACTATTTTTAGCTACAGGCTTAATTTGCATAAAGAGTTGAACGTAGCAGTGTTTATCTAAATATTTTAATGCCTGATTAACCATTTTAAATAGTTATTGTTGCCTGGAGTACATCATGTATTTACCGCTAAGCCTCAAAGGCAAGGTGTTTGAATTCCGTAAAATGTGCTGCTGTTCAAATGATTAAAGCTTTTTACCCACAGACTTGGAGGGTGGGACTGTGATCCGTGAGTCCCGTGTTCAGGTGAAAGGTATGTTTGCTCTTTCCACTATCCTCTCACTGCCACAGCTTTGCTTCCGTACAAGAGAGGGGAAAGGATGCAGGGTGATCCAGCTGGACACATACCCTCCGTCCCTTACACAGTTCTCAGCCTGACAGAAGACAGACAGGTAAGCTGGGACAGTCGTATGTTCAGAGCTATGCAAGTAGGAAGGGGCCAGGGCTTTGGGTATTGGGGTCAACATCATCATGCTGGTTTTGCGCATCAGTGTCAACAGTGGAATTTTCACATTAGAAGGATATACTGTACACTATATGGACCAAAGTATGGGGATGCACCTCTTAATCAGTGAATTCAGGTGTTTCATTCAGACCTATTGCCAGCAGTGTAGAATAGCAAGCACCTAGCTATGCAGTCAGGTTTACAAACATTTGTTGAAGAATGGGTCATTCTGAAGAGCTCAGTGAATTCAAGTGTGGTACTGTCATAGGATGCCATCTTTGCAATAAGACAGTTTGTGAAATTTCTCCCCTTGCTAGATATTCCACTGTAAGTGGTATTATTGCACAGAGGAAGCATTTAGGAACAACAGAAACTCAGCTTGGAAGTGACAGACCACATAAAGTAAGAGAGCGCAGTCGCTGAGTGCTGAGGCGCACAGTGTGTAAAAGTCACCAACTCTCTGTTGACTCAATAACTGCAGAGTTCTAAACTTCCACTGGAATTAACCCCAGCATAATAACTGTGCACTGGGAGCTTCATGGAATGGGCTTCTCTGGCCGAGCAGCTGCATGCAAGCTTCACATCACCAAACACGCTGCCAAGCGTAGGATGGAGTGGTGTAAAGCACCACCAATGGACTCTGGAGCAGTGGAAACATGTTCTGTGGAGTGATGAATCACACGCATCTTCATGGCAGTCTGATGGATGACCCTGGGCTTGGTGGATGCCGGTTAAATATTACCTGCCTGACTGCATTGTGCCAACTGCAAAATTTGGTGTAGGAGGGGAAAATGGTGTGGGGTTGTTTTGCAAGGGTTGGGCTAGGCCCCTTAGTCCCAGTGAATGGAACTGTTAGTGCTTCAGCATACCAAGACATTTAAGACAATTCTGTAATTCCAGCATGGCTGTGCCCCAGTGCACAAAGCAAGGTCAATAAAGACATGGTTGGGTGAGTTTTGTGTGTAAGACCTCAACCCCACTGAAAACCTTTGGGATGAACTCGAGCAGAGATCACGAGGATTGCCGCTCCTCATGCCACGTCATGACCATTTCCGTTGCATTTCCCACATCTTCTGCAAGGCTGCACCTCAAGATTCACATTGTCTACATGCATTGTATAAATATGCGGTGAGCTTGGCTGAAGCACCATGCTTGCGTCTGGTGTTTTTAAGTTCATTTTAAAGCAGTTTTTGAAAGAGTTTTCCTGCGTAGGAGCAAGTGCGTGTGCGACTGGAGTCCTTGAAGAGTAGCTGGAATCCAAATGAAGTGTTTGTCACACTGCTGACCTTCATCAAATTGCGCAAGATATTTATTTTCCTCTTTTCTCCCAGTTTTAAAAACCCCTCCGCTTGTAGACACACACGTCACACTGCAGTTGTTAAATACTGGAGACATTTATGGACAAACAGCGCATGTAATTACAGTGATTTGGTCAAACAGCTGGCATTTTAGCTTAATGTATTCCCAGCCTGAGAGGAAGGGTGTGCGGTCCTGTGTTTGAAGTGACCCCAGCCCTCCCCTTTGGTGCCCCCCTGCCATGTCGCAGATGAAAGCCTGTCACGCGCTAATTCCATGCAAACCTTCCATTTGTGCCCTGGCTGTTGACCCCTCCCCTTTCCGCGGCCCCCCCACCAATCAAGCTCTGTCACGCCGGCGGTCACCCGTGGCTGAGTCGCTGGCAGTAATCATTTCAGGACCTGAGATATCAGGGCCCCCAGCTGACCCTTTTCACCCCTTGGCTTAAGTCTGTTGATGGGGAGACTCGCCACACTCTGAGAGATGCGAAAACATTTTAGTCCCCCTCCCCCCACCGTTTTACCTCATCGCTTCTTTAGTGGTGCCTTAGACTGCTGAGGACTCTCGTGTTGTAACCCTTTAATTGACTTAGCATCTCAGGTACATATTACAGCCTATTTCTCAGTAAGCCCTACCCCGTCTCAATTCTCAGCTAATTTCAGGTGGCCTGTTTGTGAAACTCTGTGTCTCCTAAGGTATCCCACTTCATGCTCTCTGTCCTGATAAAGTGTTTCCATTGGACTGGATTATCTTTGGCCCTTTCCTCCATAGGCCAGCAATGCCAACACACTGTGTGTGTTTGCATAATTGCAAGAAAGAGAAGCCACGTCGTTCCAGGCATTATAATTGCTGACACAGTCCCATTGAAGAATCCAGCGAAATACTTTTCCGACCACACCCGGTTCCACGATTTGCCAGTTTTATTTTTAAACCCTTAAAAGCAAAACATAGTCAATGAGAAAAAAGAAAAGATTTGGCATCAGGAGGAAATGCGGAAAAAAAGGCAACTCGCAAAATCATAACAATGGACTTTATGCCAGAGGATATGTTCTCTGGGGTCTATTCAGCGCTGCCGGCTCCGCGCTGAAACAGCTGAGCCAAGCTGCTGATAAGCAGAGCAAAGCCTCACACGGAGCGGTCAGGGCCCTGAACGAGTACCGCAGAAGCGGCCATATGCATATGCACACAACAATTACAGCGTCGGACCAAACCTAGCCATCGCCTTCTGCTGTCCCTGCTCCTACGAACATTTTAACATCCCAGTCGTTGTAAGTGAAAATACCGCATTGCACCGAGGTTAAGGCGAATTTAACAATGACTGGCCACATGAATTTAATGTGCTCTTGGGTAAAGGCCTTAAATAAAATCATGCCAATAAAAGTCTGCCTCTATAAATAAAAACCTTGACGGTTGCTTAGGTCATCTGCTGCTGAAAAACTGTACATGTAATTCCAGTGATTTGGTCAAACACCTGGCTATGGAACAATTCATAGAGTAATTAATCAAGCAACTTGAATATCCATATATCTAAGTCTGCAAAAAATGATTACTGGTAACACTTGATGGGGCACAACTAACTCAAACAAAAATCTTGAACAAAAACTCTAACAGCATGAAATACATGAACCGTTTCAACTGATTAATGATAATAGCAAACATGATATCAGTATGTAACTAACATTTAGTTTCTTAAATCATTAAGTAATAGTGTGCTACTACATTATTTGTGGCCCTTCAAGTGAAGCGTTACCAATTTTTTCTATAATCGATTAATTATCAATTAATTATGTGATCAGGCGATGATTTAATCAATTAGTTGGGGCACAGGGTTTAATTAAGTGCAAATACTTTACTTTAAAGCAAAAAGAGATATTTTAAGTGACAGTAATATAAAACCTTGGCATGGTGTAGAGCAGGGGTGCCCAATACGGCAATCGCGATCGACCAGTAGAACGCAAAGGCGAGTAGATCACGCGACATTCAAGAAATTGTTTAATGTTGGCCAATCATTTATCCTCCCTTTGGCAATTGCTACTTGATTAACGTAAAGGGCGGCCAGTCTGCTGTTGCTTAAAACTTTATTATATTAGGTTACTGAAATAAAACACAAAAGTATTGCAAGCCAATGCAGAACTCCGACGAGCAAAATGACCCAGCTAGCCTTGCGATTTATATCTACTAAAAAGGGATATAAAACAATGAGTGGGGGAGCCGGACCGAGTAAGGAACCATAAATGTATTATATTGTGATGTAATGCATTGTATTGTGCTGTGAGGGTTCATGCAGTGATGCATAGGTAGATCACTTTGACCTGGTCAGTTTAAAAGTAGCTCGCAAGTCGAAAAAGTGTCATAGAAACAAAGATTTGCTGTCTCCACCATCTTAAACATTCCAATAATAGTACTTTATATATATATATATATATATATGTATGTATATATATATATGTGTGTGTGTGTGTGTGTGTGTATGTGTTTGTTTGTTTATTTTACTTTTATATTTGCAAGCGCAACACTATTCCAGCATTTTGAAGCCTTGCTGATAAAATTTGCGACAATACATCTGCCCGCCGTACTATAGTACACATGTGTGATCCACAGACAAATGTAGTAAATATTCAAGTTCACACACACTTTGTCAACACATGGAAAAGCAAAGCATGAACTAGACTGAATACACAAACGTTAATGTTGCTAGGTGATGATGTCATTATACTCAAATCAGGAAGCAAGCTATAGAAGTGCACCATAACATGATACAATTTATGATACAAAAATGTATTGTATTTTAATTACTAATTGTTAATAACAATAACAATAAGTTGTTGCAGTCCTACATATATCATTACAAGGATACTGGTGTTGGGCAAAGGGGTAGGCAATAGACTGTAAGTCCAACAAAGATTCATTTAGTGTGGTTCCGTTTCTTTACATGGCAGAATCTCTGCAAAGACAGTGAATTTCCTTAGGAGAGAATCTGGGCAAAGACTTTACAACTACTGCCCATAAACCAAAAAACAAGTAACTTCAAAGAGACCATCAGCAAAATGTGCCAAACGTGATGGAGAGAAATCTCAGCAAGCTGGCATAGATGGGACACATAGAGGGGATGCTGCAAAAGCGCTTTGCAGCCAAAAATGTTTCCCACCACTGAGTAAAGGAAAAAATCTGAATACGTGCAAAATCAACAAAATCAGTCCAAAGTATTCAAGATCATCAGGTTGAGAATCAAATACTAAATGTTAAAAAATGCGATGTCTTCTAAATTCACAAACTATGGCTCTGTATGTCCCACTACCATACCACCTACTTGCTGACTCTATACTGTAATATATCTGTTAATATATCTGCTGCACTTTGGGGCTGCACCTCAGTACCCCCAAAACCAACAACATTTAAACTGTCCCATGACACTAAATCGGATATTGCTTAGAGTCGTTGTTGCAATTCTTTCATTTTTTTCTTTTATTCTATCTGACACAATACAAACCTGCTATCTTTTTCTCATAGTAAATAAGCATTTTTGTACACATTTGGATGCCTACTGACTTTCTGCAAGAAGTTATTAATAGGTGACAACTCGCTTTGAATAAGGTTTTCTTTCTTTTTTCCTCTTGTGTCTTGTGTTTGATTCTGCATCCAAACCAGGAAATGAGGCTGTGAACAGAAGCAAAAGAGAGGCAGCTGTTGGTGTGGGGGGGGGCAGGGGGTGGAGAGATGCAGAGTCACAACGGGGTTAGATGTTGGAGAAGTCTAAAAAGGAGAACAGTATTGATACTCATCGTATACTGTCATTGATGGCCTTTCATTGGCATCATATCCCCCGTTCCTATTCACTAGAGAACCAACAAAAGAATCCTGAATTATAACCAAATGGTTGCCATGGTGCTGAGCTGAATTGTTGGAGCTCTCTTTCTTGTTCTATTTGGGTGTGTGTGTGTGTGTGCTCACATATATGAGTGCTGGCTGCGAATAGGTAACAAAAAACAAGCCCTGAAATGTCAAGTCACATGGTGTCAGTGCTTTCTATTGCCGACATGGTGGGTGATGTCACCCTCATGGCACTTTCTTACTCTAATTAATAGGCAAAATCTCTCCTGAAATATTCCAAATGAATGGAATTTTAGAAAACTGTTAATTTCGCCTTTTGTCACATGTAAGCACATGTAATCTTATATTTATTTTAATACAATGCATTCCAAAACATATACAAATAAATATTGTAGCAAGATAATCTTAAATGAAGTGACCTGGCTTATTATATATAAATGATTGTGATTAGGTAAGTAAATATGATAGTGTGTACATGTATGTATGGATAACGATAAGTATCACACAGATAATACTGCTGCATGAATTCACTAGAGAATCACACAGTGTCATCTAGTGTTCTTCAGAAGTATAGGTAAATTATAGGAAAAGTTTAACGAAAAGCATTTACAAGTGCCAAGCCACAAAGTGATATAGATATGCATGGATAGGTATTTAATAGACACTGAGTAGGTATACAGATACAGTTATTTCCTATGAAAACAGCCAATACAAAATATTGAAATGTTGTTAGTCATTAAAACATGTGCTGTTAAAAGTGCCCTTGCTGTTTTAGCAGAGGCACAATAGCAAATAATATCCGGTGGCTTTGGTGACAAACGGGACTCCGAGCCAGGAGGGGCAGGATCAAGGAGCAGTGGTGGGGAAGGGTACAGACACGCAGGACCCAGCCTGCTACAGATTTGCTAATTGCCCGCACTGAAATGTTTACAGTTTTTCCCCATTTTTTTTATTTCCAGCGAAATTTCAAATTAGGCTCCAAAAAAGATCACAAAGATGTCTACGGCTTTGATTCCAGTGTCTCCCACACCGCCTCGTCTTCGTTGCATGGGGGGAAGTCATTTAGATTACACGGTGGTGACAAATGCCAGCGTGTAACGGGGGTGCGCCGCAGCGGGCTCTGGGGGCCGCGCTTTGTGCTGCGCGTGTCGTTACCCCCGCGTCTACGGCGGCTTTGGGGGTGGTGGGGCGAGTGAGCTGGCACTCAGACACCACCAGCCTAATTAGGGAGCCGAGCCGACCCGGCTTTCCTAATGAGGCACCTCGTTCTCGTTTGAAAACTTTGTACGCCACTTACAGGAGTTCCCGCTAATGGCTCCATCCATCAAAGGTAATCGGTCGGTACCGTGGCCAGAAATGAGGGGGGAAACCCCCTCTGTCACACGCCACTGTCACACCAAGCCCCCCCTTTCAGCTCAGTTACACCCCCTCCGTGCGGCCCCCGTGTGCCTCGGCTGCTCCTTCCTAAATGGGTGCATGTAACAGACATGAAATCGGACCGGGGCGACAAACGACGCCATGCACTACGTGCACAGTGCAAATGGTAAATGAACAAGCCAATACATAATGCCAGTAAGGCAGAAACATATATATATTTATGGCAAAAAGGGATTACATAACTATTTAATGCATGTATAGATTTTCATAGCCAGTATGAAAGTATTCATTTGGTAACCATGCACTGATTCTGCATAAGAATAACAATACGATACCTGCTTGATTTCCAGAATCCCCTATTACCATATGCCGGCTAGTACGCTACTCAGGAAGTAATCCCCAAAACTTAAGCCGATTTTTGACATGACCCGATAATAATGCCTTAAAAATGCCTGAGAATGACTAATAATTAATAGACGCATTCAATGCCATTGACGTAAATGCACCTTTAATTGATTATAAAAGTCAGTGTTCACTTTGCAATCTTAAAAATAAACGTTCACCTAGTATTCAGAAAAACAAAATATAAATTCCTGTAATAAAAGTAACTATGTTGCGTACTGTGTTTCATCAAAATAAATCACGTAATTTACGTAAGTTTGGCCAAGCCCCAGCAGTCGCATGCTGTTCTGTATCAACGTAAATGGACCATATTAATTTAAGTTAATTCTGATGATTATTTACTTAAAATCATTTAAATTACGTAAAGTCGAGTTTGACGAATACCGGGGTACTGCTGTAATCGAGGTGCGACTGTCTGCACATTTTGAGACTTCTGCGCATCAGGGAGCGCAGCTGAGCAGCCAGGTAGCCGCAGCGACCCTAAGATAAACGTCATCAGGGTTCCCCAGCTGGCGAATTTCGGTCTGCATCCGGACCGAAATACAATTTAATCCTGACAGCAAGATCGATCACCACCGCCTCGGTGAATATCATAGTTTTTACTGAAAAAAAATCAATTGAACGATTTTTAAATGATTAAATAGGGCAACTTTGTACTTATAAGGCTCCTTCAGCTGTCATACACTGCATAATAGGGTGTTGACTTGGCGTCAGCATAGATGTTTATCGCAATATTGTACTGGCTGCTTCTTATTTAGCCATTTTCCCCCCAAGCTTGAACAACAACCCAAGGCTAAAACCCTGGTTTGCTTTCCCTGTTTCAGCTGCTACCAGTGAGCAAGGTGAGCCATGCAGAATGAATTGCTGAGAATAATATGGGCTGCATACGGATTTTTTTTTTATTAGATAATTATGGGGTTAGTATGAAGTGTTACTTACATTGACTCTGTTCAGCCACACTGTCGATCGGCGCACACTGCAGTAAACTATCGACCAGTGATCGATTTGTTCATTAGTCATGCAGCTGGCTGTGGCCGTTGAATTTACAGCCTGACCCACAGAGGAACGGGAGGAATTCTAATTCTACCGTATTGCCCCCTCACTGCATTAATGATTGCTGGGAAACTTGGGGAATAGGATCACAATTATCCCTGATCCTTTAATGGCAGCAGACTCCAGGCACATGATTTCAACCACGAAACTCTCACCTGAATAATGGATCAGAGTGGTTCACTTTTAAGTGGCAGAAGGATGCTGCCTTATAGGGGTTAGTGGATTTCAACCCTCTGTTCAGCTTTGTTCTCCCCACTTTCAAAAATTCCGTATAGTGATTTATTTATCCAGCATGTTGTTGGGAAAATTTGGACATTTCTATAAGTGGGGAAAACTCTCTAGCTGAATAATTAAAGGCAGAATGAACTTTTTAAGTTCTTGCCACTTTCCGCATGAGTTTGTAGCGTTGAAGTGTTAATTCTTAATAGTATACTGAATCTAGTAATGGACCTGTATTTTTTTTCATGACATTTCATATCTCCATAGCATACTTGTGCTTTGATGTACTCTTTAATGTTGTAGAGTTAGTCATAATGGTGGGAATTATATGCCGTGGCTTTGAGTTCTTAATAACAGTGTTGGATTGGGGTATGAAAAACATTATGTAATTTCAGTAGCAAATTGGTCGCATTGTATGGTGGGGACCCTGACCTCATCTTATTAATATGCCTCCATTTTGCAACACTCCCATTGTCATTCTCAGCAGAATCTTTATCCAGGGACTGTGCATTTATGCTGAGTGAGAAATGAATCACCAATTTCAGTCGAGAATACAAACAAACAAACAAAAAAGGCTTTTAATAGTAAATGTGGCACATTCTGCATGCTATTCACCTGTTTTCACCACTAGTCTGTCACAGAACCTTTATTACAAAGGTGAATGAAAGATACTCAACAGGTGTGTAATCGAACATCACAACAATGTATAAATATGCATAAAACAATAAAAATGGCAAAACATTAAATTATATTCAATCAATTCCACACCTTTAAAATCTTTCTTTTTTTGTATTAATTGTACAAGGTGTCTTGAGCTGATAGTGGTACGGATGCAATCCCTATCCATGGATAGCACTGTCAATCATGTGTACTTACTTTTCTAGAATGTGCCCCTGTTAAATAACCCCAGCTTGACACCTGTCAACATCCTCTGGCATACATTTCGTATTCCCTCTATAATGAAGAAATACATATTATGATTCTCCCCTCCTTGTGTGTGCACACCTCAGCAGTGCAGCAAATGGCTAAGATTTCCTGTCTAATGGCAGGATTGGCCTTGGTTTCTCGTGAATAACCTGACAGAAAAGTCCTGTTATTGGAGGGGTTAATCAGTATTAAAGGCAATAAAGCACACACAGAGAGTGAACACACTGCAAAACGCCTGCACCCAGAATACAGTTTTATTAATCATCTGGTTTTTATCAGCTTTCATAGGACAATACACAAGAGTGCATTTGTAGAAGAAGCTATTTGGTAAGTTATTATTATTATTGCAATATGCTACATTACTAGGCAAGGCAAGCGTATCTGTATAGCACAGTTCAGAGGCAAGGCAATTCAAAGTGCTTTAGAAAGAATATGCATTTTTAGTTTAATTTCACTGTTCCACTAACCAATACTATGATGACTTACAGTAATTCTGGAATGCTATTATAATTTTTATCTCTAGCTTTTGACATGCAAGCGGAAAATAGCGACAGGATTTTATGTATTCATGTCACAGTACTTGAGACTGAATCAATCACACGTTTGCAGTTGCTGTGAGTTCCTGATACTGTCAGCTCTGTGTTAGAAAGGCTTCACAGGGAGATAATTATGTATGTGGGTGAGAGGGAGGCATGCCTGCAGGACTGGCTTTACCCTGCTGGCTAGCTACAGGTTTCAAGGCAAACCAGTAACAATCATGCTATTACTGATAGCGGCTTCATTGTAAGATGTAGCTCCGGAAATGCTTAGTTTCTGTGTTGTTATACTACACTGACTGAAAACAACCTGTCATCGGTTATGAAGCGTATTATCAGTTAAGGTTTTTTTAAGCATGCTTGTCATGTTTCTAGCATGTGCAGTTGTCATTTGAATTAAATACTGGATTAAATTGAATTGCATTACACATTTTCTCCCCCCACACAACATGTAAATGTCCTGAAATGGTTAACTTATATCTTCTATCCATCGTTTCACCCTCCCAATAAATCACTTTTAATTAAGTCTGCACTGTAAGAATCGTTCTTGATCTTCCTTTATTTTCTTTTCCAGATCAAAGTTAAATCTCACAGTTCGTGGAAGGAGCCGATACTTTCTTCTGCCACGCGTTACTGATCAAGTCAGATAAAATCAAAGAGACGAGGAAAGCCCAAATCCTCACCCTGATCCTCTTCTCCCGATGCGCTTGTGCCGGCTCTGTTAGGCTGGGTTCTGAATCTCGCACTGGGCCCCCCCAGCCTGAGGGAAGCTCACTACCCCCCCCCCCACCCCGTGCCACACAGGGTGCTCCTGCTGCTCATTAGTGCCGTGAGTCACGAGCTGCCTGAGAACGTCGCCGGGTGTCAGGCAGCTCTTGCTCTAAACGCCAAGCGTAAGGCATCTTTCAGTGAGTGAGTGGCACGGCTGCGAAGGAATGTCACATACGGTCGACAATCCGCAGGCAGACAGGTGATGTGCAGACAGGTAAAGTGAGATTGTCTCACCGGATACCCCAGAACTGATGAAATACACACCACGATTCATCCATATGTTGTTTTATATTTGTGTTTTGCTGTTTACTATTGCGGGAATGGCACAGTGGTGCTGTGGTTGACATTGTTGCCTCACACCGCTGGGACCAGGATTTGAGACTCTACCATAGCTCAATGTTTGTGGGGTTTGCATGTCACCATGGTGTTTCCTCCAGGTATCCCAGCCCCCGCCCAACCCCACAGTCCAAAAACCTGCAGAGATGAGTTGGAGTTACCAAATTGTCCATAGGTTAGCATCACATCCTGGATTGTTCCCTGAGATAGGCTCCAGACCACCCCGTGACCCTGAATAGCACAAGTGGTTACTGAAAATGGATGGATATTTACTATTGACTGTTGAGTTATGGTGATTTCAAGCATCATGTCTCTCACCTCCCTCAGTCTGCACCTTCTGTCAGTCACTCCAGGAGCCCATACCTTTAAAGTGAACCCACAACACTCCCATACATCTACACTGCCCATGTTCTAATCTGATGCTTTGGTTCTGGGCTGTCTTTGGGTGCACCAGTGAGCTTTTACTGCAAACAAATGACAATGCAGAACGCCGCTGTGTCTGTTCCACCCCAGCTTCTCATATGTTTTAACTGAATCCAGTTGTACCTATTACCAAAGCATAAGGACAAAGTGCCAGGAAATTATTTTAATAAACTCAGCTTGGAAATTAAAGTTTTAATTTCTTCTAGCCTTTGGTGGAGACCTTCTTAGAATACAGCAAGGAGAGGCAGCCGACTGGCCAGCGAGTGAGGAGCCAATGCCGTTGGACGCAATATCAGGCATCCCTGGTGCCAAGTGAAGAGGAGATGGACATCCATCCTGGTAACCAGTGAGCTTCAGCAGATACCCAGGTGAGATGGGCTGACCATGGTGGCTAATCATGGAGGACTTGATGCGATACATCTGTCTAGTACACGTAGCTGTCTTAACTCCTACGCTGTCCCTGTGGTAGGACCCACTTGTGTCAGGAAGTGTGGCTACATGTGAATCTCAGATCCCAGATGAAGCAGTATATGTCATTAATATGCTGTGTCCAAGGCTGATGATGTGAAGCACTCAGAAGCACTCAGCGTCCAGTCATGTCAGGCTCCATTCAGTCTTTGGTTTCGAAGAAGAGTGCAAGGTGAAGGGCACACCCCTCTCTGCCTCAATGTTTGTGTTATGTAGCTCATTCTTTATGTGTGTGTGCATGTACGTGCGCATGTGTGTTATGTTTATATTACATTGCATGTGTGTGTGGGTATATATCATTTTTGTGAGTGTAAATGTGGACATCTTCATGAAAAACACCTTTTTTACAGCCAGGTTTTTACCTTAATGAAAAGTGCCAAACCACTTCGTCACTGTTTCACAGTTTCCCCCCTGTAGTCCCCATCGTGGGCCTCGCAGAGCTGTTAGCAGATAAAATGGTTCACATCTGTAAATTAAAGGCTCAGAGATGCACTTTGCCTTGAAACAGTCTGTGTCTTCTCCATTATCCCTCCTGCAATGTCAGTGCAAGTCCAACTGTTTCAGTGATATTAAAAGCAGTTTTTTTCCAGTTGACCTGTTGTGCTTCCAGCAGTCAGAGCTTTGTAGTGCTGGGATCTCCGGTCCGACAGCAAAGCCAATTACTTTCAGAGCTATAGCACCTTTGAGAGAGGAGAGCCCTGCAGGGCTGTAGTGATGGTTTGATCATTAGTGGGTGCAATTAAATAGAACTTAGGAATCAAAGTCTATTTAATTTGACGGACTCCAAACCAGCTTTTATCATCTAGATCAGAGACAGTTATTTTGCAAGTCAAATGTGAAGTTTGTATATCTTGCTTTGTTTTTATTAACAAAAAATGTATTATACTAAACCTGTGAAAGCTGTTGATTGTTTGGCGGATGTCTGTCTTCGGAATGTGGAATGAGTCTGCAGAATTTGTTAATCCCGGTTGCCGTGGTAACCCGGTGGTTGCTGCCGAATGCCGGCCAGGAGAGTACACCCTTCAGCGAGGGGAGGCGATGTGCCCCGGGGCTCATCCCATAGCGACCCAGAATGATAGCACCACCTGTCACTCATACCACAGACCAAGATTTCTGATTTAAGGAAATGCTTTCGATTAAGGAACTGAGAATGTTTTCAGAGATTCGGTAATATCAAAAAAGGCAACATAAATGCTAGAGCTTTCAACCCCCAGGTAAAGTGCTATCATCAAGAGGCAGGATATCTCTTATGGGTTCATGCTTTCCATTCGCCGTTTTTTGATGCATTTTCATAAGTTGCTTACTGGTGTGTGTGTGCAACATTAAGAACAAATCAGTAGTGGGAAATTGCAAAATCAGAGGAAGGCGACAGCTGCAATTTAGTTGAACTGTGATACACAGTCAATGTAATATCTGAGAAGTTAACTTCCTTAACTTGTTTCATTCAGGACAGATAATTTGCTGATATCGCCATGTGTTGGTTATGCTGAAGCATTTTGACTGAGTACTGATGTACCTGAAAAAAAAATTGTAACTATGGTTACGTATAAATATTCAAGGATAGAAGAGGCCCAGGTTGGAAAAGCAGTGAAGGTATAGATTTTTTTATTTATTATAAATGTACCCAAGGTGCTTTTTTTGAGCTGTGGTTTAGGGTGATTCTTTGGGTTGATGGATCCCTTTGGGCTCATAGATGCATGGGACTCAGGTGATGACCACCCGTTAAGCTCTTTTGGTCATCAGTGACAAGTCTATCGGGAAGTTGAACATCTGGCAGTGATGGTGATTTATTTCTACAACTCGCCCTCTCCGTCCCCTGTTCCCGTATTGCCGCCCTGTTAGCGGCGAGCCTCTCCGAGGGGCTGCCCGTTACTAATCAGGGCCGCTCATTACTCTCCCCCAAGCGAGGAAGAAGCACAGAATGAAAAGTTGAGGCGATGGGCCACGGGCTGGCGGCGAATGTGCAGAAAGTTCCCGAGCGCGGGGAGCGCCCGCATCCCTAACACCTCGGCCCACTTTCATTTATTTCAATTTGTCATGCTTTACTTTCCCGCTCGCAGAGCGCGCGAGAGCTCCAGGGCAAGATGGGCAGAGAAATTGTGTCTCCGCGTGGCTCGTAATGAAACATTTAGATGTGGGCCGAGCTATGGCAGCACATTAATGGTGCAGATAGAAAGAGAGGCTTTGTAATGTCCTGCCCGCTTCGCGTAATACGGGCCAAAGTGGGCGGCTTCTTCTTGCCAGCCGTAACCGGCATTCTGTCCACTGTCACAGAGCAGCCACAGCTTTGCCCCTCGCCCACCCGGCGTCATCCCTACACAGCCAGATAACAGAGGCCCCTTTCTGTTTTAGAAACAGGCAAAGACAAAAGTAACAGTCAAGCAAAACCACCATCCCAGCACAGATTTGTTTATTGTATGTGCGTGACCTTTATTGATCTTTTAGGCTAACTTGACATTGATCTTCAGAAGGAGCATAAACTGCGAGATGCCCTGTATTTATCTGCATGCAAATGAAGTCAAATAATAAGGATTTAACTTTGATGCCACTGCTGGTGGGGGGATTAGCTCTATGCTGTTAGGAATGTGTTTTAGCATTAATATTTCGTGTGTCCACAGAAGAGCATTATACTCACCTGGACCTTCTGCTTTCTTGTGTTTTGTGATGTGGACCGTCCTCCTCCTCGCTGACCTGCCCACCAATCAGCTCCTTTGGTCTGACTCATCCACAGCCTTCAATGATACACACTGTTTTAGCTCCCAGGGAAGCTGCCTGATTACTTTATTGCAGTCGCCAAAAAGCGGCTTTGGACCCATACCCTGAAATACTAGCTTGGTAAGTCTGCAGAAGGGGCTGTAAACTACAGTAAACCACGGAGGGGGAGCATGAGGCAGTGTCTTTTGTATTCCGAGTTTTAATTAAAAGCTGTTTGGAGGTATGTCAACTATGCGTGTCTGATAACGTGGCAGTTTGCTGCTAAATATAGTCAGTAGCACTGTTTCCTCACACAGCCTGGCGGTTCACATGCCACCCCTGCTGTGTGTGGAGTTTACATGTTCTCCCTGTGTTTCACAGGTTTCCTTTGGGTGCTCCAGTTTCCTCCCAAAGTCCAAAGACGTGCAGGCTGAATGGTGTTCCTGCCTATGTGTGAATGTGCTTGTGCCCTTTGCTGAATTGGCACCTCATCCAGTGTGTTTCCCTGTGCTGCCTAGGAATAGTCTCTGGCTCCCTTCCTGTCCCTGACTAGGACATGCAACTGGAAGATGGATGGATGGATGGAAGAATTTTCATTAGCTAAAGGACATGCTTAGAACAAACATTCTCAACAGCTTCACAAAGTTTTAATCAGAAAGCTGCCAGTAGTGTGAAATAGAGCTAACCCCAAACCCATGGTACTGTGTACTTACTGGTTATTTGTGTGTTGCTACCTCTAATTAGGGATGGTCAATCTTATAGGCGACATAGGCCAACCAGTTTCACATTTGTATAGATGACCTGCTCGTGTCCTTAGGATTACTCAGGCCCCCTGTGGCCCTGACATAACAGCTACATCGGTGGGGGGGGGAGGGGGATCATTAAGTTAGCAGTGCCACCAAAAAAAATTGTTAGTAGGGCTCCAAAATGATTTTTTTTATCCCACAACTTGGCAATTAATTGCTTGTGCAATCATGTTACAGAACCATCAATAAGATTCTGTAGCCTGTATTCGGCATAGAAATGCATACTATTCTGCCATCATTATACTATAGTATTAAATAATGAAGTGGCAGCTGTGGCTGGCCTAGGGGGCCACATGGGCGTCGCGTGCCACTGTCTGTGAGCTCCCAGCAAAGGCGTGAACATCATGGGGCAATATTAGCGGCGGGCCACTGTCTGTGAGCTCTCAGCAAAGGCATGACCATCATGGGGCAATATTAGCAGTGTGCCACTGTCTGTGAGCTCCCAGCAAAGGCGTGAACATCATGGGGCAATATTAGCGGCGTGCCACTGTCTGTGAGCTCTCAGCAAAGGCATGACCATCATGGGGAAATATTAGCAGTGTGCCACTGTCTGTGAGCTCTCAGCAAAGACATGACCATCATGGGGCAATATTAGCGCGGGCCACTGTCTGTGAGCTCTCAGCAAAGGCATAACCATCATGGGGCAATATTAGCGTGGACCACTTTCTGTGAGCTCTCAGCAAAGACATGACCATCATGGGGCAATATTAGCGCGGGCCACTTTCTGTGAGCTCTCAGCAAAGACATGACCATCATGGGGCAATATTAGCGGCGTGCCACTGTCTGTGAGCTCTCAGCAAAGACATGACCATCATGGGGAAATATTAGCGCGGGCCACTTTCTGTGAGCTCTCAGCAAAGACATGACCATCATGGGGCAATATTAGCGGCACTAAGGCAGCTAATTATCCCTGTAATGGATAAGCGTCTGGAAGATGAATGCATGGACGTACGATTATTTTAATTGTACACTGTACTAGAACATAAGAAATATACAAAAAAAGGGATTCTAATAAGTTATGGCACTCATCAGTTATCACTTCTAATTAAATTAACTTTAATATGTTATGAAGAAAAATACAAGCTCTGACTTACTGCTAACATAATAAAATGATGAGAACTAAGTTTTATAATAATTAAATGTCTCCTGTTGATAGATAGATAGAATATATCTGTCTTTCTATATCTATTTTAAATATACTTCTTAATAACATAATTACGTTTAAATTATACTTTAATAAATAACTCAATTAAAAGGTTATGGGCTTTATGAACAACCATAGAATCTAATCAGGTATTCATTTTCCTGTTTTCCCGATGAGCAGAGGGCATGTGGCAGGGGGTGTCCTTGATGTGTTTCTCTGTTGCAGGGCATATGCAGTCACATGCTTTTGGTGTGGAGTGTACAGAAAAACCAATTCACCCGACTGGTCTTCGGACTGGGGAGCGAAGTATAGTACATAAAAAAAAAAATCTGACATATTTATTGTATTGTACAAGCATTTTAAGAACACGGAAGGAGCTCACTGAACAGTTCAAACCATCAATTGTAATACAGCAATTTACAGACTATTGAAACCTACGTTTGAGGAAGCTCTTATAAGAGTCAGTCAGCCATTATGCTACTACCATAAAATGATACTCAACTGGAAAGGTAATGTGAAACTTATTTAATAGGTTCTGTTAATCATTTTGGGAAACGGGCAAGAGAACACAGTGGCTGATGTGGAAAGAAAAAAAAAGTTCTAACTAATTTCTAATTCTAGTTCACTGATGTCAGAACCTGCCAGCAATGGCTTCTGACGTTAATCTTTTTTCCTGGAGCAGTGAACTGCTAACAAATTGTTGGGGAATGCTATCTGTTGGCATCACCCACATTTGATGCAACAGAGACTTTGTGTGACATCCCAGGATTCCTTTCCAACATTCCAACATTCCGTCTGCTCAGCCTGGCCATTAACCACCCCCCCAAACTGTCCGTAGAGCAGTGAAATGGCCATCAGCTTGTGCTGGCTTAATGCATGGTCCATGGATCAGATATTATATGCTGCACAGGGTGGAGTTGGACCTGACATTTGCTCATCTTACTGGAGCCGAAAGCTTCAAAGTCCTCTCTGTGACAGTTATCCAACGATGCCACTTGCTGAAGACCACATGCACCACACCCCTGTACCCATTATGGTCCTTAATGCTGTATTGATGCTATAGGAGAACATAATTTGTATGATTTGATACAGCTGACTACTGTAGACTGAACATATCGGTTACCTTATGAATACATACTGTTACCAGTTCCATAACGTTCAGTAGGTGTGTCATATATTCCGGGCCGGTCAGTCTGAGGGGCCTCCGACTTGCCAGCCAGTTTCAGTTTGCCTCAGAAGGGGGCTGCCAGCAAGGATGCTCGCCTAGTGCAACACATCGGCTACAACTGGTACTGAATATATTTATGTCTTACATAAGTGTGCGCGCTATTCAATATCCAGCAATGTAAAAGAACTCCATCCAACATTCCACAGATGTTTAGGTGTGATGGCAGGTTTGCAGGGCTTATGAACAGCTCCAGCATGTTTTACTTTTTCTTCCAAATAAAATTGTGGTTCACTAAAAACACCTGAAAGTGACTTACAGTTGTCCTCCAGCTGTTTTCCACTATACATTTTTCAGATGTGTCTTCAATAAGTATCTGCAAATTCTTGTTTTATTGTAAATGTATCATTATGTCTGAGGTGCATTAGTGACACGAATTTGTTGTTCCTTCATTCCTCTCATTTAAAATGCATTTAGCGATAGTGCGGCAGTGATTTATGTGTGTTTTCGTCTAAACTGAGCAATAATTTTGCAAATGTGCAAACATTGCCAAAAATCTC
Organism: Petrocephalus zakoni; assembly: GCA_026774425.1. NCBI lineage: Eukaryota > Metazoa > Chordata > Actinopteri > Osteoglossiformes > Mormyridae > Petrocephalus > Petrocephalus zakoni. Next base: position 21,861,374 of record JAODKN010000104.1, on the reverse strand, counting down.
AAAGCGCCTTTTGATATGCTTGTAGCATGATAGTTTATACTGTTTCACAACGGCATTCTGCTAGTTGTTCATGCCTAGTGAGAAGTAGCTTATAATTCTGTTTGCAATGAAATGCTGCCACTAAATTGGAATTCCTAGTTCTGAATAGTTTTATCTCCAATAGAAAGGTTGATGGGAGAAAAGAGGCTTTCTAAAACAGTGGATTGGGCTATCATGTGCTGTCAATCACAGCCTGGTTTAATCCATCTATTCATGTGACTGATAGCACATAGGGATTAAAAGCCTCATTTATCGCATCACTTTAAGGATATGAATAGCTGGAGCACTGGCAGAACAGCGACACTGTGAATGGCTCCTACATCAGATATCTAAGCAGACGAGGGCTGTGGCTGTACAGTGCTAGAGTAACCCCTCCTGAGAAAGAATGAGAGCCCCCCATCCTAATCTCTCTCCTACACTCTGGTCTTCACCACTAGAGGAAGACGAATCTGGAGGCCCCATGGAGCTAAGCATGGAATTATTGACTCTGGAATTATTGGAATTATTGACATGGAATTATTGACTCATCCTTCAGTTTCACCTTCATCTTTCATCTAGGTTGACTGTCCCAGAGTACAGATTGTACTGTTTCATTTTCGTGGGATCCATAGATCATGGAATCAGGGGGGCAGTGAGGGGGGTTAATTATGCCTGAAGAATCTGAATTATATCTTGTCTTAACCTTGTATAACTTTTTCATCATAACTTCATAACATCATAACTCCCACCTCATATTCTTCATATCTATCCTGCCGTCGATGGTGTGATCTTGCCTCTCCTATTCACTGGCTTCAGCTCCAGAATCCTGCTCACACAGGCCAGTCTGGACCAGCCACCTCAAGGAAGACTTGTTTTCATGCACGTAGGTCCCTGGTCAGAAATAAGCTGTCACCCATGACACTCTATGTGCACTGACCCCATTGCATTCAACAAATGACTGTTCCCCATCTGCAGGTGATAGATATTTACCTTGAACATTTTTTTAAATAATAAAAAAAATAAATTTTCTCTATATATAATAGTTGTATATCTTCCCAAAAACTTTTCATTTGTTAAATATACATTTTTTTCAAAGCGAAATAATACATACTGGTTTAATATTTAATTTGTCTGCCCGAGTGTACTTCAGGACTTGAGAAGGCATAACAGCTATTAGCTGTGTTATTAATATTATGATTGACAAGTGAACAATACTAGCTACAGGTCTGCACTTTTTTTATTTATTTCCGTCTTTCTTTCTTCCTTTTTAAATAATCAAACACTATAATTATGTTTTCAAGACTGGAAACAAAATAAAAAGAGCACAGAAACCATAACATTGCACTCAGTGCTTGACTTACACAAAAACCTTTGATGCTTCTGAAGAAAAACAGAAAATACAGAAAAAAACAGAAAATCAGTGCAAATTATAATTATGCTGCAGACAATTTAAAACATTGTAATTATATTCTCTATTAAATAAAACTTGAAAACATGATTTTAATGAAAATAAAATACAGATGATAAATTTAACATTTAAGTTAAAAGCAGGATCTTTTTTAGAATATATGTATATGTATATTAGACATATACCATATATTTCAGATATGCTGTCTTGATTTTCAATAGGTATAAACCTTGTTTATATGAAAAATGTTTTTGTTATCTAAGGTAAATAACTACAGGACAAGTAAGCATGCACATATT